>OX352305.1:3345201-3620201 GCA_947086415.1 Pammene aurita
TACCATACCTTACCATACCATACCATACCATACCATATTATAAGACGTTATAATTTTTCAGTAAAAAGTATATAACTGGTTATATTCTTGGATTAAAAACAGAAATAATTTTCGAAATCTACATCCCCTAATTATAAATATTATTTGAAACGGGGTATTTACCTCGCACCCGAAATATCGGGTGCCCAAAAACGCTAATATACATGGTAAATACCCCGTTTCAACTAATATTTATAATGTGAATGACCATGTGAGCTTAAAATCGTATATCCCATAATTAGCTGAAAACGACTACCAATTCCTACACCAATTCATGGGATTAGGTTGCCAAGCGGACCACAGGCTCAACTCAGCCGTGGCAAAAGCCGGGACAAACGCTAGGAGGATGAATGTATTGTTTTGTGTCAAATCGATTTGAATATGAATAAAAATTGTGTTTTTATTCTTATTCAAAATAATTATTGCCCAACTCATCAGTACGTGCGAACTATGCAAAAATAAACTGAAGGTAAAACACATTTCTTTAACAGAAATTATTTAATTTAAAGTTGTGTACGCGAGCAGAGGACTGGACTGTGAGTGTGATTTTTCCAGAATGAATAAACGACAGCAAATCTTATATTCACTCAATTTGTTCCGCCGCCACCTCTCCTGTTCAAATGAGAAAGATAGAACCGCCTGCCTGCGTGGAAAAGAGACAGGAAAAGGGTAGCCCTATGATAGGGTAAGCGGTAAATATTAAAGCTATCTTTACCCCATTCGACTCGGAAACCACATTGAAAAGGGTTAAGCCTATTCAAAATGATTTCCATATCGATAGGGTAACCCAATGATAGGGTAACCCTATCATTAGGGTAAGACTTTAATAGGGTTACCCTATCGAAACGATTAATCAAATGAAGGGGTTTTCCGGTCCCTGCTCTCAAGTGTCGGTCGCAATTCCATGCATAGATTTCTCTCAGAAGGACACTCAAACAATTAGAGCTAGAACTAGGGTTGTCATTGTTGCCACATACTATTTTTTTGCATGGTTTTATTATACATACAGTATCTAGCAGTACGCGTACTATTATTTATTCTGTGGTACGGGGAACAACTGGAACAAGTCAAATCACTTATAAAATAAATCACAATTGGCTACTTTCCTAAAAAAATATATTTAGTCCGTCAGTTAGATTATCAAAAAATATTAGACACGTATTTTTTATTTTGTCAATCACACAAATATTGGTGAAGATATAGCCCGTTAAAGTTCCGCGTGACGTCACATTTCAGTACAATTTTTAGTATAATGTGACGTCACGCGGAACTTTAACGGGCTATATCTTCACCAATTTTTGTGTGATTGACAAAATAAAAAATACGTGTCCGATATTTTTTGATAATCTAACTGACGGACTAAATATAATTATATTTTTTTTACCCAGTCAAGTACCCAATTAGAGATGTGTACGTGAGTGAGTGATTCAAAAGAACTATATCATTTCATTCAACTCAATCACTCACTCGCTCACCGGAGAATCAAACAATTATCTATATTAGTAACTCTTCAACTCTTTTACTTCTTTCCTCTTGAGTACTGACAGCTGAGCCGATGGGCAAGCTGTGCTGTTTGGACTTATTAACCGAATGCATATATTTTGTCTCACTTTGTCGAATGCAGTATAGTGATTGGGGCCACTTCAGTGTGAGGAGTCGCTCCTTGCGTTCTTTTGTATTAGTGTTCGTGATATATTGTAGCGTTTCATTTCACTACTATTTATTTTACTCTGATTCTAATATAAAAAAACTATTTCTAAATAAATGCTGTCTAGATAAATGAAAAATACATTCCGTTTAATTTGATTGACACGATTTGCGCAAGACGAATAATCATGTGTTGAGTTCTATCATTTTTAAACTATCTGTGAGGTTTTTCTTGTAATTAAATCATAATCAGAATAATTTTTTAAGTCATTTTAAGCGAAATTCAACTTTTGTAACATCTAGATGAACAGACAGCAAGATTGGCCAATTCTCTAAAATTTTATTCGTTTTTCGTAATTGACAGATCAGTTCGCGAACGACGCGAACGAGGGATCAAGAGTACCGTTTAGATTAACTGAGGGAAATGAGCGAAAAGAGTGATATATATCGGTGATCCAAAGATATGTATCAATCTTTTCATGTCAGTGACACATTTCGCATCTCTAATTCAATTCGAATTATCCTCTCACGTGTCGCAATTCCATGCATAACTTCTCGTAGACTTCACTCTCACAGGGACGCTCGAATAATCAGAGCCAGAACTAGGGTTGCCATTGTTGCCAAAATAAATTTTACCAAAGACTACTTTTAAGACTTAACTAGCTTATAAAGCGTTCATGTGCTGGAGTTACAAACGTCCATATGCTAGCATCTTTTTGGTATAAAATCCGGACATTGATGCCACTTATTTCAGCTTACCTAAATTCTGAATTCATAAGCGATCATCCTATGGACATTTACGTTTTTTATTTGATAACGCATAATATAAGTGGACGACGGAAGTGGTGGTCGAGGACGTGGTAGGAGGAGAATATCATGGACAAGGAATGTAAGAGACTGGTTGGACGTGGACAGTACAGAAAAACTAATTCGCATGACTTCAGATAGAATGGCATATAGGCATAAGATCGCCAACCTCCTGGACGGAGAAGGCACTTAAAGAAGAAGAAGATAATATAAGTATTTATATGTATGTTGACACAGAGATAAAAATAAATAAATAAATAAATATTATGGGACAATCTTACACAAATCTACCAAGTCCCACAGTAAGCTCAATAACGCTTGTGTTGTGGGTACTAACTAGGCGGCGATCTATATAAAAGATATATACATATAAATACTTAAATACATAGAAAACATCAATAACTCAGGAACAAATATCCGTGATAAACACACAAATAAATGCCCTGAGCAGGATTCGAACCCGGGACCTCCTGCTTTGTTCAAGCTTATGCACTTGAAAATATCTTCAAGTTGCACTTAACAATAAAGTTAGTGTGCCTACAGTTGCAATATCAATCTACTGTACAAACAGCAACACTATTAACTGTGCATCGGTGGACCTTAATAAAAAAGGCATAAGGTCCACCGATGGGCAGTTAACACTGTGGGCGAGGGTACTGCAATGCACTATAAGTCACTATTGTGTCTAATCTGTGCCACGACAGAAAATGTATTAAAAAATAATGACACAAACCGATATACAATCTTATGCCAAAACTGTAACATTTAACCCTTCTCAAAGCCATAATGCTCTTACTTCTCTCATCTACTTGAAGGTTAATTGGAAGAGATCCCTTTAAAGATAAGTTGGCCTTTGTACGAATGTTATGTATTTTTTGTTGTATTTTTTCATTTGTTGTACAATAAAGTGTTTTACTACCACTACTAAAGGGTTGTTCGCTTTTGTACTTGCTAATGAATATTTTATTTGAATAGTTTTTGTACATACAATAAAGAGTTTACAAACAAACAAACATACCCCTCGCGTTAACCGTTATAAATCAGAATGTCCGGCAATACTTAAAATTAGCATATGGCAACCCCACTTTCGGCTCGGTAAAAATAGAATATAGGTACGGCTGTCGACCTTCGATAGGTCTCGGCAGGTACAAGTTTTTTGACTCTAATGTCCGCTCATTATTATCTACCTTTAGACCTATTCAAAGTTTAAGCACCCTAACTTGATTTGTTATCTATATGACATGGAATTGCAACCGGTAAATATTTAGTATAAGAATCAGCGAACTATTTTACCGGTAAATTATCTAGAATGTTTTACCGGTTTGCTTCCTCTAATATTAATGAGTGTAGTAGAGACCCAGCCTATGAAGCAGGACGTCCCGGGTTTGAATCCTGGTAAGAGCATTTATTTGTGTATTTATCACAGATAATGTATAACCTTACCTAAGTTTTTTTCCTATGTATTTAATTATATATCTATTCTATTATATTTATCATCGTCTAGTAGGTAGTTTACCCACAACACAAGCCTTATTGAGCTTACTGTGGGCATAGGTCGATTTGTTAAAGATTGTTCTAATTATATTTATTTATTCTTGTACCTGCCTGATGCGATGAAGAGCATCTCGCTCGAGCTTGTAAGTGCTGTTGTGTTCTCATATTATTAACAAATCAAGTTAATATTTAAAACCTCGAATATACCTCTTTAATCGTCCCCTGACAACCCAACTTTTTATAACCTCTTGATCTGTATTAATTATATCCAAAATATTAACCAATAAATATGGCCACCATGAGAAACCATGAAAAAAAGGATTTCATACCTTATTCCTGCGTGATAAGTTCTAAATTCCAAGTTCCAAATGGTTGTTACGACGTTACGCGTGGGGCAAAGATGTCCATTTTTTTTTATCAAAACCAATGTTCACTCACGCTAATCGATTGCATTCCCGTACTTTGTCATACGTATTGAGTTAAAGAGGGAAAGACAAAACTGTTGCAGTCTAACTATACTATTTCATGATAAGTAATTAGTTTTTTAAATGAACTGTATTATTTTATCGTAATAAGTAGTGACAACATTTGATTTAAAATAGAATTTCAGTGTTTAATATTTTTTTTATTTTTTTATAGTGCAATTTACAGCGAAATGACATTAATATCCATAAATTTAATACTTCACCAATTTAACGATTTCAATGAATAATCTGCTTTGGTTCATATATTTGAGGAAACATATCTTGAAGTCAGGACAGGATACGCTATATCCATGAGGTAGGTAGGCTAAGATCTATACCTACATGTATATTATCTTATCAAGGTTGGGGATCAATGTTACTCTGCGTCCGTAGGAAACACCTTAGACAACCCTACACGTGATCCCCGGGTGGTGCTAAAAGAGTAACAAACTTACCAGCTGCACTGTCCCATCTGGACCTCGCAGCACTGGATTTTCTGCATCATCTGCTTTCCCACTACTACTACTCCAGGGAAGAAACGCCTATCTATATCCAGTGACATGTAGCCATACGATAAATCAAAATAATTATCTAGGTATAGTTTGTGACGGTTTAAAGAAAAATAAATAACCCATACTTTAAGTATGGCGTATTTATGTATATTTATCCTTAAAGCACCGGAAAAACGTATAATTAACGCAATAAAAATCTACCAACGACCATAGACATATAAAATAAGGAGCCGTAACGCCATGAAGATAAAACTGTGATTCCATAATGAGCCGATTTCTTCGTGTTTACGCGCGACACGCACACATATACAGCTCGTGGACGAGCGGTGATCGGTTCAAACGTCAAAAGTGAGTGTGTGTGCACGAGACCGCTGCTTATTATGGAATCACAGTTTTATCTTCGTAGGATTACGTCTTTTCAACCGTCTTCAAGATTTCGAAGGAGGAGGTTATCAATTCGTCGGATCTTTGTTTTTGCTAATTTTTTTTATGTATGTTTACCGATTATTCGAAGACGGCTGGACCGATTTGGAAAATTCTTTTTTTGTTTGAAAGAGTATACTTCACAGTTTGTCACATTGGTAACCAGGTCAGGATCTGATGATGGGATCCTGGAGAAATCGAAGGAACTCTTGAACTATTATAGGCACACCTATAGTGATTAGGGTATTTTTTACAGCAGCTCGAGAATTTTCTAAGTGAAGTCGGTTCTTTTTTGTTTAATATTATTATTTTATATGTCTATGCCAACGACAAGTCCCAGCAGAAGTTCACACTCTAACCGTCGATAAAGAGCTACGCAAACTCAATAACACTACTGCGACGGAGATTGCCTCTTCGAAATAGGACAATTGGGACTAGTACTCGTGTGCTAACAGAGATAACTGAGGGAATTTAGACCTTACATGGCTGATTTAAGGTTCACGAATGGTCAATCAAATGATTTGATGATGTTACACTAGAAGTGATATATAAATGAGCTAATACAAACCTTATCTTAAAGGAATAAGGGTGAGGAATGGTCAGTTGATTAAGTTGCGTATAGCTGAGCTAAATACGAGCCCAAATGCAAAAGAGTTCGTGTAGTCACTTTCATAGCGACATTTTTTAAATATCTTTTATTACAGCTGCAATGTCAATTCTGCAAAAAAATATTTAGCAGGTGACTATGTCGACGAACATAGCTTTCCTTTATACAGTGTGGGATAAAAATAGGCCTTCGAGGGGAACTACCTTAAAACGTTGAGATAGCTCAGATCACTGAAGGCAAGTATTCTTTTATTTTTCCTAAAAAGTAGAACTGCTTCACAGATTTTTTTAAGGTTCCCTTTTTTCCATACTATTTGTATGAGAAAACTTTGTTTTAAAATTATTTATGGCGTCTCTTGAGCTATACACTTGGTTCGTATCAAGAAGATTTTATCCTTGTTTGTATAGGATCGATTGGCATCAATTGTCATTAAATAGTTTTTGGCAAAAATGACAAAATAATTAGTTTTTTTTTGTGAAATGTAAATTTTTCCGAAAATTTGTAAGTGAAGTTATTCCCCTTTTTTAAAATAAAATAATGTTTTCTTTCAGTGATTTGAGCTATCTCAACGTTTTAAGGTAGTTTCCCTCCAGGGTCCATATTCTTTTCCACCCTGTATATTAATATCGGAAAAATGTTGTACAATAGATAGAAAATTATTCATTTAAATTTATGCACGTAGCTAGAGATGGATAGGGGTGAGTAAATACTGAGTATTTACTCAGTATTTATCCAAAGCACCCCGTAAATACTCGTATTTACTCATTTCGGCGAGTAAAAACTATTACTAATAAAATATATAAAAAAGTGAGATTAAAGCACTAAATTGTTTTGTATTGAATATTTCTAGCGTGTATAAATAATATTTTTGTTGTAAGAAGCATATTAGGAACTTTGTTTTTGGAAAAAAAGGTAATTAGCAGTGAGAAGAAGTTTGGAATTTAGGGAATGTAGGAATGTAGACGTGATAAAAACATAGTCAACTAGTTTGTTTCAAATACGAAGGTATTTACTTTGAAAACATGGGACTTAAGTCGTTTCTGTATTCTAGATAAGTGCATTTCGCAAGCCGATTCGAATATTATACAGATGTTAACAAGTTGTTTAAAAAAAAACTGCCACGAAAATACTTCACAATGTTAAAGGCATTAAAGCTCTTATCAGATAGCGCGGCGATTGTTAGCTAGTGCTGATGAACAATGAATATAGAAATAATGACCATAAAGGGTCAAACTGCGAACAAAAGACCACCTAGTTTGCGGCGTGGACTTAAACTGCATTCTCTATTATATTTGTCTACTTCTTATGTCAAAAGTATGCACAGTTTTAATCGCGACTTTGACTAGTTAATTTAGTAGCGGGTTACCAAATACACCTAAATTTAAAAATGTTATATCCCTTGCAGCACTCTAAATAGTTTATACCCACCAATTTGGGTATAAACGAGTAAATACGGGTATATTGAGTAAATACCGAGTAAATACTCAGTATTTACTCAATATACCCGTATTTACTCGTTTATACCCTTGAGTATTTACTCACTACCCATCTCTACACGTAGCACAAGCAAAAAAGTTCGTTTCACGTTAATTGATGCAAAATAGTTCGTCAAGGCAGGAATTAACGCCATAGAATCAATTTCAAAATAAATTTTGTTCGATAAAATAATACTTAATTTAATATTTTTGAATTGTCACTTTTGCTATATAAAAATAATTTATTATTTACCGCGTCTTCATATTCAATATGGGTCGCGGAAAACCAATATCGGACGACGTTCCGGAAGTTATAATTTCAAGCAGTAATACTGGAAAATCTGAGTATAATATATCTCAAGACCTTCACAATAGCGAGATCTACTATTCAATATATTATCCAGCATTACAAGAAAACTGGAAATGTATCAAGTTTGAAGAAAACTGGTCGCCCACACATTACTCCTCGTACAGTACAACTTGTTAAAAATATTGATCCGCCTCAAGAGTTAAATTAAATTAAATATATATTTATTTTCAGATTACAAGATCCATAGAAACAAAGTTAATGAAAAAAAACTCCTTACACTAACAAAACCATCCAGAAACAGTAAATATTCAGATTATAAAATTCCTTAATTGATACTCCTCGAATCTCACTCATAATGGAGTGGTGGTCGCACAATACATTTAATAAATAAAATAGAAACAATATTTTTTTTTATTTCGGACAAACAGGTATCCATAGAGTGTTAGTAACAAACAAACAAAAATCTTAATCTAGTGTTAGTTAATAATTTAACTCAATTACATAAAAAATCTACACTTCAAATTGCGCTACATTTAATATGAACACTCCTAAAAACCTGATAGTAAATAGGTAATAGTGTATTGTCACGTCAGCGACTTTTTTTATTATACAAATGCGGTTTAGGACCCGTATTATATCATAATATCCCTGTTTTCGGGATCTTTTAACTTTAACTCTTAACAAACTTTGTTCCAACGATAACATTGTTCCATGATTGGAGCGCCGTGTTATTACGTCTCCACGACTCTTAAACTTGGCTACCAGTGTTACCTTGTAAGTAGGTAATTAAGCTCAAGTTGTTCAAACAAGCTCTTCACGTTTTTTAGAATAAATTGAACTGCTGTATCTCGGTGCATGTTTCAATTTGATGTTTGCGGTTATTTTTATTAAAACCTCTAATGTCGTTTAATAATAAAAAGTTCAGTACTGTAATGACGTCTCTACAAACTTCGATTTTCATTTCATTTAGTGATCTTGAAATTCATCATGTCTTGTAAGTGCCAAGTTTCACAGTAGTAGTATTTTTTGATAAACTAACTTTTTTACACGGTGTACTCACTTCCATTTTATTATGATATACGGCACACTAATCTAGGGTAAATTTTAATTAGAGCTCTGACATACAGAAACAAGCAAACCATAGACTTGCAAAAGTTGTAAGCATGATACCTGGGTAAAAACACCTTGTAACGCAGAATGCGAGCAGGAAGGTAAGTAGTAAGACCAGGAATTACCAGCGAATTCACTGTCAAACCATTGGGTACGTATCTACGAGTAAATCAGTTAGATGGTCAATAAACTACCTAATCTGCTCAACTATTATTTTAATGTAATACTAAATAGAACCAGTAGAAATTGTGCAATGCCATTTCAATATCCGGCGCTTTAAAAATATCTGTCTTTTTATAAAACTACAGATATAACATAAGAACCACTTTACTTTAGAGATCGGCCAATTTCTGTCACTTGATTCAGATAGAGACCCAAATCAAGATCTGATTTCTATCCGGTCGTTTCATTTTAATCTAAGTTTAATCTGCAAACCTAAATACACATGGCCACCTTTATTGTAATCTTTATACGCAGTATTTCCAAGGCTCAATTTCAGCGCAAATCCCAGACCGGTTTTCGAGTTGTACAAATCTGGATTCGATATTACTCTCAGTGCATCTAGCAATTACTTATTGGTGTGAGCGAGATGTTCAAACAGCAATATCGAACTATTATAAGATGTTAAAAGTCAGAACGCCGCTCTTGGGCCCCGAATGAAAACTCGTTTGCATAATATAAGACAAGCCTAGTATCGGGACAAACGCAAATAAATGGTTCCCTCAAGTTAAGACGACAATTTGCCGGGTCACCGGATCCAAGATAAATTTGAGAGCCAGACCCTTCCGAAAACACAATCTGGGGATTTTATTCTTTTATGTCACTCAATAATAAATGAATGTTTTCGATCATCCGCACCGTAATTTCCCAAATGTAAACGCTTTCCATTTTCTCGAACACCGAATTATTTCGGCTTTTCACCTCACATCCGAGGCTTTATTCTATTCTGTAATAAAAAAGCGTGCCGCCTGCCTGCATTTAAGCGACCATCGCAGCATATGCCCGCAACTCCAATAGAGTCCCACGCATGTTGCCGATCCTTCAAGTATATAAGCCATACAGAGATTCATTGACATGTTAAATACAAATACAGGTTACAGACTGTGGTTCAATAAAAGGGGGTTCTTTTATACTACACACAACATGCACTTTTTTTTTTTAGTTTCATGAATAACTATTTTCGAATCTACTACAATGTACTCTCTGTCATGGACCGGTCCCTCACGTCTGAGGATCGTGGTCAGCATCAGGTTTGAGTAGAGTGGTTGGAAGGGGCCAAGAGGGGGCACAGCCGCTCGGCTCCAGATTTAAACTGGATAATGCCTGTACCGCGGCGCTCGGTGCCCGGTTTTGACTCCCCATTTTGGCCCGTAGTATTTTAGCATAACGTTGGGTGAGGCGCATAGGTAAGGTTGCGAAACCCCTGCTGTACACCCCTTTTTGAAGAATCACATACTGTAATCCCTTTGGAAAACCACGGCAGGGAGTTCATTCCAAAGCTGAAGCGTTGGCGCAAGAAAATTCCTCTTAAACCGCACGGTGCGCGACCAATGGGAAGGGCAACTCTCAAAGTGACATCTCCACCAACAGTCCTTAGAAAAGCTAAAGCTAAAGCTTTATATGGCGCGAAGTAGTTTTTATTTTAGCGAAAATGAGTCAATGTTTTTTACCGAATTGCTCCGAAATTTAAATCCACCGGTTTCTGAAATACACTAAAATTAAAATGCTATAGATTAACGCCATAGGGAAGGTTTTTGCCTAAGAAAAACTTTTTGACTGCATCGATTCCTCTACTCTCTCTTTCTCTCATTGCATGGAATTTCGAACAGCGCCCTCTACAAAAAGTTTTGACCGGCCTTCCCCATTACCGCGGTTTCCAACAACAATCAATTTTCAAAATTTTGTTTCCTCCTACGCGCATGTACTTTAATACAGGCCACATAATATCTTAAATCCACTTACGTTAGCTGGTGTCGTGCCAAAATGGAGAAGTTCCAAACAATACTTAATCAATAAAATGCAAAATCCTGCCAATTTAAAGCGAGTCTGCCAAATTTGAAGGTTCGGGAGTTGGCTTTGGATAGTTAAGGCGTATGCAGACGTTAAACATGAGGTTTAAATAGTTCCTATGGGTATTTGAAACAATTCCGTTCGACATAAATGCACAATTGTACAGTCCAAATCAAGGCGCGGCGCGACTACTACGTTTTAGTGTATGAATTTATTAAATTTTACCGAATGGGCATTTAAAGTGATTTTCTGCTCTTTGATTCCTGTATCAGAGGGCGAAATTCATAGTTCTAAATAATGTGAAAAGTCGGCATAAAATTCAAAATATGTTTTTGTAAACTGTATTTATTCAAGTGTTTATTTATTCATTAATCATAAGCTGACCGAAATGTTAAAAATCTACGTATATCCCGATCAGTAGTTCCACATATTTTCCCAATAATTGAAATATTTTTTAACAGTCTTTTTTTTGGGTTTTACCCGCTTAGCTACTTCTGCTGCTGACTGTACTGCCTTTAATTGGGGAGCTATATTTTTAAAAACTTTGTTCAAGGTCGTGAAAGTATGTATACGCCTTAATGCCTCTTGGAAAGTAACTGTAGCCATTCGAATCTCCAGCGCCTCAGGTATATTTATGACATTTTTGCTCCACTTTTGCTACTGGTATAAATTTCAGAACTTGGATGATATTTCTGGATTCCCGAGCCAAAAGTTTTCATCCTAAATGATTATGAAATGCTATTGAATTTGCGCATAACGTCTAGTGTTTGAAACGCTACTGCCCAATAGTTGATCTGCTTATACACTTTTCAATTACAGGTGACATTAAAAATATAACAAATAAAACTAAGTAAAACTAAAATAAATCTAAATAATGAACTCTAAAAATAAGACTTAACTAAAAATAAAATACATCTAAAATAGTTCATGTTTTAAAAACATGTAAAAATAATTATGAGTTGAAAGCAGCGCCATCTATATTTCCGTTGTGACACTTGCGATAGTGTCGGCGGGAAGGGTATCTAACTCTAGTAGCACCTAGATGTCGCTTACGGCTGCTGTAAAGTCGATGTAGATCAAAATAAATGCAAAAAGATGATTGGAGGCATTGAGAATTTCGTCAACTTAGTAACTTGACCCATAGCTTAATTGGTAAAGCAATCGAGCCCCGGTAAGGCGTATCGATGCAAGGTTCAAGCTTATGTTTGGAGGAGTGAGAATTCTCGTTTATGCTGCAGTGTGTGACAGACTTGATGAGGAATTCGCTTATTTACCTACGGCTAAACTGGACGTAACATTTTTAATTTGTCAAATTTATAGCATTTTTAGCTTACTGTTTATTACAAAATGTTTATTAAGTAGTATGCACCACTAATCACCTTGTTTTGTTAAACTGTATCGGCAGATTTTGTTTAACTACCGTAAGTTATAATAGTATACCCTCAATGTTTTTAGTTCGTTTGCTGATTTCATGCATTATAAATAATTATTTTTAAGTATTTATAAGTTCTCATGTAAGTGAATTATAATATTCTTAGTGAGAATAAATGATCTTAAACCTAAAAAAAACCTAAAAAAAAATTTGTCAAATTTAAAAAAATTGTTTGGAAGCTTCAGGTTTTAATGATTTGGCTGTGATTGCATATTCAAGGGTTAATACATTTTTGAAGAAAAATAACTTTTCAAAACTTTAGGGTCGCCCCTTCGTAGTTATCTAAGTTTAGGGTCGGCACCCACTATCATTTTGGAAGTAAAAGATGTCTTACGATTTGATATCGCATTAAGCCTGTTTCAGACGACAAACAGCCGCAGATTCTGCCACGTGACCTTGGTTGAAGCGAGTTTAAAGCCACCAGACGGCAGATAGCCGCAGCCCTCTGCCACGAGACCTTGGCAGAAACCAGAGATTTAAAACCATGTAGTCCGTGGTTGATGCCAAATTCTACATGGCCTTTAAACGCCCTTGGTGCCTAGGCGTGCTCTGCCAACTATTGGCAGAAGCAGTTGGTTGGTAACCGTCTAGCCGCTTGTTGTAAACCACGCAAACAACAGTCGTGCCGCCTTACGCACCGAGTGCAGACGCTTCGCGCACGCACACGGTAAAATGTATTATGTTTTATGTTACAAATGTATTTTGTCGTTTCTACTTTTGAATGCTGTATAAGTTTACTGCAAAAAAAATGTATGTTTTTTTTCCTCAATTGTACATAAAAGTGCATAACAAACATCAACCTTTCGGAATTTCATTAAACAAAGGAGCCATGGCATCTCCGTAGGTGTTCCGTGCACGTTTGCGCACAAACGTTCGAACACACTGAAGTTGGGCGCTTGTTGTCAGCCATGTAGACGCTCGCTTCAAGAACTTGCTTCAACCAAGGTCACGTGGCAGAATCTGCGGCTATCTGCCGTCTGGCAGTTGGCACATACTTAAAGCGTCTGCTAGACGGTCGCCAACAAGCCCCTCCGACAGAGCGACCTTGGTCTGGACGGACCGTGTAGACAGTTGTTTCCAGCAAAATTGTATGAAGCCCCAACCAAGGTCATGGTGACCTTGGACCGTCAGCAGCCTTGTTGGCGATCGTCTAGCAGACGCTTTACACACTAAAATATTTTAGTAGATTTTCGAGAGTCAATTACAAGTGGCGATGTTATGTAGCATATGGGACATGGGTTACTTCACAGTTATATCCATACTAATATTATAAATGGGAAAGTGTATGTGTGTGTTTGTTTGTTTGTCCGTCTTTCACGGCAAAACGGGGCGACGAATTGACGTGATTTTTTAAGTGGAGATAGTTGAAGGGCTGGAGAGTGACATAGGCTACTTTTTGTCTCTTTCTAACCCCCCACTTCCCTAAAATGGGGGGTGGAAGTTTGTATGGTTTGTTACCCCGAATTTAATGCGAGCGAAGCCGCGGGCAAAAGCTAGTACACTATATATGTATTAAAAAACGTTTGGTAAAGAGAAAATCCGCACAAAGCGTTTTTGAAAGCATTAAAAACATTGTGAAATTTTATTTTATTTATCGTATGGCTACATGTCACTGGATATAGCTAGGCATTTCTTCCCTGGGGTAGTAGTAGTGGGAAAGTAGATGATGAAGAAAATCCAGTGAGTGCTGCGAGGTCCAGATGGGACAGTGCAGCTGCCAAGTTTGTTCACTCTTTTAGCACCACCCAGGGATCACGTGTAGGGTTGTCTAAGGTGTTTCCTATACGGACGCAGAGTAACATTGATCCCCTACATTTTGAAAATAATATCCATAACATGAATATTAATCATTTCAGTTCTACTATTTCATCTGAATGAATTCTAATACAGATCTCGTTTTATATCTCTCTCCAAAGAGCATTAATATTCCCCAAGCTACAAATCCTAAGTAATTAAGAAACGACAAATATTTCGAGCAAATTCAATAATGGAGCTCGCTCAACAAACAATTGAATTTGAAATTTTAATCGTTTTGAGCGTTTTTGTGATTATTCATTGTGAAGTCGATTCCTTGGTAGGCAGAGGTAGGTAAATAATAAAGAATGGTCGTCTCTTTTTATTAATAATAAAGAACGGTTTTCTCTTTCTATTCATAAATATATTGTAGCCCGTTTATGAGGAAAGAAATAAACCAAATTGAAAACGCGCGCACCTAAGATAGAATTTGATATTGAGTGGAGTAATTTGACAAACACTTTACATACATTTGCAAACAACAATTGAATTTGAAATTTTAATCGTTTTGAGCGTTTTTGTGATTATTCATTGTGTAGTCGATTCCTTGGTAGCCAGAGATAGGTAAATAATAAAGAATGGTCGTCTCTTTCTATTAATAATAAAGAATGGTTTTCTCTTTCTATTCGTAAATATATTGTAGCCCGTTTATGAGGAAAGAAATAAACCAAATTGAAAACGCGCGCACCTAAGATAGAATTTTATATTGAGTGGAGTAATTTGACAAACACTTTACATACATTTGCAAACAGCTTTGTATGCCAGGAGCTGTCAGATTAATCCACTTCATTAAAAATCTATTTTATATGACACGTATCTAATCTAAAGGCTTTGTCACAATCGAGTGCGATGCCGAGGCAGCCCTGACACTATCACGACCCCAAGTCTGTAACAGGTCCTTATGTGTGACCAAACAGACATACTATAATTTTTAAAAAGAGTCTGGGCGTTGGGCGCGCTGTGTCACCGTTGTGCCATGTATCATCGCGCACGTGTGTGACAAAGCCTTTATTGTTTGCGTCTACATTACTTTTGAAGTTGATTTGCTGGCGAAAGAACGAGACTTTGTAACAAAATTGTCCGTCTTTTATTTTATGCAATAACTAGCAAAAGTGGGAACCGATAACCGTCACCGTCACCCATTAACATAAACATTTTTTATTGGTCTTTATTAACTCGTCTCTGGTAATGCAATCGTAGCTAGTTGAGGTTCGTGTTTGTGGTCGGGAGATAAAGCTACGGCGTGCGCACAAAAGCATCCCCCCCTCTCCCCCCTCCTTGTCGAGGGGAGAACATTTAAGCCAAAGACGATTGCCCGTACAAAAGGCCGTGGACAACTGGCCTTGTATTTTAATCGCACGCGACGCGAGCGTTCGACTATGGCCAACCAATATATTTATGTATACCTACACCCTTCCTTGAATTGAAAGGAAGCGAGGCCGCGGTAGAAGGCGCATATTATGGACCAAAAATATAAGAGCCTGGTTAGAGGAGCAGAGCATTGATAGAGTAATTCGCATGACTGAAGATAAAGATATGGTCGCCGACCTCCTGGACGGAGATGGCACTTGAAGAAGAAGACACCCTTCCTCGGTAAAAGGTCAAAAGCGTCTATCTCAGAAGGTTCTAAACTTTTACCCTATGCGCCTCACCCGACGCATTGCTAAAACATTACGCCCCCTTGGGGCCGACATGGGGAGTCAAAACCGGGCACCGTCTGCCTCGCGGTACAGGACTTCATCATCACCATCGTATCAATCAGCCGAAAGACGTCCACTGCTAAGCATAGGTCTCCCCCAAAGCGTGCCACAATGACCGGTCCTGCGCCATCCTCATTTTTTTTTCTTTTTTTATATGAAATAGGAGGCAAACGAGCAGACAAATCGCCTGATGGTAAGCAATTAACGCCGCCCATGGACGCCTGCAACACCAGAAGGGTCACAAGCGCGTTGCCGGCCTTTAAGATGGGAATACGCTCTTTTCTTGAAGGTTTGAAGGTCGTATCGGTCCGGAAATACCGCAGACGACAGTTCATTCCACAGTTTTGTTGTGCGAGGCAGGAAGTTTCTCGAGAAACGCACAGTTGAGGACTGCCAACCATCTAAGTGGTGATGATGGTAATGCTGTCGCGTAGGACGATGGCGGAAAGAAGCGGCAGGGATTAATCCGAACAATTCCTCGGAGCACTCTCCGTGATAGAGGCGATAGAAGATGCAGAGCGAGGCTACATCTCTACGCAGCGCCAAGGAGTCAAGCCTATCCGTAAGATCCCGGCAGCCGACAATTCGAGTCGCTCTCCGTTGGATGCGGTCAAGAGGGAGAAGTAGGTACTGGGGCGCTCCCGCCCACAGATGAGAACAGTATTCCATATGTGGGCGTACTTGTGCCAGCGGACTCCCGCGACCTTTACCAGGTCATCAGTCCACCTTGTGGGAGTCTACCCACGCTGTGCCTTCCGGTTCGTGGTCGCCACTCGAGAACCTTTCCACCCCAACGGCCATCGGTTCTATGTGCAATGTGCCCCGCCCACTGCCACTAAATCTGAAGCCGCTCGCTGCGCCCCCGCTTTAGTCACCCTACGCCCCCCTAGAGGGCACTCCCCACTGGTTGGGAAACCGTGGTCTATCTAGTTTTGTCTAGGTACGTCAAAACTGTCACAAGCCTGTGCAGTATTGGAGAATCTTAAGATCACACTTGCACTTTTCAAAACATGGATAATAAAGACACTGGCTTTTGAGGTATCATTCTTATCGCCATCATCGCATCTCGGACCACAAGAAAACAAACTCGCAAAAAATGTGCGGAAAACATTGAGTAACAGGAGATGACATCCCTAAGTCATAGAGAAAATGATCTTCTCCTTGATTTGGCAGTGAACCGCCATATTAGTCCATCTAGTAAAAATACATAATTAACCGATGGCGGGAAAAGATGTCTCGTATTTAAACCATTAACTACACTATTCATTCTACATCACCTCTTCTGTTAGTAAGGAATCTAGAGCTCAAGTTACACTGGCGCCCAACTTGATACGTGCCTCTGACAACCAATGGAGAGCCAATAGAAACGGAACAGCGAGTCTTCATTTAAACGGCGAGCTAGCCACGTCAGATATGACACAATAATGAGAGCAACGAAACCCCTCTAGTCAGTTTGCTATACTATGCTTCTTTCTAGATCTGGACATCTGGTAGTAGCTAAAGTGGTGGAGGTCAAAAAATGCAAACCACTTCAAGAAAACAAATCCTAGAGTTCTGGGTTTGATGCGATAGTATGAGAAATTATATAAATAATTAATTAATTAGATTTAATCATTGGCAAAAAATTATGTTGGGGGAAAGTAGTGCTAAACGACGTAAAATGTAATTCATAGTTTGTCGCCTACTGTTTTTGTTCTAGGTAATATTAAAATATAGGCCCTGTCCTTTATGACTGAGACAACTTCGGTAGTTGTTTCCTATTACCATTTTCCAATTCAAAAATTTGGCTGCTCTGTTACTCTGACCAATGGAGAGCCAATAGAAACGGAACAGCGAGTCTTCATTAACTACACTATTCATTCTACATCACCTCTTCTGTTAGTAAGGAATCTAGAGCTCAAGTTACACTGGCGCCCAACTTGATACGTGCCTCTGACAACCAATGGAGAGCCAATAGAAACGGAACAGCGAGTCTTCATTTAAACGGCGAGCTAGCCACGTCAGATATGACACAATAATGAGAGCAACGAAACCCCTCTAGTCAGTTTGCTATACTATGCTTCTTTCTAGATCTGGACATCTGGTAGTAGCTAAAGTGGTGGAGGTCAAAAAATGCAAACCACTTCAAGAAAACAAATCCTAGAGTTCTGGGTTTGATGCGATAGTATGAGAAATTATATAAATAATTAATTAATTAGATTTAATCATTGGCAAAAAATTATGTTGGGGGAAAGTAGTGCTAAACGACGTAAAATGTAATTCATAGTTTGTCGCCTACTGTTTTTGTTCTAGGTAATATTAAAATATAGGCCCTGTCCTTTATGACTGAGACAACTTCGGTAGTTGTTTCCTATTACCATTTTCCAATTCAAAAATTTGGCTGCTCTGTTACTCTGACCTCCACCCATGAAAATCTGCCAGATGCCCGGATCTACTAATAAGGATAGTATAGCAATCTAACCAGACAGGTTTTGTTGCTCTCATTATTGTCATATCTGACGTGGCCAGCTCTTAGTCCAATTCGACTGTCAGGCGAGTTCGAAAAACGGGACTTCATTCCGGACTTCATTGTTTGTGAACCTTGAACAATTGCTTTTTCAATAACGTCGAGACCATTTTTAGTTTTGAGCGGCTTGGCTTTAGTTTATAAAGGATTACAAAACACTAAACACGAATGTTATTTATTTTATCTACACTCACATTGTAATGTCCTCTAAAACGTGTTCAAAAACGGTAGGCAATGGCTAGCATTACCACAACCGATTTTACTATGATAAGCTTTTTATCTGTGACAGTAACGTAATTTTAACTTTACATGCTCATATATTGATACGTTATGAGTTTCAAATTCCGAACATTGAATTTGATAACATAATGTAAATCCTGTCCTCCTTCACGACCGCGCCCGCCCGACCGCCGGCACAATCGAGTTGGCCATGGCGGTGCAATGGCGGTCATTCTATGGTTTCCGAACACTTCATTTAGGATATATAATATGTGTAGGTATAGATAAAGCAGTGTATGCGAGTGTACGTAATTAGGCCTAAAACACTCGTGTGATCTTATTTCATAACAGTTACATAAACTATTATGATAAGTTTTTAAGGAGATTGGCAAGTTAAGCATAAATATTTTATGAATACGTTCAGACAGGACTCATGGTAAATACTTCGTTACCAATGGTAGAAATTAGGTATACCGAATTACATAAATAATAATAAATAATAAATAAATATTATGGGACAATCTTACACAAATCAACCTAGTCCCACGGTAAGCTCAATAAGGCTTGTGTTGTGGGTACTAGGCGACGATATATATAATAGATAAATACTTAAATACATAGAAAACATCCATAACTCAGGAACAAATATCCGTGATAAACACACAAATAAATGCCCTGACCAGGATTCGAACCCGGGACCTCCTGCTTCATAGGCAGGGTCACTACCAACTAGGCTAGGAGGCCGTTTCAAATGTGATATTATTTTGGTAAAGGTAAAATATACTTGGCGGCCGGCGATTTGGTCGTAAGTACGTTGTACAGTCAAGTGCAAAAATACGTATCAAAAAAATCGTCTCATAAATATGGTACTACGCACTTATTACAACGGAATAAGATACTATGGGACATATTTTTGAGTAAGATGAGTACACCCATATTTTTACACTTGACTGTACAGATCAATAAAACCTTTCTAACCTTTGCCAAAATTATGTCACAAAAATTGATTCAACGAGTACCTGAATGACCATCCAGTGGCTCTTAACCTGTGGTACTTAGTTTTTTTATTTTATAATGAGTCTTTCTTATTATGTCACGTTTTCTGTCTCTCTGACCTCAATGGATGAGTAAGAATGGCTGCATTTCGTATTGTTAATATTTAAATCCATTGTTAATGAAGACATCAGTTGTCACGCCAAAATGTTGCCAAGTATGGATCACAATCACAATATAAGAACACCGAGTAAATCATTGTAAGTTAACCGCAAAATCGACCCATTATTTAAGTTTGTGAACGAGTTTCGTGAAAGGGTCCACTTTATCGATTTACAAGGACACTTCTTTTTATAGCGTATTTTCTGTAGTTTTAGGAAATATTAATAGCTCCATATCGACGAAGTGGGCCCTTTTCCCGTGAACAGATTGCTTCCCATGGATACAAATTCATGGCCACATGAAGCCACATAAGGTAAAGGCTAGTGCTCGACACTCTAATTCCGTATAGATGGCACCTCCTGCCACCTTTATTATGAATGACTTAGGTTTAAAGATTTTCACCGAGAAAAGAGATCCGGTTTTAACCGAATAACCAGTTATTTTCATACTAAAAATAACCGGTTTGCAATTCCCTAACTGACACATTTAACGAAGATTTTTCTATAATTCTGCAGGTACAGACACTAGCAGACCTGTGCAAAATCGTGGCAAGTTCTCGGGATTTGATATCGATAAAAAAGATATCGATATACTTATATTAATACATGTGATCATGGACAATCCTTGATTACTATAAAAAGGTTCGATATTATCGATATCATGTCTAATATCGAGCCTCTTAAGATAAATAAAACCGTTAAATTATTCGGATATCATTTCAATCAAAATAAGAAAATTTTCTGTCAGTGCCAATCATATGCTGGAGTAACAATTATATATGATATGAGGTAATATTCCGCTACAATTGTTACGAAGCAAATAAATAATATTTATTTAAGTTGACTATAAAGGTCAAGGTATTTATTGAGGAACATAAATGTACACAATTAGACTACAATAACAATAAAACTATTTAAAAAAAAAACTAATAAATAAAAGATGCTCCAAGTTGTCTTCGTGGGTTATGGTACCCAAAAGTCTGGCAGCGTTACCTCTTTGGATGGCCAGGCTTATCATTGACTAACATCTTAGATATAGATGTTGACAGTAACATCGATATATTTGTTTGTCGATAAAATATTTTGCTACATCACTTTAGCGAGGAGATACTTCACTCCGAGGCAAAGACTGCTTCTATACAAGTCGCAAGTCAGACCCCACATGGAGTACTGCTGTCACCTTTGGGCGGGAGCACCTGGATACCAGCTTGGGCCCTTTGACTCGGTGCAAAGGCGCGCTGTGCGGATCGTCGACGATCCCAAACTCACAAGCGATATTGAACCATTGAGTCTAAGAAGAGACTTTGCCTCCTTATGTGTGTTCTATCGCTTGTACAATGGGTTGTGCTCTGAATAACTGTTTGATATGATGCCCACAGCAGCTTTTTATCATCGCACCGCTCGCCGCCGGCAGGGTGTTCATCCTCACACCCTGGAGCCTAATGGGTCGCGCACTGTACGGTTTAAGAGGAATTTGCTCCCACGAACGCTGCGACTGTGGAATAAGCTCCCTGCCGAGGTTTTCCCAGCGTGCTACAGTATGAGGTTCTTCAAAAAAGGAGTGTATTTTTAAAGATAGGCAACGCGCATGTGAATCCTCTGGGGTTGCAGGCGTCCATAGGCTATGGTTACTATCAGGCGGGCCGTATGCTTGTTTGCCACCGTCGTGGTATTAAAAAAAGTATTGGTGCCCCAAGTTAGCACACGTATGCACTATACACTAAGTATTTGTTATTCATGGAATGCTGAATTAATTAACATGTAAAAAAAATTCAAGTTCCCCATTGGCTATGATATGTGTGGACAGCTAAACAAAAGGACGGCTTTCCAATTTCCCGCGTCTGCCAGCTCTCAACGAACAAAGCACGACACTACGTACAACAGACAGACGGTGTGGTTTAATTCAATTAGTATTAACATCACTTTAGGCCATGTTAAATTATTAAATAAAAAGTTAGGTCGTTTTGCAAAATTCATACCAAATGTTTGAAGACTCTGACAGTTTGTCAGGGTATTTTACTAGACTTATTTTACAGCCGTTAAGAAAAAAGTTTAGTGAAATACACGGATTAAACAAATTAAAATATCAACTTATACAGGGTGTAACAAAAATGCTAGTGATCCTTTTAAGTGCATAATTGGTATCGTATTCTGATTATATAAAACAAAAAAAAAATTTTTTTGCGTCCAAAAAATTTTTCTCTAACTTTTTCTTAGTCACAATACAATACTAATTATGCCCTTAAACGGATCCCCAGTATTTCTGTTACATCCTGTATTGATGTAATATATAAAGGAAAAAAAAGACCTAGACCTCCGGTGCCCAGGGCTGAGATCGAACCAGCGTCTTCTGCATTCGCAGCAGATGCCTTAACCACTAAGTGTGTCTACTTAAAATAAACAAATCAAAATATGTATTTAACTAATTTGATTTGTTCTTCAGTTGAACTTAAAAATCGTTTAAAAAAAATTGGTTGTTTGTAAAGTAGGTTTACGATCGAGATGTTTACGTGATAACGTCTAACCGCTCGTGAGGATTCCGCGTGACAAGTTTCACGGAATGACTGGCAGCGCTCGAGATGAGACGGGAGATCGGTCCGTCTCTCTCTCGTTATACCTGCGATCGCGCTCGTGAGGTTTTGGTGTGACACAAGTTTCTGAACATGTCACCCGACTAAAACGATTTTAAAGACGTTATCACGTCAAAAAAAGAAAAGTTCGAGGTTATGACGGTTACATCACTGTTTATAAACAACTCTGTTTTATAAATTCATAAAAAAACAAGTAACCTACATACACTCAGACTTCCATAATTACAATACTATGAAACAAGAACAAACTCATCCTTCCATTACCTACAGCTATGGATGGTATAAAGAGGATGGGTCTCTCTTCTAGGAAAACGGTCGAAAAAGTGTCCAGCGGTAAGCAGTAAACAATAGTTCCAAATATCTCCGGGTGGCGCTAGGTATAGTTCAGCATTTGAAATTAATTACCGATATTAAATACTTATATGACGTTCTAAATAAAATTAATTCAGAGTGTTTTTCTTTTATTATTTTGTAAATATGTATGGATTTAATTTTTAAATATCAAAAATAATTTAATCAAATTTAATATCATTGTGGCGCCATCAGTTTATCGCCTTCCGACGGACACTTTTGTAACTTAGAGATTTGTATCCTCCTTATACCATCCATACCTACAGCGATTTAAAAAGTGCAAAAAGCAGGAACTTTGTATAAAAATTAAATTACCTATATGTTTTATGTTTGCTTTGATTTTAAATTTGGCAAAACACAGTGACATAAAGTGCATTTATCTCTATATTGGCGCCTAGGACTAACTACTTAAATATTGTGAGTTCGGTTCGTTGTGATAATAAAACAACTTAAGTAGTTTTTATTATTTCATACATCTTTGAATACAATACGAAAGGTTTTGTAACAGACGAGGAATTGTATTATACCAATATCTTCTGGTGTAGAGAGATTATACGCGATTTAGTCACGTTTTTATTTCAATAAATATACACGTTCCCCATTTACTGTGAAATGTGTTAGACTCTCAGAGAAATAAACCAATGGAGTGGTAATTGTCAGGCGTCCCCCTCTGCCAAAAGTACAAGACCACTTGTCGTAGCGGTTATATAGGGTGGGGCCTGTAACTAAAGCAAAAAATTAAAACGTAGATTCTAGTCCTCAAACTAGACAACTTTTGTGTAGCAACTTTTTAAAATCATAAAGTTTTTAGATTGTTATTTTTTCAAACAAAGTAAATAGTATTTTCAATGTACTTAAAACTCCGTCTAATTGACATCGCCTGTCAGTCTAGTCACTCTACAGACATAATCAATTTCATAGTACATTGCGTGTTCGAATTAACTTTAAAATGTAATAAAATTCAAACCGCAAGTTTTTTTTCAAAGTCGTCAAACAAACGTTGCGTAGTTTGAGGAGAACAATGTACATTTTAATTTTTTGCTTTAGTTACAGGCCCCACCGTGTATAAAACTAGCTGTCGCGCGTCAAACGCCAGTAGTATAGATTCACCGTTTCTACCACATGGATTTCCCACCACCAAAACAATGGTTTTTCGGGATTATGGTGGTTTTTCGGGGCTATGAAACCTAAAAAAAAAAAAAAAAAGTTTGGTATGTTTTAGTACGTTTAGCCCCCCATTTAGATCGATTGCACTAGGTCTCAACAGTGCCCGGAGCCTCCTTCAGCACTTAGGCACTCCGCTAATTAAACAATACACGCTCTTCGACACCACAATACAACCCTTGCTCACCTTTTTCTATTGTCTCTATTGTTAGCTCGACTCGGCGACATCGCATTGTTACCGAGCTCGGTAGAGGCATACTCCTACGTTGTAGTTTGTTCTTTACGTATTTGCAATAGGTTTTATAATTGCTTAATTGGTTACTCCTTATGAAAGACTAGATATACTACCTAAATTTTCCAAAGTTTAGGTATAGTTTTGGTGGTGGGAAATCAATGGGGTAGAAACGGTCATATAACTTAACGAGATTTTTAATGATCTAACAAGCCCCGCGAACTGACACAATTACATTACCCTTTATTAGTCTGGACTGGAGTAGGTATCAATTTTATACCTAAAGTAATTAATTCACATTTCGCGAATATATATGCAAATTTCAACGTATCTATAAAGTTTCCATAGTTTAGGTATAGTTTTGGTGGTGGGAAAACGATGGGGTAGAAACGGTCATATAACTTAACGAGATTTTTAATGATCTAACAAGCCCCGCGAACTGACACAATTACATTACCCTTTATTAGTCTGGACTGGAGTAGGTATCAAATTTATACCTAAAGTAATTAATTCACATTTCGCGAATATATATGCAAATTTCAACGTATCTATATGTGTTACAGCACAATATGAAACTTCTGGTATATGTTTCAACCCCATCAATTTTAATTATTTAGTATCTATTCGTTTTCAGTTTTTGCCTAAAATTTATTATTTTATGCAAATCCAATTTTTGAAATATTATTTTATTGATTCTAGATTTGTGTTGTCTTAATTTTTTTAAATTATTTTATGCAAATCCAATTTTTGAAATATTATTTTATTCATTCTAGATTATTTCTAGTCTAGATATTTGTGTTGTCTTATTTTTTTTTTTGAACTCGTAAATAACTTTGGTATATGTGACAACCGACTGCTATTTATTGGTGGACAATAAACATGACTGTGTTTTGAACAAGTTTCAACCTGTAAGTATGCTGTACGTTTCCGTAAAGGAAGTTCCCATTATTTATTATAATATATAGATCTTTTGTTAATGTAGGATTCGGTGTGTGATTTATTGCATTCTTGTTTATACCAGTTAGGTGGGGCGGTGCGATGTTTAAAGACTCCTTTGGTGCTCTAATTTAAAGTCGCAATTTCTATTATTAGGTTTTTCTTGATGCTGTCGGCTTGAGAACTTTACCTTTTTTACTAGATGTCCTTTGAAGAAGGTAATAATTTACTTTTTATTCGTTTCTGAGAAATATATAAATCAATCATCGGGTTTGAAGTCACACGCGATTTTAATAGAAAGTAAATGCACAAAAGATCTGTCGTTTAAATTCTTTAGAATTCTTTTGATAATTTAATCTTTTGTTAGAAAACATTCCGCTGCAAACAAAAATTTACCTGTCCCCGAAATCCTGTTTAAACTCGTCGCTACCTACCTAGGTGGTCCTCTGTCCCCACCAGCCGTGACCTTTTTTTCAACACAAATTCATATAAAAAGGCTGAGGCTGGGGGCTAAATTTTAGAAACGAAGTGAGCTGCAAATCACGTGTTCAATTACGATTAAGTGAATAAATTTCTTAATTTTAACTAATCAGAGATAGAATTTGAAGGAACACTTTAAATTTCAAAGTATAAAAAACTTATAGTATCCTGATTTTTAATCTATATATATATATAGCATGCAAATTGGAAATGATAATTGTGATGTTGAACTTCTTCAATTATGTGAAGACGCGGAGAAGGAATATTTTGAAGACCAAGAAATATATAATTTGTGTGAATCTCTAAGTCAACAAAAATATGAAATGTAAGTTAATCAATTTGTTTAAATATTTAATTCACTGTACATTTTTTTTTCTACCTTGCATCTTGTTGGGGTGGGTGATCTAAGTTAAAACCTGTTGTTACATGTTTCCTTACCTGACTTACGGATACGGAGGGGATAGTGGTATAAAAGTGGGTCCCCAGTTTTAAAATTATCTATAGCAAATTGAAGTTTCAGTGTTTTATACCTGTGGTGTTGTGTGATTCAGTTTTGCAACATGGCATTTTATCTTGAGCCTAAATTAGAACGTAGCAAGATAGCAAGTTTTAGCAAAAAGTTAATAATCCAGAAATTTCATACACACATCCGATTGTGGTTTATTGATGGCTTATTACCTGATTCAATTTTCGAAGATCAAGATATTAAACCATATTATACCCCATGTGAGGGTCATAGGAATCAAACACAGGATATTCATATATCAGCTACTGATGTAGTAGACGGAGTCCTACCAATGCAAGCGTATTGTTTGCATTGTAAAAAATATACAAGTTAGTATTTTGTAGTTATTATTAATCTTTGTTTCTGGTAATCGTATTATAAGTAATGATGTAATTATATTATTTGTGATATTTTATTTTATTTCTTTAGATCCCAACAAGTTGGAGGCGGAATAGAAATGGCAACTACGGATCCTGTGTCTAAGGCATCAACAAAGAAGAGTCAACATTCAACTAGCAGTGATTCAGCATCAACTTCTACAACACAAGCTTGCTGTATTGACGTAAGCACAAAAAATAATGACAAAATTGAATGTTCTGTGTGTCATGTGTATGTGGTAAAAAGATATTTAGCAAACCATTTGAAAAGCAATAACCACAAAAACAATGTTCTTAGTTCAGACAGCGAATTAATCAACGTTCAGCTAATTGAAAATGCATTCCGAAACAGGGTTGCTACGTACAGAATATCAAGTAATAAAAATGATTACCAACCCTTTGAAACCCCCGAATCGTTTTTAGAAAAAAATAAAGATACAATTTTCACTTTATTAAATCGATCAGTTGCAGATCATTGTGCTTTAAAAGTTAATTTTATTTTAAATGCAAATTTTTGTCAGGATACCAAACAGCTAAGAAATACATTTGATTTTCAATTAAACAATCAACTTTTTAATGTGAGCAGTGATAAAGATTTATTTTTCATATCTCTCGTAAATGATATAACAGAGAGATTAACAAACTTTGAAAAAGAAGATAGTGGATGGAGTTTGGTAAACATAAACCACTTAGACGTTAATGTTAATAAATATAAACCATTGCGTGGTTCTTCATATATTGAATTACCACGTGATATAACAAACAAAAGAGCAGTAATAAACATCAAAAACAATGATCATGAATGTTTCCGTTGGGCATTGCTTTCGGGTTTATATCCACCTAAGAAAAACAATCACGCTAATATGGTGAACTGTTATGTCAAATACAAGGAGAAATTGAAGTTTGGTGACATTCCTTTTCCTATCAAGTTTACTGATATTCAGAAATTTGAAAAGTTAAATGATTTAAGTATTAACGTGTTTGGTTTGGAGTATAATTCACAAAATAAAAGTCATGATATTGTTGGTCCTTTACACATTACAAAATGTAAAAAAACAAAACATTTTAATTTGTTATATATAACAAAGGGGAATAGAGGACACTATTGTCTAATCAACAATTTATCTCGATTAGTATCCGCTCAAATAAATAAATCACAACATGCTGTTAATATATGTGATGGTTGTTTGTCAAATTTTTCATCTAATCAGAATTTAGTAGAGCATCAAAAGAACGATTGTTTTCATATATGTACCAATTTACCCTCTGAAGAGGATAAAAGGAAAGATTGGTTTGACAAAATGACTTCTTCAAGTCAACTTAATTTCAATAATTACGAGCGTAAATTACGAGTTCCTTTTGTTGTGTATGCAGATTTTGAGGCATTTTTAAGTCCTATTCAGTCAGAACAATCTAATGAACAAACCACTAAAGATAATAGTCACTCTCCAACACCTGACAGTGATAAAGATTATGGAGATGATGATGATTATGTGGATGATAAAATCAAACGTAAACGCAGACGTATAGACAAGCGTTCCTCAACCATTAACATTCAGAAACATCAAGTTTATAGTTTTGGATACTATATTAAATGTGCATATGATGACAAGTTATCAATTTATAGAACATACAAAGGGGAGAACTGTGGTCAAACGTTTATGAAATGTATTAAACATGATTTGGAGAGTATTTGTAAAAAGAATACATTTTCCAAGCCCCCTTTACCCTTAACAACTTTAAATAAAGAACAAATTGCAAACAGCAAAGTCTGTTTCATTTGTAGTACATGTTTAAACGAGGATTCCTGCGTTTCCTATAACTGGCATACCGGTGTTTACGAAGGCGTTGCACATTCACTTTGCAATGAAAAGTACAGGCCCCAAAACTTTGTACCTGTGTTTTTTCATAACTTAAGCAACTATGACAGTCACTTTATAGTACATGGGCTTAATTTTGAAGATGGTGATATAGAACTAATCCCACAGAACAAAGAAAAATATATTTCCTTTTCCAAAATGTTAAAAGTGAATAACCGTACAGTGAAATTAAGATTCGTTGATTCCCTTAAATTCATGTCTAGTAGTCTTGAAAAATTAGCTAAAAACTTAACAACAAACCAATTCAATGAACTAAAATTAAATTTTCCAAGTGAAGAAGACTATAAGCGCTTGATACGTAAGGGTGTGTACCCATATGAATACATGACATCATTTGATAGTTTAAACCTTACCGCCCTTCCTCGTAAGGATTTATTTTATAGTTCTCTGACTAATAGCCACATTTCAGATGAAGATTATGAACATGCTGTGGGTGTGTGGAATCACTTTAATTGTCAAAATATGGGGGACTATTCAGATTTATATCTGAAAACAGATGTTTTGCTACTAACTGATGTATTTGAAAATTTTAGAAATGTATGTGTTAAGACCTACGGTTTGGATCCAGCTCATTATTACACTGCCCCAGGATTGAGTTGGGATGCTATGTTAAAAGTTACAAAAATAAAACTTGAACTTTTGACGGATATTGATAAAACTGCTTTCATAGCAAAAAATATTCGAGGAGGTATATCCCAATGCAGTCACAGACATGCAAAAGCTAACAATAAATATATGTCAAACTATGAATCAAACCAACCGCCTTCTTTTCTTGTATATTTAGATGCAAATAACTTGTATGGATGGGCTATGTCTCAACCTCTTCCTACAGGTAAATTTGAATGGGTGAATGTAGAGACGAATTTCAATATTGCAGATGATGCTGATCATGGCTTTATCTTAGAAGTAGACATTGAATACCCTAAAGAATTACATGATTATCATTCGGATCTACCATTCTGTCCCGAAAATGTATGTTTAGGTAATTCTAAAGCAAAAAAATTAATACCAAATCTAAACAAGAAAACAAACTATGTCATTCATAACAGAAATCTTAAACAAAGTTTACAAAACGGATTAAAATTGCTTAAAATCCATAGTATATTAAAATTTGAGCAATCCCCATGGTTAAAAAGTTACATAGATTTAAATACCTACATGCGATCCCAAGCATCTTCTGAATTCGAAAAAGATTTTTTCAAACTCATGAACAATTCAGTGTTTGGTAAAACTATGGAGAATGTAATGAAACGAGTAAACATCAAATTATTAAATCACTGGGAAAATCGTGGGAAATCTCAAGGAGTTCAATCTTTAATTGCGAAACCTGAATTTCATAGTTTATCTGTTTTTTCACGTGATTTAGTAGCTGTTCAATTGAAAAAAACTAAAGTTTTATACAACAAACCAATTTACCTAGGTTTTTGCATTTTAGATCTTTCTAAAACTTTAATGTATCAATTTCATTACGACTATATGAAAACCAAATATCAAAATAATTTGAAATTGCTTTACACAGATACTGATAGTTTACTATATCAAATATTCACAGAGGACTTTTATGATGACATAAAATCAGATCTTAATTTATATTTTGATACTTCTGAATACCCAGAGGACAACGTGTATGGTTTCCCTCTGGTAAATAAAAAGCAACTTGGAGTTTTCAAAGATGAAAACAATGGGGAAATATTTAAGGAATTTATTGGTTTGCGTTCAAAAATGTACGCCATAGATGTACAAAATAAAGAAATTAAAGCTAAAGCTAAAGGTGTCAATTAATGCATAACGGAAACGTATGATCTTGATAGTTTTAAAAAATGTTTATTTAAGAAAAAAATTAAATATGATACAATGTTACGTTTCAAATCAATAAAACACATTTTATTTACACAGAAAATTACCAAAATAACGCTTTCCCGTAATGACACGAAACGATATTTGTTAGGAAATTCTATTGATACTCTTGCGTGGGGTCATTATAAAATTCCTCATGGTGTACTTTAAAATTTATTTAATTTACACAGAATATTCAATGAAATGTATTTATTTTTTGTGCAATGTGTATAATTTTTGTAAATTGTATGATTTAGTTTAGAAGTTAAAATTATCTTGTGTCAATTTTTTTTTTGTTATGTGTTATTTTTAATAAATGTTCTTGATAAAAGGAGAAACTTAAAAAAAAATTGTCATTTGAAATTAATTCCTTTTCATAACAACACACTCCTCACGTTAATTCAAAATGATTCATTTTTACCATCCCTTCACCACTATTGTAGCTGGTCCGAGTGGTTGTGGAAAAACTAAATTTGTTACAAGTTTTCTTGAACATTCGAAAGAATTATGTAATGTTGAGTTTGATGAAGTGATTTGGTGTTATGATGAAATGCAACCCCTATATAATCTAGAAAATGTGATTTATAGTCAAGGAATACCTGATATGTCCATGTTTGATGGACTGAAGCCCAAATTACTTATAATAGATGATTTAATGCGGGAATCAAATGGGCGACTAGTTGATATTTTTACAAAAGGTAGTCACCACAGAAATTTAAGCCTGTTTTTTATTACTCAAAATATATTTCATCAGGGTAAAGGTCAACGTGATATGTCTTTGAATACAAGTTATTTAGTGTTTTTTAAGAATCCTAGAGATAAAACACAAATACGTTATTTGTCTCGTCAAGTATGCCCAGAAAACTCAAAGTTCGTTGACGAAGCTTACAAGGATGCTACTAAAAACGCTCACGGCTATCTTATGATTGATCTAAAACAAAACACAGATGACATGTGTCGTTTTAAAACTAAAATATTTCCATTTGATGGCCATTGCACAGTGTATATCCCAAAGAAAGGATTTAAATATAACAAGGATCATCAAGTTTCAGTCAGTTCTAAATGATGCATTCTCGAGTAAGCACCTATAAACATTTACTGGAAGCCCTGCATTTACTTAAACCAAAATATCGCACTGCTTTGCTTAAATCGTGCGATGAAGATGAGATCAACATCATTTGTGAATGTATCTATAACGTTCTAAAGGGTAAAATTCCTTTAGATAACAAAAAAAAATCTAAATTAAAAAAATATAAGGAAACATTACGAAAACTAGTTTCAAAAGGCAAAAATAAGCTTAGAAAAACCGTTATTATTCAGAAAGGGGGTGCATTTTTACCAATAATTTTAGGTGCAGTTTTAAGTGCATTGGTAAACTCCTTATCTTAGATACAATGGAGAATACAAAGAAAATGTTGTTAGTAGAACCTGAATTTATTGAAAGACTTAAAAAAAGTGAAAATCAGGTGGAAAATTTATCATCCCGTCTGGATGGAGAAATGCAAACAATTCTTAGAAGAAAAATAAATGATCGTGAAAAGTGGGCATTATATTGTCAAGCACTACAACGATTTTTACATTTTGCTGAGGCAGATCGAAGACCATTTAAATGACCAATAGTGATGGATGAAGTGAACTACCTTACTAACGATAACTACAACGTTGCTTCGAAAGTTAACAAAAAGGAGGAAAATGTAAAAAAAGAGGAAAGTATCCGAAAGGAGGAATCATTTACTCAGAACTTAAGCGGAGACGCAAATTCACCTGTGCCGGAAGAAGATGTTTATGCCACACCTCCTGGTGTATCAAAGGTTCAATTACCTAAACGATATTCTCCATCCTATATTATAGATGTTATACCTAAATCGTACAGGACAAAAAGTCAGACGCTACTGCAAAACATTGTTCTGAATAGACCTAAAATTTGGTGGAAGGAGAACGGTGAAGTAGTTATAAACAGTCAGACAATACCAAATAGCAATATTCTCGATTTGGTAGGCGATGTGCTTAGACCGCTTAAACGCTCAAAACCAGTGGGATGGGAGGATTTCGCTCGTCTTTTGAATGATATAAAAGTTCCATCGTCATGTATTGGTATCCCCGAGACTTTAGAATTTATTAATAAAATTCAATCTAAACCTGAAGCTAACACTTCACAGGCTTCTATTAGCGAGCACAACCTATCAATTAAAGAAAAAAACGCATCTACTCCTCTATCTACTAAGCCAAAAACGAGGTCTCAAAAGAAAGTTGATTGGGAAAGATGGACTCCTTATTAGACATAAATAGAATATATTACGATATATCAAACCCGGCTGGATATAGTAGGTTAAATAATGTTATGAAGGAAATGAAAGGTCAAATGAATAGAGAGGAAGTGTAAAAATGGTTGCAGTCCCAAGAAGCGTACACTCTACATAAACCTGTTCATAAACGTTTCTCGCGTAACAAATACATCCTGTCAAACTACAATGAACTATGGCAAGCTGATCTAAGTGATATGCGTACCTATAGTCAATACAACGATGGGTATAAATACATTCTTTGTGCTATTGATGTATTTAGCAAATATGCATTTGCGAGACTTATGAAAAAGAAGGATGCTGAAACGGTTAAAACGTGTTTTGAAAGCATATTCACGGAAGCAAATGCAACCCCTAGACATATTCAATCTGATAAGGGTACAGAATTTGTTTCAAAGATGGTGAGAGATTATTTTAAAAATAAGAACATAAATTATTATACAACTAACAACCCAGACATTAAAGCTAGCATAGTTGAAAGGTTTCAAAGAACTCTCAAAACTAAAATGTGGCGTTATTTCACTCATAAGAATACTTACAATTACACTAATATATTACAAGATCTGCTTTATTCATATAACCATAGCTATCATTCCAGCATAAAAATGCGTCCAGTTGATGTTAACTCTAGTAATATAAGGACTGTTTGGTGTAACTTATATGAAAGAAAAAATGATAAACAACCTTCTTTAGAAAATGCAAGGCTAAATGTAGGTGACCATGTTAGGATAACTAAATATAAACATATATTCCAAAAGGGTTATGAAACCAATTGGAGTGATGAAATATTTGTGATTGAATCAGTTATCAATAGGTCTCCGTGGGTTGTTTATACTTTAAAAGATTTGGAAGGTGAACCAATAATTGGTACATTTTATTCTAAAGAATTACAAAAAGTAACTCACCACCCCTCCATCAAATATAAAATTGATAAAATAATACGCTCGCGCCGTATTGGTGGCAGAAAGGAAGTATTCGTGAAGTGGCGAGGTTATCCTAATAAATTTAATTCCTGGATACCGTCATCAAGTTTAGAAACAATATGAGTGAAAACAGTTTTTACTTAACTTTGTTGAGCAATAGCTCATCGGAATATTACAATGATAATACAACTGCGCACTTTTTAACAAAATTACCTAAAACCATTAAATTGGAAGGAGAATGGGTCGTGGGTTTAGTAGAATTTCAATACCCATGCTCCATGTACAATGTTCAAGAACATGAAAATACCATTTATATTAAAAAGAAAGTTCGAGGACCTGCAGACAAGACGGATAAAATCGTTGATTCAAAAACTCACATACCAGCTACTTCGTATGATAGTCTTGGTCATTTTCTTGATGCATTAAATGAAAACCCACAGCTCAAACTCAAACTCAAACTCAAACATTTATTCAGTAAGTAGGCCACAAGGGCACTTTTACACGTCAAAGTAAAAGAGAGAGAAAAAAATCAAACTACACCGGTTCTAACCCTACACCTCTGACCCGAGAAGAATTATGTCCGGCAAGAAACTCGGCGGGACTTATTTTTTCAAAACAACAGTACATCAAAACTAAACAATACATATAAGTGCGTTGTTCTATAAGAAAACATATCAAACCAAGGTTAGATTAACCAACAATAGGTTATAGTTTAAGAAAAATACCAAAGAAAAAAGATGAGTCCAAATCTGACTATTGAAAATAAATTACATACAAGTTTGATATACTTTCTTACCTGAACTGTGTCTTCTACATAAATTTCCAAATTATAATAATCCATCATCAACAGTTAGAAATAAACTTTGAATTTAAATAATATAAAAAAAAGTACTTAAGTGATTCTAGTATACAATAAACATACTATTTCTAAATTATACTTAGAGATGTATAAGGTCTCCAAGTGTCTTGATCTATATATTCTATACAATAAAAAATATGGATAATCAAGCACCGAATGTTGTGTCTAAAGCCAATTAAACTAAAATTAAATATGATTAATAAAAAGTATTAATTAATAAAAACTAGCCATGTTTAGTCTGGTGAGAAACAATATTCTGTGCTCGTATTTTACATGCGTGAACTAAATTACAATATAAAAGTGACATAGAGATGTACATGTCTCTAAGCGTCAGGATCATTAAATATATATCTATACATATAAATATTTGCGAATGCAAGACTTAGAGATGTATAACGTCTCTAAGTGTCCAAATACTAAATAAAAACAAAATAAAATAAAAATGAAAAACAGGTAATACTGGACACTAGTAAAGCTGCTTCATAGAGTAATGTACCTAATAATTTCTCAATTTGTATTGTACTAACTATATCAAGCTACAGGCTTAAAGGCATCGTTATCCTCAATGAATTCCTTTAAAGTATAGTACTCTCTCCTCAACAAATAGCGCTTAACATAAGACTTGAATTTATTTAGTGGCAAATTCACTACATCAGCGGGGACTTTGTTATAAAAACGTGTACAGTTCCCAGTAAAAGACGTACGAACCTTACCGAGGCGGTGGCCAGGCTCAGCAATCTTATCTTTATTTCTAGTGTTATAGTTATGGATATCACTGTTGAGCTTGAATTTATGGATGTTTTTCCGCACATACATAATGTTTTCAAGTACGTATTGAGATGCTACGGTAAGAATATTTGCCTCTTCAAATTTTCCTCTTACGGATGCTCGACCGCGCATTTTATAAATGCCACGTACAGCTCGTTTTTGTAGCACAAATATGGTCCCAATATCAGCTGCTTTACCCCACAACAGAATTCCATACGACATAACACTGTGAAAGTAACTGAAGTATACCAGCCTGGCAGTTTCACTGTTTGTTAGATGGCTGATTCGCCTCACGGCATAGGCTGCAGAGCTAAGTTTCCCAGCTAGGGTAGCTATATGTGGATGCCATTGTAATTTCGAGTCTAAAGTGACTCCTAAGAAAACAGTTTGATTTTCGAATTCCATTATTTCATCATTTATTATAATCTTGCTGCTGTTAATCTGCTTGACGTTGGGAAGTGTAAATTTGATGCACTTCGTTTTCTTGGCGTTCAAAAGTAGGTTATTAGCCGTAAACCAATTTACTACTTTGGAGAGTGCACTGTTAATACTATCGAAGCTGTTTTCTTTTCTGTCCACTTTAAATATCAGAGATGTGTCATCAGCAAATAACACTATATCATGTTTATCTTGCACAATTTTAGGTAGGTCATTAATGTACACCAAAAACAGGAAAGGACCAAGTATTGAGCCTTGAGGCACTCCGAGTGCCACAGGGGACCCAGAAGATTGAGTTCCATTAATAACCACTCGTTGTGTTCTATCCGATAGGTATGATGAGACGAGGTTAAGGGCACCAGCTTTGATCCCGTAATGGCTTAGTTTTCTCTTTAGATTTTCGTGATCAACGCAATCAAATGCCTTCGATAGGTCACAGAATATTCCAACAGCATCTTGTTTTTTTTCCCAAGCGGCAAAGATGTGCTCAAGAAGAACAGCACCTGCGTCAGTAGTCGAGCGACCTCTGGTAAAACCAAATTGATTTCTGGCGAACAATTCGTTTCGGTTAAAATGTGACACAAGTTGATTTAGAATTAGTTTCTCGAAAACTTTGCTCAGTGCCGGCAGTATTGAAATTGGTCTGAAATTGCTTGGTTCTGTTCTCGATCCTGATTTGAACAAGGGGATGACTTTGCTGTGCTTCATTATGTCTGGAAATATTCCTGTATCAATACATTTGTTAAATATATCAGCTAAATGTGGTGCAATCGATTCAACAATGGAATGTAGAACTTTAACAGATAGGCCCCAAAGATCTTCAGTTTTCTTTAAATTTAGGGATTTAAATGTTTTAATAACTAAGTTCGGAGTAACATATGAAAATTTAAAGAAATCTGTACACTCTGCTATGTTTGTTTTCAGTATTGCCTCAGCGACGTCAGGCGATGAATGAAGAGACTTTGTTGTTTCTACCGGTATATTAGAGAAGAACTGCTCAAAATGATCCGCAACTTCAAGGTCCGAAGCTAAAAAGCAAAGTTAAGTTTAGATATGATAAAATTACAAAAATGGTGGGGATATCAACAGATAAAGAAATAGTCTCAGTCACAACAACACCCATATTAAGTCTACAATTAGGATTTCGACCAAGATCAAATTTAAAAGAAATGTCAATTGGAAAACATCCTGCAAATTTATACTTAAGTTTACCCTCACAAATATTTGTTTATACTGATATCATTCATCCACAAGTGGTGGGAGATGTAATTACATCATTACTGAGAATAATACCGTTAGACCTAACTAAATTTATCTATGGTGCTTACAAAACACATATTTTCTCACCTGCTCACTATGTACCCGTATTACGAAGAGAATTCGATACTATAGAAATAGATATAAGGACAACTACTGGAGCTAGAATACCATTCCAGTTTGGATCTTCTTGCGTGAAGCTACACTTTCAACGGGTAAAATGAATTATAAAAGATCATCTACGTCTTGCCCATATGAACATTACTATTCACACCAAGCTGGTACGGGTATAGGAATAGTTTATAAAGGGGTACCATATCAACGAGGACATGGGATCGGGAGTTTCTTGGGTGGTCTTTTTAGGTCTGTGCTACCATTATTATCTAGTGGTCTTAAAACAGTGGGAAAAGAAACTTTAGATGCAGGAATCGGTCTTTTATCCGATATGGTAAATTCACGACCAATGGATAGTTCTATTAGATCTCGGTTCAATGAAGCAAGCGCCAACTTAAAAAGAAAAGCAGATGAAAAAATTGATTCTTTGATGTCGGGGTCTGGGTATAAAACGTCCACAAAAAGACGTGGACCATTCATTAACTTAAAAGCATCGCACCGAAGAGGAGGTAAAAAATATAGGAAAAACAATATTGAAGATATATTTTCAAACTAAAAAATGTCATTCTTACATAGTCATTCTTGTGAGTGTGCCAAATCTGAGTTAGACTTATTTGCTTTACCATCAACTCAAACAAGCATTGAAAGTGGCCAGTGGATTCATTACAAACCAATTTCATCTCTAAGTGACGATGGTCCTATTGAGTTTCAAGTTCCTGGGTCAGGTGATGACTACATTGATCTATCACACACTTTGTTGCATATAAATGCCAAAATATTGAATCAAGATGGTACAAAAATAAAACCTGATGCAAATGTTGCACCGGTAAACAATTGGTTACATTCCCTGTTTAGCCAACTAGACATTTATTTAAATCAGAAGCTTATATCACCTCCAAACAACACTTATGCTTACCGAGCCTACATGGAAAATCTGCTTAATTATGGTTCAGCAGCCAAAAAATCTCATCTGACTTGTGGATTGTGGTATGAAGATACCCCCAACTATATGGACGCCGTTGACTCGACTAATAAAGGGTTTCACGAAAGAATGGACTTTGTTAAGGAAAGCAAGGAAGTTGAAATGATTGGTCATTTACATGGTGATAAGTTTAACCAGGAGAAATTTCTAATTAATGGTGTAGAAATGAGAGTTAAATTAGTCCGTTCGAAAGAAACATTTAATTTAATTTGTCATAAGGATGGTAAATTTAAAGTACAAATAACAGATGCCAGTCTCATTATCAGAAGAGCAAGAATAAATCCTAGTGTATTGTTAGCTCATCAAAAAGTATTAGCATCAACAACTGCGAAATATCCGATAACAAGGGCAGAAGTTAAGGTTCTGACATTACCCGCAGGTATACAAGGTAAAACGTTGGATAATATATTTCTCGGGCAAGTCCCTAAAAGATGTATTATTGGATTCGTTTCAAACTCTGGGTTTAATGGTAATTTAGCTATAAATCCCTTCAATTTTCAACATTTTCATATGAATTCATTTAGTTTGTACGTAGATGGTCATGAAATTCCTTCTAAAACTTTGCAACCCTCATTTAACTCTCCGGGTTTAATAGCAACTGCATATCATACTTTGTTTTCTGGAACTGGTATTCATTTCCATAACGAAGGTAATGCTATAAGCAGATCAAACTATGTGGGTGGTTATTCTTTATTATGTTTCGATTTGACTCCTGATTTATCTGCAAGTTCAACTTCACACTGGAATCTTGTAAGACACGGAAGTGTTCGAATCGAAGTTCGTTTTGATTCAGCTTTAAGTACTTCTATCAACTGTATTGTGTATGCTGAATTTGATAACATAATTGAAATAAATAAAAATCGTGATATCACTGTAGATTATATAGTTAGTAATTAAATAAATACAATGCATTCACTCAATTTTATCATTACCACTTGAACATTGTCTGTAAAACCACCAGTGTTTACTTTTTTAGATTAATTATTATTATGGATTCGAATGAAATACAATTTTGTATGAATAAAATAAACCCGAGGTTTAAGTCAAATGTTTTTGCTGCAAACCGGATTCCTGTTTGGGTTAATCTACCTACCTTTATTATAAGCAATCTGGATCCTGATTCAAAGCCCGGTTCTCATTGGATTGCAATGCACATTGATGTGAATGGATATGGTGAATACTTTGACTCTTTTGGTCGAAAGCCTACTGGTTATCACAGGTTATTTTTAAATAGAAACTCTTAAGAGGTGGTTTTATAACCATCAATCACTTCAGAATTATTTTACTTCAGTTTGTGGAGAATACTGTTTAGTTTATCTTTATTTTAAGCTTCAAGGGAAAAAAATGTCTGAGTTTTTATATCTGTTTTCTGATAATTCTTTGTGTAATGATTTAGTTTTAAGGAATATGTTTAAATCAGTTTTTGTGAATTAAAACAATGTGTTATGAAAATAAATTGGGTTTTATTTTATTTCTTACAACTATAATTACAAAATATTCCTACTACCTAAGACAAATGCAGTGACGGAGAAAGAAACACAAAATAAGCAGTTAAAACTACATCTAATATTAAACATGTTCAATAAATGAGTAATAACATTAATATACAATAAAACAAGAAAGAAAGTAAACATTTTTTATAAGTGAAAAAATAAAGGAACTTATTCTAGTTATAAATAAAGCACTGATTAAAACTATTTTTTATCACCCTTATCAGTCTCTATAAAATATTTTACACATTTGGTTTTAGATGATAGTTCTTTCGTTATATTAAATATAACATCCCGAGCACTTTGTTCATGTGAGTCACCTTCGTTAGCATAATATTTAACACGATACTCACAGTGTTTCAAGTGGTCCAGAGGTCCAACGTTTCGTATTTTATTCATGTCGTATACTTCGATCTTTATGAGGTGTGATGCATATGCCCCATCGTCCTGACCCGAAGTGAGATATGAAACACCGTCTTCTTCTTTTTTGGAGACCGTTGAAGATTTCTTATACACTTTTGTCTTCTTCTTAGGCCTTTCAAAAAAGCCATCAATATTATTTGATTGACGCTTCTTCGCAATAGCTTGCTTCACTTTGAAAGCCAGCGTCCCCTCTTCATCACTTGCTTCGTCTTCATTTTCATCAACGTAAAAGTTTTTGAAAGTGTTGTCGGAAAACTGAAACAAAATTCATAATTAATATTAAAGACTTAAAACATACACACAACACATACATTTTTTAATGCAATAATTATAGAGTAATACTATTTAAATACTTACATCCATTATGAATAGTCTTCGTTAAAACTTCAAAGCGTAGAAACTGAGAGCTCTTAACTGAACTGGAGATCCGAAGGTACTATATAAAGTTACCCACAGCCTCAGCCTTTTTATATGAATTTGTGTTGAAAAAAAGGTCACGGCTGGTGGGGACAGAGGACCACCTAGGTAGGTAGCGACGAGTTTAAACAGGATTTCGGGGACAGGTAAATTTTTGTTTGCAGCGGAATGTTTTCTAACAAAAGATTAAATTATCAAAAGAATTCTAAAGAATTTAAACGACAGATCTTTTGTGCATTTACTTTCTATTAAAACTGCGTGTGACTTCAAACCCGATGATTGATTTATACATTTCTCAGAAACGAATAAAAAGTAAATTATTACCTTCTTCAAAGGACATCTAGTAAAAAAGGTAAAGTTCTCAAGCCGACAGCATCAAGAAAAAACTAATAATAGAAATTGCGACTTTAAATTAGAGCACCAAAGGAGTCTTTAAACATCGCACCGCCCCACCTAACTGGTATAAACAAGAATGCAATAAATCACACACCGAATCCTACATTAACAAAAGATCTATATATTATAATAAATAATGGGAACTTCCTTTACGGAAACGTACAGCATACTTACAGGTTGAAACTTGTTCAAAACACAGTCATGTTTATTGTCCACCAATAAATAGCAGTCGGTTGTCACATATACCAAAGTTATTTACGAGTTCAAAAAAAAAAATAAGACAACACAAATATCTAGACTAGAAATAATCTAGAATGAATAAAATAATATTTCAAAAATTGGATTTGCATAAAATAATTTACCCAAAAATATTAAGACAACACAAATATATAAACACAAATCTAGAATCAATAAAATAATATTTCAAAAATTGGATTTGCATAAAATAATAAATTTTAGGCAAAAACTGAAAACGAATAGATACTAAATAATTAAAATTGATGGGGTTGAAACATATACCAGAAGTTTCATATTGTGCTGTAACACATATAGATACGTTGAAATTTGTATATATATTCGCGAAATGTGAATTAATTACTTTAGGTATAAATTTGATACCTACTCCAGTCCAGACTAATAAAGGGTAATGTAATTGTGTCAGTTCGCGGGCCTTGTTAGATCATTAAAAATCTCGTTAAGTTATATGACCGTTTCTACCCCATCGTTTTCCCACCACCAAAACTATCCCTAAACTATGGAAACTTTATAGATACGTTGAAATTTGCATATATATTCGCGAAATGTGAATTAATTACTTTAGGTATAAAATTGATACCTACTCCAGTCCAGACTAATAAAGGGTAATGTAATTGTGTCAATTCGCGGGGCTTGTTAGATCATTAAAAATCTCGTTAAGTTATATGACCGTTTCTACCCCATTGATTTCCCACCACCAAAACTATACCTAAACTTTGGAAAATTTAGGTAGGCAATTATAAAACCTATTGCAAATACGTAAAGAACAAACTACAACGTAGGAGTATGCCTCTACCGAGCTCGGTAACAATGCGATGTCGCCGAGTCGAGCTAACAATAGAGACAATAGAAAAAGGTGAGCAAGGGTTGTATTGTGGTGTCGAAGAGCGTGTATTGTTTAATTAGCGGAGTGCCTAAGTGCTGAAGGAGGCTCCGGGCACTGTTGAGACCTAGTGCAATCGATCTAAATGGGGGGCTAAACGTACTAAAACATACCAAACTTTTTTTTTTTTTTTAGGTTTCATAGCCCCGAAAAACCACCATAATCCCGAAAAACCATTGTTTTGGTGGTGGGAAATCCATGTGGTAGAAACGGTGAATCTATACTACTAACGCCATTCAATGAATGTCAGTCAGCGCGGAACAATCTGAGGTAAAAATGCCGAATTGCTGTGTGTTTTCATGTAAGAAAAGATCTGAATTATTTAGTTTACAGAAGGATAACGTTTCTTTTCATCTGTAAGTATAATTACGCCTAAATATCATCAAATAGTGCACGAAATTAGCAAAAAACTAAAAAATATTGTCAATCAAAAAGTGTTGCCACTTAATGGTACTACATCTGCTTTAGGGTAATTTTTAAACTTGACTCTTCATAGTGCATTGTACCATCGGGTTCATAATTGCATCGAAGGAGGTAAGTGAAATATTGCAAACAAGAGTAATCGATCCCCACTGGGGCAGAAATACGTCCGCCATTATGTCATTCATTGTCATTGTTATGACAGGTTAGGCAATACACTTAAAAGATACTCCGTGGGTTAGGCAGAGACCCATTCGGCATACAGCCATAATTGTAAAGCATTGCTCTGTTAAAAAAGCAGTGTGTCTGTGTGTGTGTGTTGTTATTAAATTGTTTCTAAACATATTTTAATCGACTTTTAAATTATTCAAATTACATATTATTTTTAATCATTAACAAAAATGAAAATATTAACGTCAGTACTTCAAAGGTAAAACTCATTCACACGCATAGCTTTTTAAATTATATATGTCGTCGAGGACCGCCGAGGGCAGGGCAGTATGGTGGTTTGGAACTCAAAAAACTGACACTATCAAGATAAACTAGCCTATAGCACATTACGCACGGACGCACGGTAATGAAATAAAACATAAACACTGGTTTAACAATTGGCTACTTTCCAAAAAATATATATTTAGTCCGTCAGTTAGATTATCAAAAAATATTGGACACGTATTTTTTATTTTGTCAATCAAACATAAATTGGTAAAGATATAGTCCGTTAAAGTTCCGCGTGACGTCACATTTCAGTACAATTTTTAGTATAATGTGACGTCACGCGGAACTTTAACGGGATATATCTTCACAAATTTTTGTTTGATTGTCAAAATAAAAAATACGTGTCCAATATTTTTTGATAATCTAACTGACGGACTAAATAGAATTATATTTTTTTACCCAGGAAAGTACCCAATTGTATTGTAATCAAATCTTTTTAAAACCGTATTATGGGAAGGGCAATAAACTACTACTGGTTCGGAAAGGAGCCCAAACTGAGAAGAACCAGCGTAAGAAACTCAGCGTATGTGTGCTTGTAGTACGGCACAATAGCTGAAATTTGTCTATGGTCTAAAAAATACAGCTACCATAAACAAATTTCCGTTTTAATAGACAAATTTCAGCTAGTGTGCAGAATTCCGCACTGAATTACGCTCTAATGTGTGGCGCCCCTTAAGTGAAATATACTTGTAGATGCTTGAAATAACGATATTCCTGTTTAGAAATTAATTCGTTCCTTTATTTTCACCATACAATTTATGTAGCATTTTAATTTTGTATGGATTATACTTTATTTATTATAAGGAACGGTATACACACTTGTGCCCTTAAATAGGCACTTTTAATTTCTGACTCTGGTATCACTGTACCTAACAGGTAAGTTTTAGTGATGGGACAGCACAAAAATAAATGTCGATATTAACATTAGCAGTATGTTATACTTTTTTATTTATAATAGAAAATGAAGAAGAGATAATAGAAACAGAAAAACAAATTGGAAACAGATGCCCATTACAATCAAAATATCAACTGCGAAGGACTCTGGAACATCACGATGTCGCTAGTGACTGATTCATCATTGTTCATTACAGTGAAAAATTCACTGAGGTGGATAGAGGAACGTCTAGTGTAATTGGAAGCACATTGGAACGGTAATCTAAACACGTGGGTTCGAATCCCCTGATGTTCCAGAGTTATTTGCAGTTCAATGTTTCATTGTAATAGTTATTTCTTTCCAATTTGTAGTATTTTCCACTAAATTTAAAAGCAAATACACATCAAAATATTAAATTGATAATATAAAAGTTATTCTAAATAAGCTTGCAAGATTTGTCCTGAACAAATAGACAAACTAACTTACATAGAATACTAACATTGTAAGTAATATGCTGGTAGAAAAACTTGATATTTCATCACAACTTAACATTATAATTTTATCAATAGCTAAACCTTATACTTGGTAAAGAAACAAAAATATATAACTAACCTACGATCAATGTTTCTCTGCGTCCGTAGGAAACGCCTTAGACAACCCTACACGTAATCCCTGGTTGGTGCTAAAAGAGTTACAAACTTGGCAGCTCTACTGTCCTACCTGGACCTCGCAGCACTCACTGGATTTTCTTCATCATCTGCTTTCCCACTACTTTAGGGAAGAAATGCCTATCTATATCCAGTGACATGTAGGCATACGATAAATAAATCTACGATAAAATGTGACATTTTCAAGCCAAAGGTACATCATTATCGGTTGTCAATAAGGCGTTACCATAAAAAAATCATTTAGAAATTAACTCTATTAACAACCGACAATGATGTACCTTTGACTTGAAAACGTCACAAATATCGATACTTAAGTATATTATTATCGACGCGTTCCTCGCACTGTGTACGTTTACTTAAAGATGACATTATCTCGTTCACGGACAGGTTGTCTGTGTCTGTGTTTATACTTGTGTGAGTATATTTTATGCTAGTGTTTGATAATTTTATCGTGTGCGTGTGTAGCGACGTCAATGGAAAATGCATTAGTGTTTGTGTGCGTTTCCTCGTCCCCCGCGCCGAAATTGGCAGACTTTTTCTGATAGAAATTTGTGCGCGTCTCGCATCCGGTTGGTTTAATTATCAAGGGTTAGACTGCTAGAAAAAAGAGCGCGCCCCAAACGACGTTGCCAATTGTTTTGCCTCTGCTTTTTTTGTTTGTGACTTGTGTATACTTTGTGTCTATTATTTGAGGTGTGCAATAAAGAGTATTTATGTTATGTTGTTTACGTGAAGAACGCCGGTTTACAAACAGCACGCGCACAGACAGACGGTGTTTTGTTCAATATTAACAGCGTTTAAAGACTTTTCGTTAATCATAATCTTTAAGGGATATGGCCGCTCTTATGACGGACAAAGATGCATGGCCCAAACCAGAAACTACTACAAAATCATCTGACATTAAGAGGACAGTTCAGATAGGAAAGCATATTAAACGTTTTGTGAAGCAGTCAGATTTGTTTTTATTTTCTTTTTAATTAAACAATAGGTCTGTCTTTCAAGCTGTTTTGATATGTCTTCTTATAGAATCTCTTCGTCTACGCATTATTGTGTATCTTTAAGATGTAGTGTATTATTGTTTTTAATAAATAAGTCCCGCCGAGTTTCTTGCCGGTCATAATATTCCTCGGGTCAGAGGTGTAGGGTTAGAACCGGTGGTAGTTTTTTTCTCTGACGTTCATAAGTGCATTGTAATGTGCCTAAACTGAAGAATAAATATCTTTTATCTTTTATCTTATGAAATGTGTTAGACAAAACTGCTTTTCAATTTCCCGCGTCTAGCACACAGCAAACGACGTCGTTTACGTGAAGCGTTGGTACACAAAGAGCACGTGTAGAGACAGACGGAGCTCTGTTTGATATCAACGCAGCGTTTAAAGCCAACATTTCGTTTAATAATCTTTTTTAAATGATATTTTAACGAGACTGAAATATTGACCTTTGGTATTTGATGCGTTCTTCGACTTCCTTGTATTAAACCTGCACATCTTAATTTGACTCAAATAATGAAAAAAAAAACATGTTTACAAACAGCACGCGCCCATACAGATGGTGTTTTGTTTGATAATCAACACATCGTTTAAAGTCTGCATTTCGGTAACTGATCATTTTTAACATAACAGAAATACTCTTTATTGCACACCTCAAATAATAGACACAAAGTATACACAAGTCACAAACAAAAAAGCAGAGGCAAAACAATTAGCGGTCTTATCGCTAAAGAGCGATCTCTTCCAGACAACCTTTGGCAAGCGGAAACCTATGTAAATTAACAGAAAAGTACATTTTAAAGGTACCTATTATATCTTTTCCCATAGGAATATTTCACAGTGTTAGACAAAAGAACGGCTTTCCAATTTCCCGCGTCCACTCTCCAGCACACACCAAGCGTCGTTGTTTACGCGAAGCACGCCGGTTTACAAGCACGCGCCCAGACAGACGGTGTTTTGTTGAGGCCAGTCTCGTTGAATAATCGATTAATCGCTTTTAAAATGATATATGCACGAGTTTAGTGAAAGGTACCACTTTGTACAAGTGGTGACTTTATTCTTTATCTTTATCCTAATATTTAATTCGCTGTTCACATTTTTTTGTAACCCATGCGAGAAAATATTGATATTTATTCAGATTGTTTGTCATTTTATAATAAAAACTAACAAACCCTACCTAACTTAATTTAACCTGAATAGAAATAAGAAACACGCCGATACACAAAGCGCATAATAACAACTTTGACAGAAAGCATTTTCAACCGACTTCAAGATTTCGAAGGAGGAGGTTATCTTTGTCGGGTTCTGTTTTAGCTTCTTTTTTTTTGATTAAGTATTCGAAGACGGCTTGACCGAATTGGAAAAAATCTTTTTTGTTTGAAAGAGTGTACTTTACAGTTGGTCTTATTTTCACCAGGTCAGGATCTGCTGATGAGATCCTGGAGAAATCGAGGGAACTTTTCAAATATAAGAGGCACATACATCTATAGTGATTTGAGTATTTTGTATAGTAGTGTCGTTTCTTTTTTGTTTAAAATTATTATATAAATACACAATTCCTAAGTCCAATAAACCTAAGCTAACAAGCAAGTGAAGCAAGCCAACTCTTAACAATAGAGAAGTCGGAAACTTTCTGCAATATTGCAATGTCGCACTTTGTAGCTTTCTACGAGTCGAGTATGCTTGTGCAATATCAAATTTTAATTTTATTGCAATATCTAAGTTAGTTTAGGAATAAACATTAAAATATGAGTTTGTATGTTTCTTCTTCCTCCTAGCGTTTGTCCCGGCTTGGGGTCCGCTTGATAACCTAATCCCATGAATTGGCAGTCACTTGATTTTACGAAAACGACTACCATCTGACCTTCCAACCCAGAGGGGAACTTAGGCCTTTTATCGGGATCAGGTTCGGTTTAGGGTGTATGTTTACAAGTGTTAATCATATGAAAATTTCTAACGTATTTAAAACTCGGTTTAATACCTATTACCTAGTTCTTAGTCATATTCCTAAAAATCTCATCATATTTCTAGGTCCTAGTAAATATGATGACGTTTTTTTAGCTCATGATGCAGTCGAACCTGAGGTTGGGCTTGGTAACCTAATCCCCAGAATTGGCGCAGGCAATAAGTTTCATGAAACAGACTTCATCCAACCTTCCAACCGATGGGAAACTAGGCCTTGTCGGGTTTAGGTCCGGTTTCACCCGTAAAGGTATCAAGCTGAAATTTATATCAAATACTCAGGTCTACTGTCCCTTGGAGCTGTGAAAAAATCAAATTTCTAGGCCAACGCAATCAAAGATACAGCCGTTTAAGCCGCAAATTTCCGCAAATTTTCGAAACTCGCAAGGGAATCAAAACCTACAGGGTACTTTCCGTGAACTCAGAATCTTGAAATTTGGTACGAAGCAACGTTTTATAGCGCAAATAATGGAAAAATTGCGAAAACCGTAAATTTTTGTTACATCATATAAAAATTTTTTTTTGATAATTTTCATATTACTACACCTATATACATACAGGTTTGTACGGACCCTCGGTGCGCGAGTCTGACTCGCACTTGGCCGGTTTTTTTACGGAATTAAAAAAAATAGGTTCTCAGTTTGTCCCGTAGGATTGTAATACGTATGTATGTATGTTTGTCCACGATTATCTCGTGTTTCTCTCTTCTCTGTCGTTTCGCTCTTGACGCCATGTCTCTGTCTGACGACCGCTCTCGTGGTCGCGTCGAGACGTCCCCGTCGAGGTGGAGGCGGACACAGCTCTGCCTACGATCTCCCGCCATGTCTCTGTCTCTGTTGGCAGACTGTCTGGCACAACCCAAAGCAAAGGCAAAGGTGTTATCTCGTGTTTGGCTGAACCGATTTTGATGCGGTTTTCAGAAAAGTATTGCCACATTCAGGAGAAGGTGTTGGTATACAACAAAGTTATATAATAATGGTAAATAAACTAGCAGTTAGCCCAAGCCACCTAAAACAAATGTAATAAATACCTTTTGCTAAAAATGTTTTAATATCATTTTATTTTGTGCTTTTCAGTAGGTTGGTTTTTTGGAGGTTTCGAATTTTTTTTACTTAATACGGTCAATTGCTCAAAATGTGGCTTTTATAGTAGTTTTGCGACCGGAAAGTTAGATTTCTCGCACTAGTGCTTTTTAGTATATTTTGATACAAGTTTTCATTATAATACTGTGTAGGTTTAGGTTTAAAGTAAAATCACTGACATGAGAACATACATAGTTACTTACATTTTGCATGTTGTGTTCGTCGTCGCAACATTAAACAATTAATAACTGTAGTCACGTAGATACCAAATTTCAAGTCAATATGACCACAAAAAGTAGGTCAAATTTAACTCGCCCGATTTGACCTAAGCACTTTGATAAATATAAAGGGAATAGATATGGTACCAGGCGCACGATCGTGTGCCATCAAATATATGTAGGTTCCGGCGCCTATATTGAATCAGTCGTGTCATGGCCGCCGAAGAGCGTGCTTTCAAGAATAACGACTAAAATACCCGTAAATCATGCCAAATTGTGCTTTTTTTTTAATGCTTTAATAGCTCAAGACATAAAAACAAAGCTCATGGAATAACTTTTCATTCGTAAGTACTGCTTTAAATACGCAAACATATTTTTTTTATCAAAACATTTTTGTTATTGAGTAAGCAAGACAGCTAAATAGGCAGTACCTACGCGTGAAACACGTATGTCCGAGTGTCATGCCCCTTTGGGTAGCGTTAGCAAATAATATGCTGATAAAAATACATTTTTATTTCTTTCTTTTCTCCTACTGCTTGAAACCGTTACCAAGCTAAATTATTTATGTATAGAATTGCTATGGTTATGTCATTTTTTTAATTTATACTTCCAAACTAGAGCCTGTTGCATGACAATTTGTGAATTGTAATATTTGCTGAATGTAGGGTTCCGTAGTTGCCGTCACAATACACCCAATCAAAATGTATTTTTTTATAAGATATTTTACGTCCTTTTACTATGAATATACAACTTTTTGAAATAACTCAAAAATTGCTCAAATAACTATTGAGTTTTCAATATAGTTTTCATTGAAAGTAATTATTAGGCCTCACGCTCTTAAATTTTCCCATTTTCAAAAGTTAGAAGGATTTTTGGAGCCATTATATCCGCGAAAGTTTCAATCGGGACGCAATGACCATTTTTTTAAATTGATTAAATCGCTGCCGTTCCTCGACCCACCAACGGAGAGGCAGCTGACCTTCACGAGGCTTCATTAAACATCACCCTTAACCACTTGACAAGTTATCGCCTGGGACGCGATGACCAACAAAATTTGTTCCTGGCTTACGGTCTATAGAGACTTATTACTTAAGCCTTAAGCTTATGTATAATACCTATTAAGGTATTATACATAATTGAAACATCTGTAAATGAGAAAACATGCATATGTATAGTTTTCTAGTCTAGACATAAATTTCGATTTTACATGTACCTTTTAAGCAATTATCTTTAATACCAGATACCAGAGAATAAATACGTTTCTAGAAAATATAATTCGTCAGGTGACAACCAAAACTCAGTAATTGCAATAAAATTATTAAACTAAAATCAACCTTGTTTTGTTACTAATATGGTTCATTACGGCTATAAACTTGTGGTAGTAATTAGTGAGTTTTGGGTGTTACCCGATTAATGTAAGCAATTATCTTTAATACCCGAATTACCCCATAATGAAAACGTTTCTAGAAAGTATATTACTTAAATTTCTAACAGTTTTATTTGGTCTTGCTCCTTTAGCCGTAAACACAGTGAATCCTGCTTTTTGTAAAGGGTCGGCAACGCGCATTGGACACCACTGGAGTTGCAGGCGTCCATAGACTACGGGTAGCTGCTTACCATCAGGCGGGCCGTATGCTTGTTTGTTTGCCACCGTCGTGGTATTAAAAGTTTTATTTGCTAACGCTACCTACGATATTAGGCACCTAGCGCTGATTCCCGAGACTTACAACTCGTTCAGGATAAGTGAATCTTTGTTACCATTATAACTATGCACAATAGGAGGTCACACCTTTACATTGGTTTTTTTGAGTCGTGCGCGAGGTAGGCGATGGAAATTAAAGTACTAGGACCACACGGATTATTCGCCGTTTCTGCGTAGTGCAAGATAACCGTCGCTTACCATACGCGTCTCTTTTGACAAACCATTACTGCATTAAAAAGAGAAACCTCTACGCATAACAACTACGCGTAAATGTAGATGCCTTTATACTGGTTTTTTGAGACGATCGTTAGTTACCTATTTCGTTGAACACTGGAATATTCGACTAGAGCACCAGAAGTTTAGAACTACAGATTTATTCATCATTTAAAAATATAGTATGCTATTGACTAGACATTTAATTTTCTGTCTCGGTCCATCTTGCCCGCTTTCATATTGATGCGACAAGGTCTTACTACGATTAATATCAATTCAATATTTTAATTTTTTCAATCCCAAATGACTCTCTTTTTACTTTACTACAGTCATTTTACGGGCGGCTAGTATGGGGAATTGGAAATAATTAATAATAGCTAATATTTTTAGTGTAACGGATATATCATGAATATCATGATACAAGTATTATTTACGCAATCAAATCCTACAAAATATCGTTATTCGCTAACCGCCACAAATATGTACACACATATTACAAGCGTTTTTCTTGTAGGATTTTAATGAATATATCGTTTCTAAGTCATTTAAAATGTGTAAGAACAAACTACTAATTATTACTATTTGTTTCTAACGAATTAGGATATATATCGCCCGCGCCGTACAGTTTGTTATTTATGTGGTCTTACATGGACACGGTTTCTTGTTTTTCGCTTTAAACAGAAAGAAGACTTAAATATCGTCATTTTTACAAATAAAAATAATTGATATTATTGTAAATAAAAATATATTTTTTATTTATTATTTAACTACTTCCGGGTGAAAAGTTGGTAGAATTTTTGCATATATTATCTGTAAATATTCCATAAGACTGAATAATAAAAAAATCAGGCTATTATAAATTAATGTTTGACGCAACCGTATCTTTACTGTACTACTTCTACACGTCATTGTTAGACATATGTCTGTCTTGCCTACACTACTGTAAATTATATTAGTTGGTCTCTCTCACACTTTATGCAATGCGCAAAATATGGAAATCTCGCTTACACGCCCGTGTTAAGTATATTGGTGTATCTCTTTTACCCCTGATGCACATGTACTATCGGGTTCAGAATTGCATGGCCAATTTATGAATGAATTCATTGATAAATTGACCATGCAATTTTGAACCTGATGGTACATTATAGCATTTATAGCAGTGTGTAAGCATTTACAAGTGTTTGGGTGCCGGAACACATTTCAGTTTTGTCAACTATGAACGTGAGGTATCTTCCTCTGTTTACTTTAATCAAAGCCTAAGCAGCGCAATTTCTCTTGAAATTGTGTTACATTATACGGCCTACTTCTTCGTTTACTATTTCGAATCCCGCTAAAAAAACAACCAAAAACTGAATATTTAATTATTTAACCAAAACTGATATCCGCGATCCATGGAAGCCACCCGGCGCGCGCCATTCGCATGTTGATCGCGTGCCAGTTGTTTACAAACGACGTGCCTTGTGGCATCTTCCTTTGAGATATGTGATACAATATCGATAGCACGAACCTAATATTGTCGGGTTATCGCCTGTCTCCACTGTCACGTTCTAAAAAATATGCAAATTTGAACTTTATTATAACGACAGAGTAAGATGCAAAAATGTATATAAATTTATGGCGTTGAGTGTGCCTAGATGACTCGAGCAAAACAAGATAATTAGGTCTGACATTAGCAAATAAAGAAGAGTAAAATACCTTGATGACACCTTGATCACTTGAGGAAAAGTCGGTTCTTTACCTGAATGTTTACCAAGATGATGTAAGAAAACTAAGAACTTACTGATAAAAATGACGACTACGCTATCTAGTTATAGTACAGTGATTAAGTACCCATACATAGTTGGGTACTTTCCAATAGATAAACTTAATTGTTTCGTTGCATTCATAAAATCAAAATTTCGAAAATACAGGGGTAAATCCATGTGTAACATGTGTTTGCGCTTTAATAGTAGTTTATGTAACTGTTACGTTTTAAGGCCTAATTACGTACAGTTGCATACACTGCTTTATCTACACTCATATTATATATCCTAAATGAAGTGTTCGGAAACCATAGAATGACCGCCATTGCACCGCCATGGCCAACTCGATTGTGCCGGCGGTCGGACAGGCGCGTGCCGTTGGTCAGGAAGGCGGACAGGATTTACATTATGTTATCAAATTCGATGTTCGGAATTTGAAACTCATAACGTATCTATATATGAGCATGTAAAGTTAAAATTACGTTACTGCCACAGATAAAAAGGTTATCATAGTAAAATCGGTTGTGGTAATGCTAGCCATTGCCTACCGTTTTTGAACACGTTTTATAAGACTTACAATGTGAGTGTAGATAAATTATTTTATAAGTTTAAACTTTTATAAAGGAGATGTATTTATCGTATAGTATTGTGACGTCACAAATGTCACAATATTAGTCTCCCATAGTAACAAATCGTTTTGACGTTTCCCAAAGAGTAGCTGATTTGACTTCATAGGAAAGTAGGCTATTACATACTTATTCTACTGTTACATGCGTATACCTCTAGAACATCTAGCCTAACACAGAAATTAAACAAAGATGACAATAGTATAAATCTACTTAGCAAAGCGAGTGAGAGTTCTTTCCGCACTAAATATGGGAAGTGACATAGATGCTCAAGATGGCAATCGGACAATATGAATATTGAATACACTAGTTGTAGACAGAGAGCATAGAGAAATTTAAGCGGGTGTTGTCAAGAGAATAATACCTAAGATACGATAAAGAGACCTAAGACTTATTAAAAAAATCTTCATTCAAAAACCCTCCGAGGTTTCTCTTCCATCACATAAATTCTTACGCTTTTTTAGGGTTCCGTACCTCGAAAGGAAAAAACGGAACCCTTATAGGATCACTTTGTTGTCCGTCTGTCTGTCTGTCTGTCTGTCTGTCTGTCTGTCTGTCTGTCTGTCTGTCAAGACCATTTTTCTCAGGAACGCGTGGAGGTATCAAGCTGAAATTTATATTAAGTACTCAGGTCTATTGTCCCTTGAAGCTGTGAAAAAATCAAACATAAAAGCCAACGAAATCAAAAGATACAGTCGTTTATGCTGCAAATTTTAGAGTTTTTCGGCACTTGCAAAACCTACGGGGTAATTCCCGTGAACTCAGAAACTTGAAATTTGGCACGAAGCAACGTCATATAGCATAGACAATGGAAAAATTACAAAAAGTAGACATTTTTAGTAAAATCATACAAAAAAATATTTTTTTTAATTTTAAACTTACTACCTTTTCCTCATAAACGCGTGGAGGTATTAAATTGAAATTCATGTCAAATACTATAAGACCTTTCAAATGTAGCAAAACCAAACTTTTATGTCAACGCAATCAAAAGAAATTGCAATTTAAGTCGCTTATTTTGAAACTGAGTACTCGCAAGAAACTCAAAACCTAAAGGGTACTTCCCGTAAACTCAGAAACTTGAAACTTGGCACGAAGAAACTTCATATAGCACAGACAAAGGAAAAATTACGAAAAGTAGACATTTTTAGTAAAATCATACAAAAAATATTTTTTGAAATTTTAAACTTACTACCTTTTTCCTCGTAAACGCGTAGAGGTATTAAATTGAAATAAGTAATAAACATACTACAACTTTTGCTTGCTATAGGTTTGTACGGAACCCTCGGTGCGCGAGTCCGGCTCTCACTTGGCCGGTTTTTTTTCTTTAAGACTAAGGCCAAACAGGTCACTAATAGGTTGTTTCTTAAGGAATTTATGAATTAATTTGTTATATTTTTGTGACTTTGACAGTGGTAATCAGTAATCACCGATCAAATAATACTAGGGAAACACAATAAATCACACAAAAAATATCTCCACAATAGTACCGCAAGAACGACTCGGGCGTTACTTTCTTTGATAGTCTTATTAGTAAACGACAGGCCGACTAAAAATTTTCACGAGCCATATTTTCAGTTCATCTTGTTTGAGTCTGCACTTCCTTTGCATTGTTGCTCAAGGTAGTAATGGTCATTTTAAAGACTAAATTATCTGGAATTTATAAACAGGCTAGTAAAAGAATAAGCAGTAAGATCACTCTGTCAACTGGAATCATAATGTACGTTGAAAAAAGATCAAAGAAGAGTATATATTCAGCTCTTTGAAATGCGAAAACATGTACAAAGCTACTGAAGAAGCATAATACTCGTACAAACACAATTATCGTTTGCCTTGAATAATGTACGTATCATATTAATTCACCAAAAACGTTGAAACATGGACGGAGACCATAAAGCCACAAGTACATTTAGCCCAACTTTTATCGTAAAATTTTACAACCAAGCCACTAAACTAAACGTACTAAATATAGTGAACTAAATTAATACCAGTCCGAGCATAACCTCGAGTGGGGACACCAAAATAGTTTGCCGTAAGGAGACTCAAATAAATTAATGTAACTGAAATTTCCTGCTTATTTCTGTTCCCCTAGTGACGTGGTCTAAAAGTGGATGTGCTTGTTAGGGATAAAAGGATTTGCGTTTTTAGATTAAGAAGGAAATCTCTTTGGTAAGGTGCTGGGGAAAAAGCGGTAATTTCGGCCTATGTTATGTAAGATGTTTTTGGATGCGACTAGATACCTTTGATACATGTTAATGATGATAAAGGAATCTTGAACCCCGTTTTTATTTGTATGAAGGAAATTATTCATTTTACGAGTCGCCCGATAATGTCTTAGTGCTCGAAGATGGAGACTCGACAGGTTCTCAGAAACATGTCGCGCGTATAGTGAATCTAAAACTTGAATATTTTATAGTAGGCCTCACTAAAGTTTAAACTCAATAAAGGTACGAGTTGCCCCCAAATCTCTTAGACCTAGGCTCTCCGATACATAATGCGCGTAGTGTTTCAATACATGTGAGTTAAAACTTGAATACTTTGTAGTAGGTCTTACTAAACTTTAAATTCAATATACGTACAAGTTGCCCCAAAATGTCTTAGTGTTTGAAGATGGAGACCTAGGCTCTCCGATAGGTACATAACGCGTGTAGTGTTTCAATACACGTGAGTTGAAACTTTAATACTTTTTAGTATATTTATGAATAAAGAATAAAGTAGGTCTCACTAAACTTGCCCCCAAATCTCGAAGTACTTTAAGATGGAGACCTAAGCTCTCCGATAATTACGCGCGTAGTGGTTTAATACACGTGAGTTGAAACTTGAATATTTTGTAGTAGATCTCACTAAGTTTAAATTCAATAAATGTACGAGTAGCCCCCAAATGTCTTTATTGCTTAAAGATGGAGTTCTAGGCTCTCCGATGAGTACATAACATTGACTATTTTGTAGGTGTCACTAAAGTTTAAATTCAATAAAGCTCAACAGCCTTTGTTTAACGTGTTAATAAGCCAAATAGCCGAATTATCACATTGAATACCCTCGTCATTATAGTCCGGAGTCTGAATGCCTCATTCACGCCGTATTCTGTGTGCATCGTATTTAAATGCATGTTTTAAATCCAGCTGACCTAATTAGCAGTAAAGCCGCACGAAACATTCGCTGTAATGAAGAGGCTCAGCTCATTTGAAAAAAACAATTTTAGAGTTTACTCCATTTGCAGTAAGGCACAAAATGTTTCCATTACTTTAACAACCGCAGATTTGACGGCCAGCGATATTAAACTCACACATCTGCTCACGAGCAGGGACCATATTGGAAAAATATAGGTACTTACCGTTTGAAAACAATATGACATTATACCGTTTCTTTCGGTATGATTTCGGTAGCACAACCGATTTTTTCTGTATTATTTACCGAAATATAACGGTACCATTTTTTTTTCAATACCTCAAACGATTACATAAAGTTATCGTTTGAGGTTGAAGTATGCGCTACCTGTCGGGTCCCCGTTCCCGCTCCACCGCTCACTTCTTTTATCGCCGCACGCGCCATAAAAGCTACGATCTAAAATTTCGATACCGAAATAATAACGGTTGGATATCGTTATAATAAAGGTATAAGTACCGTTTCGAAAAATAGCGATAGCGTAATTTTATACCGGTAGCGTACCGTTATATTTCAACCGGTACTTATAGTTCTACCTTTATAACATAAAAGTATCCATATTCTATAGCGCTACCGTAATATTTTTCGACTTATTGAACATTTTTATAAAAAGTAAATATAAAAGTAAGAGGCTGACAAAAGCCGATGAGCTTAAAATTAACTTTAATTAAACGGTTTTTCAGCAATAACAATTTTTTTGGGAAACAGAAAAATACATCCTAATATTCATTATATTTTAAGGACTTTGTTAAGTTCGATACACGATTGGATGAAATCGTTCCGATAGAACATAAAACAGTTTTAAGTCTTTAGTTTTTTGACTTATACGTCTGAAATTAAGATCAAAATTCCAACACGTCAATACTAAAAACTTCATTATTTTATATTTTACCATTAATGCGTAGTTTTTTTTATTGTCTTTTTTCTGATTTCTAATGAGCTTTCATACTAATTGTTACATAGTGTTTCTATGTCACTCACGCGTAAATGATAGGGACGGAATTTAGCTGTTGTCATCACCTTAAAATAAATTGGTATTTTTTTTCCATAAAGACACAACATAATACAAGTTAAAATGCACCTAGGTTACTAATTTGCGCTCTTTGTGAACGATTCATAATGCGGTACGTGTCTCTGTGTCTTTGATGTTTGCATGTCAACATGTGTACATGTTTTAAATCCAGCTAACCTCATTAGTGAATCCGCGTGCCCACTCAGAGTAATGAAAACGTCTCAACACAGGAGTTGAGGCAAATGGGTATTTCCTCAAATCTATTACGACACGGTTTTGCAACTGTCTCGCTACTGTAAGGACACATCTCCGTTTAGCGAACAGCGTGACTTACCTTATTTATTTAAACAACAACCTTAATGTATATATCTACAAAATGCAAACTTAATCCCACGAATATGGACTCTATACCAGTCGACAAATACAGAGAAGAAGCAAATCAGTAATATAATGCATAAATGCCACATGCAGGGATCGCTACCGGTTTTCGCCAAAAAACCCCAAAGAAGCCCAATATTTTTATACACTTTATTCTCAGTATATTTATTATCTTTCAATATAAGAGTATTTAGGTAATTAATGACTCCGCATTGACAGATTTACCGATTAAACATGAAACACCTAATATAAAAAGCAAGTCTTTTAAAGTCAAATGATCCAAAAAATAAAATAAAAAATTGTTAATCTTGATTTCACGCCCTTTTAGCTTGACTGAGCCCACCACAGTTCGTCTCGAAATAAACTAAAGCCAGGTTTAGACGAAGCCAGTACTGGCTGCCAGTGCCAGCGCTGGCTTGTTATGGGTCTCGTATAAACAGTAAGCCAGCACTACTGGCGCAAATAGAGCACCGGCCTATTGACTAGCTGCCAGCAGTTACACTGGCAGCCAGCACTGGCTTCGTCTAAACCTGGCTTAACACCGGCGTAAACAGGTGAATTACAGTTATTATGATGCAGAGCTGAAATAACGTGGCTCGTGTGTGCTAACCAGTTGCATACTGGTACACACTTCACAGGTATCTACATATATTATATACATACTAACTTCGTATGCGTGGATTAAGTAATAATTTTGGGGATAAAAGCTATCATATATCCTTGCTCAGGGCTTCGATTCGACATGCCAAACTGTGAGACGTGGATGTCACACTTGTATCGCTAGTGGATAGAGTGATATCCATCCTGTCCACACGTGTCCACACCTAACTGTCCAGCTGTCAGTAGGTCTCGCTAGAGCGTTTTGTCTATGGCAATGGCCACCATTTTAGATATCACGCTTGAGTGATTCCACCCCGATTTCAACTGTCACAAAAGTGTGATATCATAGTTGTCTCGCAAGCGACTGTCAGTTATGCCATGTCGAATCGCCCAGAGCTCAAACTACGTCCACATGAAATTAGATCTAAATCGCGTCAATTATTATTCTATATATCTAAGTTATTGATTCCCCATATCTAAGTTATTGATTCCCCATACAAACAACACAAGTTATTGATCACTCACACTGTTTACTGCCCATCGGTGGACCTTATGCCTTTAGTAATAAGGTCCACCGATGTACAGCAGCGTGTTGCTGTTTTTTTTTTAATGAAACTAGTAGCAAACGAGCAGACGAGCCGCCTGATGGGAAGCGGTCAACGTCGCCCATGAACATAAGCAACATCAGGAGCCGCCTATGCGTTGCCGGCCCACGCGTGCGTTGCGTTGCGTTGTTTGTACGTCGTTTTCAAAGAAACAAACACATGTGCAGTTATTAGCATGCATTTAGCTAACCTACCGAACTCGTATATCTGTTCTGTAGTTAACCGGTAATGAGATCGTTTATGTTTGAACAAATGTTTAATTGATTTCTTTATCTACCAATAATATTAACGATGGCTGCGAAATTAGAGGTATTATTGGGTCATGTATGATTCATATTCATATCGAACGCTAGTGTCAAAGAATTTATAGGGTAAATGCAGTTTAACGCAATATTTGCGTTGCGTGCGTGATGAGCTGATGAGTTATATTAGTCATGTAATTTTATAATAATTAAACCGCGAACATCGACACTGACACTGAACCTGCCTTTTTGTCGCTCAAATTAGGAAATAAATATGCAGATAGAATTGTTTTACCTCTGTTTTTACAGTTTGTAACTTGTATTTTATGTGTTTCTTTATTTTGAGGTGTACAATAATAGTAGATTGTGTAACAAGGGAGATATCGGCACGGCGAGGGCGTGTATTGAATCCCAAACGAAGCGATGGAGCCTATAATAGAATCCTGAGCGTAGCGAGAGTCTCCTCCTGAGCGTAGTGAGACTTTAATGACAGACTGACTGAAAAAATTGCTAAAGTAAAATTGGAACAGAAAAGTGCCCTCCTAGCAGGTAAGAAAAAGTCCGTATACGAATAGGTGGCGTGAAAAGAGTATTTATGTTTATGTTATGTTATAGAAACTTTTGTAATATCGATGGTTTCTTAGCTTTCCATCGGAAACATAATAACAGGTGTTTATAGGCCTTTAAATCCAGCTGAAACCTTATATTCAAAGGATTATCAGTACATCACTTGCACTAATATCACTTAAGCAAGCCAGTATTCCAACCGCAACATTCAAAATGCACACGAGAATAAGATCGCAGACAGCCGTTTCTTTAACACCTAACTGTCCAGCTGTCAGTAGGTCTCGCTAGAGCGTTTTGTCTATGGCAATGGCCACCATTTTAGATATCACGCTTGAGTGATTCCACCCCGATTTCAACTGTCACAAAAGTGTGATATCATAGTTGTCTCGCAAGCGACTGTCAGTTATGCCATGTCGAATCGCCCAGAGCTCAAACTACGTCCACATGAAATTAGATCTAAATCGCGTCAATTATTATTCTATATATCTAAGTTATTGATTCCCCATACAAACAACAAGTTATTGATCACTCACACTGTTAACTGCCCATCGGTGGACCTTATGCCTTTAGTAATAAGGTCCACCGATGTACAGCAGCGTGTTGCTGTTTTTTTTTTAATGAAACTAGTAGCAAACGAGCAGACGAGCCGCCTGATGGGAAGCGGTCAACGTCGCCCATGAACATAAGCAACATCAGGAGCCGCCTATGCGTTGCCGGCCCACGCGTGCGTTGCGTTGCGTTGTTTGTACGTCGTTTTCAAAGAAACAAACACATGTGCAGTTATTAGCATGCATTTAGCTAACCTACCGAACTCGTATATCTGTTCTGTAGCTAACCGGTAATGAGATCGTTTATGTTTGAACAAATGTTTAATTGATTTCTTTATCTACCAATAATATTAACGATGGCTGCGAAATTAGAGGTATTATTGGGTCATGTATGATTCATATTCATATCGAACGCTAGTGTGAAAGAATTTATAGGGTAAATGCAGTTTAACGCAATATTTGCGTTGCGTGCGTGATGAGCTGATGAGTTATATTAGTCATGTAATTTTATAATAATTAAACCGCGAACATCGACACTGACACTGAACCTGCCTTTTTGTCGCTCAAATTAGGAAATAAATATGCAGATAGAATTGTTTTACCTCTGTTTTTACAGTTTGTAACTTGTATTTTATGTGTTTCTTTATTTTGAGGTGTACAATAATAGTAGATTGTGTAACAAGGGAGATATCGGCACGGCGAGGGCGTGTATTGAATCCCAAACGAAGCGATGGAGCCTATAATAGAATCCTGAGCGTATCGAGAGTCTCCTCCTGAGCGTAGTGAGACTTTAATGACAGACTGGCTGAAAAAATTGCTAAAGTAAAATTGGAACAGATAAGTGCCCTCCTAGCAGGGAAGAAAAAGTCCGTATACGAATAGGTGGCGTGAAAAGAGTATTTATGTTTATGTTATGTTATAGAAACTTTTGTAATATCGATGGTTTCTTAGCTTTCCATCGGAAACATAATAACAGGTGTTTATAGGCCTTTAAATCCAGCTGAAACCTTATATTCAAAGGATTATCAGTACATCACTTGCACTAATATCACTTAAGCAAGCCAGTATTCCAACCGCAACATTCAAAATGCACACGAGAATAAGATCGCAGACAGCCGTTTCTTTAACACCTAACTGTCCAGCTGTCAGTAGGTCTCGCTAGAGCGTTTTGTCTATGGCAATGGCCACCATTTTAGATATCACGCTTGAGTGATTCCACCCCGATTTCAACTGTCACAAAAGTGTGATATCATAGTTGTCTCGCAAGCGACTGTCAGTTATGCCATGTCGAATCGCCCAGAGCTCAAACTACGTCCACATGAAATTAGATCTAAATCGCGTCAATTATTATTCTATATATCTAAGTTATTGATTCCCCATACAAACAACAAGTTATTGATCACTCACACTGTTAACTGCCCATCGGTGGACCTTATGCCTTTAGTAATAAGGTCCACCGATGTACAGCAGCGTGTTGCTGTTTTTTTTTTAATGAAACTAGTAGCAAACGAGCAGACGAGCCGCCTGATGGGAAGCGGTCAACGTCGCCCATGAACATAAGCAACATCAGGAGCCGCCTATGCGTTGCCGGCCCACGCGTGCGTTGCGTTGCGTTGTTTGTACGTCGTTTTCAAAGAAACAAACACATGTGCAGTTATTAGCATGCATTTAGCTAACCTACCGAACTCGTATATCTGTTCTGTAGCTAACCGGTAATGAGATCGTTTATGTTTGAACAAATGTTTAATTGATTTCTTTATCTACCAATAATATTAACGATGGCTGCGAAATTAGAGGTATTATTGGGTCATGTATGATTCATATTCATATCGAACGCTAGTGTCAAAGAATTTATAGGGTAAATGCAGTTTAACGCAATATTTGCGTTGCGTGCGTGATGAGCTGATGAGTTATATTAGTCATGTAATTTTATAATAATTAAACCGCGAACATCGACACTGACACTGAACCTGCCTTTTTGTCGCTCAAATTAGGAAATAAATATGCAGATAGAATTGTTTTACCTCTGTTTTTACAGTTTGTAACTTGTATTTTATGTGTTTCTTTATTTTGAGGTGTACAATAATAGTAGATTGTGTAACAAGGGAGATATCGGCACGGCGAGGGCGTGTATTGAATCCCAAACGAAGCGATGGAGCCTATAATAGAATCCTGAGCGTATCGAGAGTCTCCTCCTGAGCGTAGTGAGACTTTAATGACAGACTGGCTGAAAAAATTGCTAAAGTAAAATTGGAACAGATAAGTGCCCTCCTAGCAGGGAAGAAAAAGTCCGTATACGAATAGGTGGCGTGAAAAGAGTATTTATGTTTATGTTATGTTATAGAAACTTTTGTAATATCGATGGTTTCTTAGCTTTCCATCGGAAACATAATAACAGGTGTTTATAGGCCTTTAAATCCAGCTGAAACCTTATATTCAAAGGATTATCAGTACATCACTTGCACTAATATCACTTAAGCAAGCCAGTATTCCAACCGCAACATTCAAAATGCACACGAGAATAAGATCGCAGACAGCCGTTTCTTTCGTATTAATCGTTAACACAGTTGAGTTTCCAATTTTGAACCCAATTACAAGTTGATAAGGTGTAGTAATGATCATTCTTGTACATTAGACGCTCCGAAGCGCTCGACGCATAATTCGCGAGTTGGTCATTAACCGCGGTTATATTACGCATATACAACGTTATAGCTCTTTAACAGCTTATTTTATGGACGCGAAAGAGGGAAAACAAGACGTATTTGGATCGTGTGGGTAGCGTGACCGATGCATGTATGTATTTAACATGTATTTATACTCAACTCAGTAACTGAACCCATAGCTTAATTGGTAAAGCGATCGAGCCCCGGTAAGGCGTATCGATGCCAGGTTCAAGTCCGGCTGGGTTGATTATTTTTTCAATGTTTTCAGTGTTTGTATTTGATTGAATAACATACTATTGTATGAGTGGAATGCCCCACTTTAAAAAATCATGTAAAATAATTATGATGTATTTATAAAATAAGTATGGCCAGGGACAAAAGTTTAGACCGATCGATTTCCTTACGACGTAACTTTTATACAAATAAAAAGATTTTGAATCTTAGAACAGTATTTAAAGAGTACAGATTCTTAAGGCCCTACTACACTGGTGGCCACAACCGACCCTTTACAAACAGGAGGATTCACTGTGTTGACGGCTAAAGGAACAAGAAGGTCCCTCATCGTCAACACACAGGGTCCTCTTTAAGCTCTTTGGCAACCTTACTCACCAGCAGGAACACAACACTATGAATAGGGTCTAGTGCTATTTGGCTGTGGTTTTCTGTAAGGTGGAGGTACTTCCCCAGACGGGCTCTGCTCCAGATTTGAGCGAGATGACATTCGCTGAACGTGCCCTACCACACTTAACGAGATGCCACTCGCAGTGCCCATATCTCTCTTTTTTGGCGTAGTTTAAGGACATACCCAAGTCCGGACGTAGTTTAAAGACATACCAAAAACTGTGAGTGGGTGACTAAATTCCTACCCGAGATTAATCACTATTGTATTAGATAAGTTATGAATAACTAGGTATACATTTATCCCTTACTGTTCCTCCGAGATTTTGTCAATAAACTTCATTTCATTGACAGATTTTTTTATATCTCAAGTAGAAAATGTGTTGTCCCTTTAAAACCTCGCACGTTGAGTACGTACTCTACTCGTGAGTGCAAACGTACTGCGCTTGGCTAGCCAACCATTACGGACAACAAAGACTATTGTAGTACCAGCGTTGTCTTTCGTCACACATATACAACTATAAGTACACTTAAATTAATCCCTATTTCTGACTTGAACTAGACTATAAAGTCCGTATGTACAATATAATCAACCTGCAAAAAGAGAATCACGAATCACGGGTAAGTAAACTTTTCTCAAACATGCAATGAAATATTGTCGTTACTGTTTTCAGGCGCAGCAACTCGAGGGGACTGTGATGGGATTTCATACAACTTTATGGGCTTAGGTCTGCAAAATAACATTGGCGTTAAAGATGGCGGCATGCTTTACGAACAGCTGATGATTATTTTATGATTTTTTCTCATGAAAGGATGGTTATCGTATGATAGAATCTACGAGTAGACCAATGCCTTGTGAATGGAAATTGTAGTTTTCTGTATTTATTTCGTTCTGTATTTCACCTCGACTTGAAAACGGATTCCTAGGAATTACCGGCCAAGTTACCGGAACGTATTACCGACCTCTGGTAAAATATACTCTATTTCTTCCATCGAGTAAAAGAGACGCCAACGCTGCATATCTCCTAGGTGAGCTCTTATATGGCTGGTTATGCTGTATGTATCGAAGATTTGGACCCGGATATGTCCTTAAACTACGTTCGGACACGCGTATGTCCTTAAACTACGCCCAAAAGGGTATGGGTACTGCGAATGTTATCTCGCTATGTGTGGTAGGGTACAGCATAGCGAATGTCATCTCGCTCAAATCTGGAGCAGAGCCGGACTGGGGAAGTATCTCCACCTTACATAATACCACAACGAAATAGCACTAGACCCTACTCATAGTGTTGTGTTCCTGCTGGTGAGTAAGGTAGCCAAAGAGCTCAAAGAGGACCCAGTGTGTTAACGATGAGGTACCCTCTTGTTCCTTTAGCCGTCAATACAGTGAATCCTCGTTTTAGTAAAGGGTCGGCAACGCGCATGAACACCTCTGGAGTTACAGGCATCCATAGGCTACGGTAGCTGCTTAGTGCTTACCATCAGGAGGGCCGTAAAAAAAGACCGAAACAAAAGGAAAGCAATCGTTCAGAAACCAGTGGAGGTCGACACTCAGCCATGACTGGCCATGAGCAATACGAATACGACAGGAGGAGGAGAACCGCATTATAATTTCAAATCGTAACTTTCCTGAACAGTTGGAATTACCAGACACATGTATGTCAGAAATATGTACACACTTTTTGCCATATCACAACGGAGTAAGGAGCAAAATTGTATACAAATTTAAGACGCCGACGTGTGTGCAAGTAATTAGGTGGTTACTTATACGAAGTGCTAATAAAATGGCAGTACTTTGTGTTGACACATAAAACGTCATGTTTACGAGCAATGGAATTATACTGATATATATTCGTGGAAGGCACTTAAGTAAATATTTTATTTATTATTGTATTTGATTCCTTTAACTAAATAACTACAATTTGAAATATGTGTTCATCATTGTCTTCATCGCAGTAGACGACAATAATATTTTATGTTATACATGTACCTATGTATGTCCTTTTGGACAATTGAAATTGAAATTGATATAATAGGGATGATGACACATGTTGAATTATGCAATAAAATTTAGTTGATAGGATGCAGAATTACCAATATATCCAAATAAAACGAAAATTAAAAAAAATATTGAAATATTTCAAAGATATCATGCTTCCAAATTTCAAAATTTTTCAATGTTTTAAAGTACTAAAAAAAACAACAATGACACCAATCGATTTTTAACATTTTATTGTTAAATAAATTGTATGGTAACCATATACATAAACGCAACATTTCACTGTAAAAATAGCAATTTCATAATGTTTCCATACTTTAAACAGGGCGACTATATGATCGTGACGTCACTTTTGGACGTCATTTTGTTAGGAGCATTTTGAGAAACAAATGCAAATCTCAGACTTTTAATCTAATTTCTGACTTTTGTGTTGCTTTAACGCAATTGGCCCCATATAGACATTTGATCCTCACAACAAAACGAAACGATTGATACCATACATGAAAAAAATTCACCATGCCTATTTATATTTTTATGGCTTTTCAGTAGGTGTACTTACTTATTTTTCTTTATCATGTCATGTCGCGATAATCACAATCATAATACGCTATAGGAAAACAGCGAGCGGGGTTGCAGGCGTCCACAGGCTACGGTAGCTGCTTACCATGAGGCGGGCCGTATGCTTTACCACTGCCGTCGTTTAAAAAAAAACTTACTTATAAGATATGCAATTCAAACCCGAAATAATAAGAAAGACCCGTCGTACGCTCGTACGACACGCACACACACACACACACACACTCGTTCGTAGGCTACTTTCCATCAGCTCCGCTTCACATTTAGAAACCAGCCAATACGAATCAACTTCGATTGTGCAACGACTAAAAGGAAACAATTTGAGGCAATTCAGCCAAACGCTTGCGTCCGCCATCACTCTTTACGAACTATTCTTTTGAAGTCAATAAATTGAACTTCCTTCGATTGATTGCCAATGGTGCCAAGGTTACGGCAATTTGTGACAATGACCAAGTAAAAAAATGGGGCTTTGATTGCGTAAACTTTGACCCCTTAGTGAGCGTGGAAAGCGACGCGGCCCATGCATTTTATGGTGTCAACTTTCAACTTCGTTACCTTCAAATAGAATAAAATTGGCTACTTTCCTAAAAAAGTATATTTAGTCCGTCAGTTAGATTATCAAAAAATATTGGACACGTATTTTTTATTTTGTCAATCAAACAAAAATTAGTGAAGATACAGCCCGTTAAAGTTCCGCGTGACGTCACATTTCAGTACAATTTTTAGTATAATGTGACGTCACGCGGAAATTTAACGGGCTATATCTTCACCAATTTTTTTTTGATTGACAAAATAAAAAATACGTGTTCAATATTTTTTGATAATCTCACTGACGGACTAAATAGAATTATATATTTTTTACCCAGGAAAGTACCCAATTAGTTTAATTGTTACAACTTCCTTTGATAAAATATATCATTTTGCGATGTCGTATTCTCTATATTAGTTTTTAGGGTATGAAAATGTACGGTCGATTTCGCCCAATCATGTATCTTTTTGTTTTTCAGTAAGAGGCAAAATGGAGTTTTATAATGTTCCCAGAAATCGCACGACAATTGCACGGATTTTCTAATTAAATAAATGAACGGTTTCCGCGCTTGGCGGCGGTATGCGGGCGAGACAGCGCTATGCTGTTATGATCATAACAATCGTTTGCAGAAAACGAATTGAAACCCTATCCGTCTCTCTATCGCACTAATACGGAAGAGTGAGCGTGAGCGTGTACCGTTTCGTTTCGTTTTCTGCAAACGATTGTCTTCTTGGCTATAGGGCCAGGTAATATTGTGAGGCGCCATTTAATCTATTGTCATACTCACGGGATCTTTTGTGTAACACCTAAGTCATACAATCGGCAAAATATATCTTCGAAAGGGCGAAGGCGAGGCAGACATCTTTGTTTTTGTAACACTTTTACGTTAATTTGTGATTACCAAAACCAAACTACAGCAGCACAGGGTCCTTTTTGCAGCAGGCACTTACGTTGTAGTCGTTATACGGACTCGATATAATTTTCAAGCATTGGCCCTTTTGATTTGAATTATCAATCACATTTATTAGCATGGGTCGTTGGCTAATAAAAAAAATCTCTATGACTTACTGTAATATTTATGATATCAATCTAACATTTTTACATTTAGAAAAATTACAACATTTTTTTCTACCTCATTCTGGCAACCCTAAGACTGACAACCGAAACTCTGTACGTATTTTTTGTAAATACAAATATTATTAATACTGTCGTATTGTCGGTCAGTAACCTCAGGTAGGACAAATGGTTAAGCCTGAAGCGTTGAGGAATGCACAAAATAATGTTATCAGTTATCAGTTTAAATACCTGCAGTATCTAAGCAGAGTACACGTCGCTTCCTGTGCGTTTTGTTGAATTTTACAGGTTTTTATCATTACATTTTAAACCATATCATAATACAACTAAGTTCGTTTTTCGCATGTTTGATTAGATTTTACATCGCGTGATCACTATTTCCATACATTTGCAAGTGGTAAAAGAGAGACAAAACGTTACACCTCGCAAAAATATCTACAAAACCGTGTGACGTGATTTTTTGATATAACATGATCGTAAATGTAAAAGATAATTATCAATGAACAGGGTTCGAAATTATAATTATCAATTATAGTCATCTTGATAATTATCGTGATTTTTATGTGATAATTATCGATTTGATAATAACCTAACATTTGTAAAAATATCGCGCGTGAAATTGAACGTTTTTTTTTTTTAATTATAAGAGAAAAACACCCATACCGGGAATAATTATCCGATAATTATCGCGATAAATATCAAAGATCATAATATCTTGATAATTTCAAACCCTTTCACTGAAGTTGATTAAGTTGGTGGGATAGACATTTTTATCGTTAAAGCCCATTTACACGATATGCTCGCTATATGCTCGCGTACCTAATGCATCTTCATCAAAACTACACACACGATATCGCACTTCAAAGCATAATTCGACGAAACAAAAACAAATGCGAGAGTTGTAAATGCAAGAATTTTCGGCTAAAATTTCTCCATGCAAATAAGTAGGTACAAATGTGGCATTATCAAAGAATAAAACTAGATTCTTCGTGTTCTTCCTGGTGCAGCACATCAGCTGGTGTTCCACAGGGTGGTGTGCTGTCTCCTCTTTTATTTTCTATCTTCATTAATTCCATAACTCTTGATCTCTCCTCTTCGTATCACCTCTATGCCGACGACCTTCAAATATATTCGCAGGGTATGCATAGCGATTTCAATTCAGTTATAGAAGCCTCGAATCTTGATCTGCTCCGCATATCAAATTGGAGTCAAAATTACGGTTTAAAAGTAAACCCCCTAAAGTCACAGGTAATTGTGATGGGTAGCGCTAAACAAATCTCCAAAATTGACTTTCTCAGGCTCCCTCCGATAGTCTTCGATGGTATCCAAATTCCTTTTTCCAACGTTCTCAACTCAAATCGTTCTTTTTCGTTCTCAACTCAAATGGCTCCCTATCCGTCACCGCCGTAACTCTCACATACTTTCTTTACTCTTTTCTATACTTTTTAACCCTGCAACTCCCCGCTACCTCAAAGAGCGTTTCTCTTATCTTAATTCTATTAGATCCTCTCAAAAATTGCTCCTAAAAGTGCCATTTTCATCTTCCAAATTTTATAATTGCTCATTTACGTTCCAGGCCGTTCGTTTGTAGAATTCTCTCCCTCTCAACATAAAACGCGCGCAATCTATTGGTAGCTTTAAATCGCAACTTAAGGAATACTATTTATCTCTTCCTTAGGTTTCTAAGTTGACACTGTTGTTTCTTATTGTGTGTATTATATATGTATATATGTACGTATATGTATGTTTATTTTGTATTTATTTAAATATGTATATTCATATGAATGTGCTGTGTTATCTATTTCGTTTCTTTTGTTTCTATGCACCACCTACTGCTTATTGTTTTTCTCTAGTCTCCACTACCCAAAGGTTGTCTGGAAGAAATCGCTCATTAGCGATAAGACCGCCTGTTGTTACCTCTACCTAAATTTATCTAATTGTAAAATTTGTGCTTGTAACTGTATGAGGTGTGCAATAAAGAGTATTTATTATTTATTATTTATTATTATCTATTAAAAAGTCCTTTATTGTCGAGGGCGCTTACGTCGCGCAGAGCTTCATTAGTATTGGAGCACTTGTAACAAGGTAGTAAGCGCCATCTACTATAAGGTTCATTTTCATATATATTACGCTATTAACGCCACATATCAGTTCTGTAGACAACTACAATATAGTGAAGTGAAGAGGCGCTTCGTGCGTGAGTATTCTACCTACACATACATAGACCAGCTTTCTGTGAATGACTCGTACGTACCTATCTACATCATATATCTATATTGTCTATCGAAAGGTACTTACGTTGCCAACTTGCCAACTCTGAGTCATAAAGGTATACGTACCGCTCGGCCAGACCGTGGAACTCACTTCCGTTGGTGTTTCCTGGCCTCGTGTCATTTGCGTAATTTTATTCATAAGTAAAAGCATAGGCAGTATATCTTGAATTTATAAAATGACTAAATTAACTGTTGAGATTATTGAAGTACCTAAGTATTGTTAATAAAACTTCCGACCTTTAAATTGTTGGTAAAATTAGGTACAATAACAGATGGTGCCATTGCAACCAGGCTTTTAGTTTGATTTTTAATTAAATCTTTCCTCCTACCATAGTTAGGTGAAATCTAAATTCGCTTAAGGCGTTACTTTATGGGGTAATAGTAATAATTTAACAGCTAAAATGTTCAAGACTAAACAAACATAAGATGTGATGCTTGAGAGCCATTGGTCTTAAGTTCTTTATCAAATAGTTAAAGGAACATACCTCTCCAAGATTGATGAAACCATGGTCCCTCGCTACGGAGTCGGCGGCGTCTTTCCCGCCGGGCACGTGCACCGCCCAGGTCGGGGTGTAATGCGCCGACGCACCCGCCACCCACAGCGATAGCACCAACACGCACCACATCACTAACACTGCACTTATCTAGTACTTATCAGCATGGCACACACTGAGTTAATGTTTAGATGAGGATTCCAAACTGCAACAAAACTGGAGAAAGATATTTGAGTCTCAAGCAAAAGGAGCAACTAAATAAATAAATATTAAATAAATACATATTATGGGACAATCTTACACACAAATCAACCTAGTCCCACAGTAAGCTCAATAAGGCTTGTGTTGAGGGTACTAAGCGACGATATATATAAATATAATAGATAGATATAGATAAATACTTAAATACGTAGAAAACATCCATAACTCAGGAACAAATATCCGTGATAAACACACAAATAAATGCCCTGACCAGGATTCGAACCCGGGACCTCCTGCTTCATAGGCAGAGTCACTACCGACTAGGCTAGGAGGCCGAAATAAAAACGGGACTTTATCGTCTAAGGAATTATGTCAACATCTTCGAGCCTGCTGCGAACGTCGATAATCGAACTTTCGTTATCTCCCTCTCTATCGCACTTGTTTATACGAGCGAAAGAGATGCAGATAACGAAATTTCGATTTTTAAAGTTCGCGGTTAGCCTTCTTCATTATTCAAGCTGCGCTAAACTGCCCACACTTCATCTTGATTAATATACGTTTGTTGTTAGATAAGTTCCGTTTTTATTTAGTCAGGTAATGAGTGAATAACCGTGTGAGTTCATGTGCCATTTTTGGTTGTCAAAGACGACTTCTAACTGTCATGTAATAATTATTATTAACAACCAAAACGGCACGTATAACTTAAAAAATATGTGTTATTTTCGACCGTCAAATCTTTACTCTTTAGTCAATTGTATAAGATTTTACAGTATTTCCTGGGTCATTTACAGTCGCGCTTATCTTATCGCGTGATATCAGTGAGATAATGTCGTCACTTGCTGAGGCTGTTGACAGAGCGTGACGAATGCTATCTAACGGTTGTCACGTGATTAATGATATTTAACACACTAAATAAATGACTGTCAAAACGTTACAATAATAGGATCTTGGTCATCCCAAACAACTAAACTGTTTATTTGTCATACGAATGCAAGTATGGGGAATCCAGGAGACTTAGCTTATTAATTTCTCAATATCCCCCTTCCTTAAAAGACTGGTCTTAACTGGCAATTACAGCGTAAATTTGAATCGAATTTTGGAAGAGAGCTATATTCTACTGGATTTTCTATTCTCCCGAACTCTTCCTTTCCTTTTATTGTCAACGAGAAGAAAATTATTTAGTTATTAATGCCAATTTCTGTGGTTTAAAGTTATAAAAGCGGCGAGGAAACATAAATAATATTATAGTCAATATCTGATTTAAAATAGGTATTATGAGATCAATTACTGTATCATTATCAATTAGCTCAAATGAATTAATTTACGTATGAATTCAACGGTCCCGATTGATCAAGTCCCCCAAATTTGGACCACAATCGATGTACACCAGATAATGAAAACCGCTAAACAGTTATATAGAAATTACCATACATACATCGATAAATTACCGATAATCTTCATACTTAGCCAATTTAATCAGTCAAATCTTTGTTAGATCATTCCGTGTCAACGTGGAGAAATAGGGGCATCTAAGTAATACATTTAACGATTGTTATTGATGCGAATTCCGCTGGTTTTAGTAGCGGCAAGAAACACAAATAAGATTTAAGACTTTCTCGATTCAAAGACATTCCTTTGTTAAGGGCGCCATTAGAAAAACAGCGCTATGATCAAGTTTTCTTCGTTGATGTTTGCTTTCGTTCGTTGGCTTGGTAATGTTGGTATCAATAAAACTAAAAGTACTTGTTTATTTTACCTCGTTCTTTTTTCTTTAACTATGGAATAACTAGCCAAAGATATTCATCAATATTTTTACTTCAACATCACTACTGCTCGTACTGCGATACTAACATGCTGATTTGACACTAATTGACGCGACCTACATTATAGAACAGCTGTTCAAATCAAATGTATTCCTCCTAGTTTGTCCCGGCTTATGCCACGGCTCAATTGAGCCTGGGGTCCGCTTGGCAACCTAACCCCATGAATTGGTGCAGGCATTCATTCTTATGAAAGGGACTGCCATCTGACTTTCTAACCCAGAGGGTAAACTAGGCCATATTGGGATTAGGTCCGGTTTCCTTACCATTTTTTCCTCCATCGAAAAGCGACTGGTAAATATGACGATATTAATGACATTTTGTACATAAGTTCCGAAAAACTCAGTGGTACGAGCCTGGGTTCTAACCCGAGACCTCTGGATTGAAAGCCAGGCGACTTAACGCCGGGCCACCAGAGCTTTTTCCTTCTCAAATGTGCTTTTGAATATTGTAGCACTAATAATGATAGATAATAAAAGCTTCATAACCGATTAAGAATTTAGCAGGATTATCAGAACCATATTGTAAGGGTATTACTTACTGAGTAATGATTTGTGTTGCGTCATAAAACTCATAAAATGATTAAGACGAGGTTGTTAAATCTGTGGTAAAAGTGATCTCGTACTTCAAGGAATTAATGTTTCTAATATTGTACATTTTTGCATTGAAACGGTCCGGTATATCATATTGGTATACCTATTTTAGAATTGGAATCGTAGAAGACTTTAATTATTGCCCCAGAATAGGACACCTATTATTTAACCACTTCGACATCAAATAAAACCGATAACTCAATATATTTGACCTAATTCCAGTGTAAAATGCATCTAAGGTCCCTATTGATCGACTGTGACCTAGAAAAATCAGCGAATATCGTTGTGAGCTTGCCAATATCGAATGTCTAAATAATTAGGTCAAGAATCTGCCGAGGACCGCCTTGGCAAACCCAGTTAGGTACTATTAATCACTTCGATGCCACTCTACCCTAATACACATAACAACGTTGGAAGACCCTTATTGATTTTGGAACTTATTGCACAGGAATATGGTACACAATTGAATGAGTTTTCATATGGCTGCCTTGCGTCGAGTACTACTTTCAAAAGCTTCTATTGTGAGGCTTTTTGTACGTAAATAACATGCAAATTATTTTTGGCGATTATTCTTAGTATTAACTACATATTTTTGTATGCGTTCTGTGTGCCAATATAAGACAAGGATATGCGTTCCAGTTATTTTATTTCTGGCTTTTGTCGCCGACTTTATTTGAGTACAATACAAAGTGCTAAGTGTTATTGACTTTAACTTACTATTGTTTAACTTATTGTTGTAAAGCTTTCTGAGTTTTTCTTTCCGCGTTCAGAATTTCAATACAAATATTATGTGCACCCAGCACAGGTTTTTTGTTTTGGAATTCAACATATGTATTTATTGCAAAATAAGTTTAGTTGGTCATTTTCCATACCCGGAAAATCATTTTACAACCGACTTCCAACGAAGATTCCTCATTTTTTTCGCGTGTACATAAAACCAATTTTAAAATTTAAATTTTAAACTTAAGTAATGCTAATGAGATTTACTTACTTTTACTTGGTCAAAAGTCTAGAAATCATGTCCTAGTCGATTGATTAAGTAAGTAAGTACAAGTAAGTAAGTTACTATACCTATTAAATAATTACTCGAAAGTAGCACAGATAGTTTGCACTTTGAGGTTAGGCGTATGCACAAAGTTGCGATAACTTCTAGAACCACGTGCACTTAAGTACACTCCCATCATAAATAACTATACACATTTGTACCTTACGCCTTTGAAATAAAGTGGTAATTTGCATACATGTTTATGACCGTGGAATGCAAGTCACGACTGCGACAGTAGAAAACAACGCGGGAAATGCGATGTGATTAAAACGTTTACTTTCTACAAGTTTAAAATAAAGAGGTTCCTTACAAAAGAGGATAAGCACGGAATGTGTGGCACAGATGGCGCTGCTATCAATTCATTTCCACCTTCCGATTGTTCGAATTACAGGTTCCAAAAAAATGCCCTATTTCTTTTTTACGGAGTAGGTAGGTATAAAATAACTTGATTATCATTTGGGCAGAGCCGAAGATATACATACCACAGATTAGTTTATGGTTCCAATAACAAAATAAACAGATGTAACCAATATAATTATTTGCAGACAGTAGATTATGGCATGTCAACTAAGTACCTACCGGCTTCAATACCGACATCAAATTTAATATAATAAAAGCTTGTATAAGTACAATCCCAGTCAACAAACAAACCAACAAAACGAGTTTTGTGAACCTACCTTCTGCAAACAGGTACCTGCTTATTTAGCAACGAACCCAGTGCCTACTTTTTGGATACCTTTATCTAATCACTATTGACACTTTTATCTCCAGTCTGAATAAAAATTCTCAGTAATCAATTGGAAAATTCGAAAAATGTATGCGTAAACTGCCAATCCCACATATAAATTATGAATTTCTTGGCCTATTCTTATACCTACACACTTTAGAGACAATATTTTCAGACTAGAATTATAATATCGTGGCCAGCCACTTGTACTACATATAGTAAGTATATGAAGAAAATTACTTACCAAAGCATTAATGCTAATAAATAAAACCACCAAATGACGACTAAGCTATTGTAAACGTGGCATTAAATGTTACTAAATGCTACGCTATCGATTATTTTGTCTACTAAGCCGGTAGGTATAGCCCAGTTTCCTAATGACTTGGTAACTGTCACAAAGTGAGCAAGTACCTTGTGAGTTCGTACTTGATATCATACCTACGTAGTTTATTTTTACATACGTAATAAAATAACCAACAAATAAACATACTAATCATTGTTCTGTAATTTAAATCGTTACGTACGCAATACATTTGACCTATTATTCGCAAATGAGTAGGTATGACATATAGACTTTTTCCTCCTAGCGTTTGTCCCAGCTTTTTACTCTATTGAGCCTGGGGTCCGCTCGGTAACTCTATCCCAGGAATTGCCATAGGCACTAGTTTTGATATAGACTTCATTGGTAAAAATGTCAAAACATATTTATTGTTTATGTTTGTATCACTTTCGTGGGCGATAGGACAAGCATTTAAATAAGGTATGGCCAAGTGTTTTTCGGAATTATTCGTGCACTGCTTTGCATGGTATGTTTAATTTCATATTCTACATAGACTTGAATTTTGAAGCCAATTAGTTTGAAGCAAAAAATAATAATTAAATCCGAATCAATGACGTAACATGTTTTAGTTTTTTTTTTCACCTACTGATGCTAAGTGTATAGCAATATACTTAATTTTGAATAAGCAGAAATAAAACCATTTAGATTATTTTACCCTACTGTTTGTTTATTGATTTTAAATCAGAAATACCTACCTTAAGCACTGAAATAAGCTCTGAAGTTAAAATTATCTAAATGTCAAGTATCAACACATGTGTCTACTACATATATTTATATTGTATTGTAAGTACAAATAGATTTGTTTATTGCATATGTCGTAAATACAGCAGGTATGAAAAAACAATACATTCATAAATAAGTAAAAATAGATGACATTACTTAAGGAGATAAAAATATTGAATTACAGTGGACTTGTCAATCTGTACATTTGTACATGTACCTACTTTATTTAAATGAATCGATACTAAAACAATAGATAAATGTATTGATCTCTTACCGGACTCGACTTCCTACCTATACTTAATTGAACACACTAATTTATCGATTAAAAAAAACTACAAAACACGATTTGCATAGGTACATAAGTACTTACTTTATCGGGAGTTTATATGTTTATGATGTTGTTGTTTTTTTTAATGAAAAATAAGGGATTATTTATAAAACTGGTATTTGAATTCTGTAATATGGTTTTTAGCTTTTTTTACACATAGTTCCTCTGTATTTCTGAAATGAAATAGTTTTCCTTATCCAAGTCATATGTCTAATTAATGATTTATGGTTTCAATTGTAGTTATCTTACTTACCTAATGTATTATTTTGTATCACTATTAAAACAAGGTTATTAATTGAGAAAAACTGTTTATTTATAAACGATAGATAGCAACGTGATAAGCCTGTCTTAAGTATCAATTAAACAAACCGTTTTATTATATTAAATGCTAGTTGCAGTTGAAAAAACGGTAATAAGCGTTCTAATAACCCAGTTTATCTTTGTATTATTTTTAAATAACTCAAAAGTAGACCGGACAAAATGCACGCTTGCGTTTACAGTTATGTTTTTGCAATTTGGCTAGGCAGTGACTTAGCAAAACATTTTAAAGAGACAATCTTATCTGTGTTTCGCCGCTATGTAAACATAATGTTTGTTACGATTTTGCGAGCGGATGGACTATGGAATTCGATGGGAGGACCAAGATTCCGTGGCACTTAGACAATAGTGAGAGCGCAGAGCGTTAACCTCTCGCATCCCTCTTTGAAATCGCACTAAATCTTTATCAAAATAGTAAAATCCTCACATTAAAATGATGGTTTTCACTGTACACTGCCACTGTGGTTCATTATTTTGTACAACTGTCAATCGACGCGTGAACGGCGCTGCGGAGGAGAGCGACACGACCGTCACTCGCGGCACGTGATGCTGACTGGTTAGAGTAGTTAGAGTGGTTAGTGCTGTGATCTCGGTCGCTCACCGCGATTGGTTCGGCGAGACGGTGCGGTGTTGCCATTTGCAGCGATTTATCGGGAGTTTGGTTTTAATTTATAATGTTATTTTTTATAAAAAAAAGGATTATTTATAATACTGGGAGTTTAATTGTGTAATATGGCTTTTAGCTATTTTTTCACATAAGTCTTTATTTCTGAAATTAGAAACTTTTCCTAATCCAAATTACATGTCTAACGGGGAAGGCAACTGTCAACGTGAAAGTGACATATCCAACATTGGTCCTTAGAAAAGCTAATTTTTTATGGTGTGAAGTAGTTTTTATTTATTTTCGCTAAAAAAGCCTCATTTGTCTCGAATTGCTCCAAAATTGGAATCCACCGGTTTCGGAAATACACTTAAATTAAAATGTTGTAGATTAACGCCATAGGGAAGGTTTTTTCCTAAGGAAAGCTTTTTGATTTACATGTTAAGGATCATTCATCTTGTGTCTCGTTCTCTCATTGTTGTCTCTTTCTCGAATTGTATGGAACCTGGAACATCGCCCTCTACAAAAAGTTTTTATTGGTCTTCTCCATTTGATGATTAGATAAAATTGATAATGATGTTTCATATGAAATATTTTAATATTTAAAATAATTAAAAACAACAACAATTTTTAACAAATAAATGGACACCAAATGAATAGTCTAACCTGATCCACATTTTATTTTAACATTAATAGGAGTCTTGAAGCAAATCAAATTATTTTGTTTAATATTTTTTGATTTGCAATTTTTTTTTTTTTTTTTTTAAGTAGTTACACTACTATATATAAACTGAAAATAGATCTGGCCTCGGACACCGGAGGGTTTGGTCACTTTTTCTGAAGTATATGACATCTATTTTCAATTAATAGGAGTACCTATTTACTATTTAAATATATATTTGGCCAGGGTTTGTTATACTTCAAGCCTAGACAAAGATAATCAATCTGTCTCTTTCTTACGCTAGTAGCCTCGCTTCTGAAAAAGGGATGAGGATAGCTTATTACTTCCACTGTTACTGTTACTACACTTTTTGGCCAGCCAGACTATGTGGTCAACTTAATTCGGCTAACTGTAGCAGGAGCCTTACTGCTATTGCATTCATTTGCGGCCACCATTAACACTCTGTCTCTGATCAAGCACATTGTTATGGATTTCGAGGTCAAGTTATAGACCTGAGAGTTGATTCACTCGCTCACGTAACCAATCAGAACATCAGTCAGGAGTGTCAGGACCATTCGAAGTTTAACTTATTTTTTTAAAACACCTCAACAGTTACGTACAACTATCTACTTATCGAACGAGCGGAGCGTAAGCGAAGCAAGTTCTTACAAACAAACTTCTGGCTAGTGGGACGTCTCGGCATTTCGATGACTTTTTGATTTTGAGAGTTTGTTCCGCGATAAATTATGTAACGCTTTTCTGATCTTCAAGAAATTTGTTGGGGTTGAAGCAGAGATACATATAATTTGAGAGTGCGTATATAAGCAGGATCGACCAAGGGGTCATGGAGCTAGAAGGCGCGAAAAAATCATCATAAGGGTCTTGTTATATTGGTCACATCGTTCGCAAGGAAATCGCGAGTTCTGAGTTCGAGGCGGACTACTGTAGTAAACCTTGTTACAATGACTATTACTAGTAGTAGGTACGCCTCGAACTGAGAACTCGAAAAAGAAGATTTTGTTTCGCCTTCTAGCTCCACATTGCTCATATACGAACTCTCAAATTGTATGTACCTCTGCTACAACCCCAACAAATTTCATCCAGATCAGAAAAACGTTACTAAAGTTATCGCGGAACAAACCGTCAAAATCAAAAAGCCATTGAAATGCCGAGACGTCCCAGTAGCCGAAGTTGTTTGTAAGAACTTCACTTCGCTTACTCCGCTCGTTCAATTAAGAATCTCAACTTATTTTGATTTTGGTTTGATTTGCTCGTAGTGCGTCTCGCGAAACTAAGAAACCACTTTTTAACATCAAATTGTGATGAAACCAAGTTTTTTAACTTCGAATAAACCTTCAGGTTAGGATTTTGTAACGAACATACCTACCTACGTCTTAACGAGCTTAAATTAGGCCAATCACAATTAGGGAACCTAAGTTACCTGACCTGGCTACGAAAATACAAGGTCTCTTTCTGATAAAAACAACCTACAACCTGACCTGTTTTTAAAAAATCGTTTCATTGACAGAATTCTCAGAGTTCGGGTTAATTCTGTTTAACTTAGCAGGAGTAATATATACTTAGAACCAGGGATCATAACCGGTATTTTCAAAAAACCTCGTAACTAGTAGCCAGCCTCGAACTCAGAACTCGCGATTTCCTTGCAAACGAATGACTATTATAACAAAACCCTTATGATGATTTTTTCGCGCCTTCTAGCTCCATGACCCCTTGGTCGATCCTGCTCATATACGAACTCTCAAATTAAATGTATCTCTGCTACAACCCCAACAAATTTCATGAAGATCAGCAAAGCGTTACGCTTACGCTCCGCTCGTTCTATAATGTGATTTATTTAATGGGCTTCATGTAGAACTCAATATTGTATTGCCTTGGTGTTATTAGATTGTCTCGTTAAAAATTAAATAAAAAACAAAAGAAAGAAATTAACAAAAAGCGGTTCCCGACTTATAACAAGTTTTTGGTCAAGATGGAACGTTTTGATCCCAGGAAGGAAAGCAAGTGGCAAGGACCAAGATAAGTGAGGAATGGCATTTTCGCGACAAACGCATTAAACGAGGTTTTTTTAAAACCATTTGCGAAAAAAATATATGCATATTTATGTATGTATATAATAGGCCTTATCCATCTTTGTCGGATGTTTACAAGAGCATTCTGGTAAGTCGACTTGCGTTCGTGGCCTTATAGCCATTCGAGAGAGGATCCCTCGTCCACACACATATGAATTATATTAGAACATTATACATATACATTATATGTAGGAAGTCATAGTTTTCATGAACGTCGTCAAATTGCTGCACATTTTTTTTTTTTTGATTTATTTTATAACTAGCTTTTGCCCGCGGCTTCGCTCGCGTTAAATTCGGGGTAACACGGTTCCCCTTTGCCCCCCGTAATGCTTCATAAAAACTTCCACCCCCCATTTTAGGGAAGTGGGGGGGTTCGAAAGAGACAAAAAGTAGCCTATGTCACTCTCCATCCCTTCAACTATCTCCACTTAAAAAATCACGTCAATTCGTCGCCCCGTTTTGCCGTGAAAGACGGACAAACAAACAAACACACACACTTTCCCATTTATAATATTAGTATAGTATGGAAGTATGGATAACAATGTAACTTACTTTACAATTTCCCAATGCGATAGTGTAGTCAATTTAACCTAAATGAAAATATATGTAAAGTCTGACCTGAAATATATGATCCCACCAAAAACATAAATGTAAAAAAGGAGAGCCAAGTTCAATACAAAAATTATGCTTGGCTGTGGGCTTCGCCGCAAAAAAAATGGAGATCTAAATGAGTCAAGTTTTATGCAAAACCCAAATATGTATTTATAGGAACAAAATAACATTATGAACAAGGATTAAACTCTATTTCTTTGCTTTATTAGATACCTATAACAATTGCTGTTATTTAAAAATGTGAGATCTTAAAGTAGGTTAGATTCGACTTGGCCAGTTTTCATTACATCAGTCATTTTATAAAGTTATTCCACATATATATATTTTTTTTAACTCTGATAAAAACTGGCCAAGTTATATGTAAAGCCTGACCTGAAATATATGATTATTGCCAAGAGGGCGCTATTATTCTCATTTATATTATATGGCAACAGTTCAGTATAATCATAGAGCGTATTAATATCTATGGTATGGTGACATCTTGATTTGTTTACCTGTCAGCACTGATGTTAATTTGAAATACTTTCACTGCGAAATAGTTTCATTTTCCGAGCGTATTATTTACAGCAGTTTATTACTTGCACTATTTACAATGTTTCGCTATGAATCATTTTTTTTTTTTCGTTTATTATTTAATATTCAACACTTTACTATTATTTAAATAAACCGTCACAATGACATCATTGACAAAAGTGACAACCTATTACATGCCCTCACACATGCATATAATTCTGTTATTAAAATTATTGCCAGTACAAGAAATTAGTTCCAATGAAATTCCGCAACATGGCGCATGATATTTCTGGTCAGGCTTTACAGATATTTAATTATTCATTTAATTATAACAAAGTCAATTTAGTGAAGTCATTATCTGAGTCTGAACAATGCAATAAATCAATCATGTAGGTTCATTTGTAGGTATAGCGAAGTGAAATAGTTTATTTATTTATTATTATTTTATTACTGATTTGACGATCATAATATACATTTGTATAGATTAGGCTTAGACCATTTGTACTAATTTATTATTATGAAATAAATAAATCTAAATCTATATATTTATTAAGGTAATAACAATTACATTTTGATACAAGTGTATCGGTAAACGCCATAAAAAAATACTTTTTAGGTGTGGTTTGTCTCGATACCGTTTCCGCAGTAGTTTATATAAATCATTATTTGCAATCAGCTTGCTACATAACTACTTAATACTTATAATATATTTAAAATTGGAAATAAAAACTATTTAAAAACTATTGCACCCTACCCTAATAGCTAATTTTATACATAAACACCCAAATAATTCCCAAACAAATTGAAACACCCAAATAAATTGAAAGTTGTTAAAATTAAAGGCCTAGAGGCCTTAGCGTAAAACATTGGTTTCAAAATAAAGTTTGCAATTTGGTTAGAACTTCGCCTGTCGCATTAAACACATACCTACCCAATATCGATACTTCGCCGTGACAAAAATTCGTCAAAGCAACATTTGTGAAATGATTTTCAAACTGCTACCCCGAAAATAACAGTGCAATGAACGAATAAGGGTAAGGTCAACGTGAAAGTCGATTCATGTATTGGCATTTACTACAAACTCACAAAATAACATACTATTGGAGAGAAGCCTGACTTGGTGGCACTAATTTATCCAAGACCAGCTTTGAGCATGGTTGTTTCTCGCTAGACCAATAGATGGCGCTCAACTACCTACCGATTTGCTGCAACTTCAGTCCGCAACAACTTCACGCAAATAAATGGCGCCATATTGCTTTCCTCTGGCGGGCCCCACTTTTGGCTCGACACTGGTGCGGTGCGGTTGTCCCGAAATTCGCGATTATTCTTATTCACGGGTTATTTAGGTTGAATTTAATTTTAAGGCATTGATTTGTGCGTTTTCATCAATAAATTGGAATTACTTTTGTAGCCTGTGTGTTTTTCCTTATAAATTCTTATCTCCTTGCTAAAATCAGACGCGGGATATTAAGAACTAACGCATAGCCTTACAGTTCTATTGCTTAAGCCGTCTTGATTGAAAATTTAAATTGTCGAATAACAGCTATTGTGTCACGTCACATCGTCATATTTGCTTCGATGCCGATTATTTTTCTTTGTGTATGAATTTATTGAAATCGGGCAATAGCTTTTATTACCCTAGTTTTTGGAAGTGATTGTTTTTGCTCATTTTGTGGGTAGTGTTACTTAGCTCTTAGGTACAAATAACGTTTAGTGCATACAACTGTTACGTTTGTGTTTTATTTTTCTTTGTAGGTAACGTATTCTTAAAATTGTAGTTATCATTAAGTACCTACCCAATTGTATCGATAAAGTTTAAGCAATGACTGATCGGCGGTCACGTACACGAAGTAGGAGTCGTCATCGTAGCAGAAGTCGTCATCGTAGTAAAAGTCGGTACCATGACGACCGTAGATCTAAAAACGTTAAACTTCAAAAAGAAATGCGGAAATTTTTTTAGCGTTTAAGTGCGTTAGAAAGGCAACCATCGCAATCAGTGTCGCTGCCAGCCATAGGTCATCGGGACTCCGGGGGCACGCCGCCGGGCACGCCGCCGGTCATGCCACCGCGTAGACGCAGCCGGTCTATGGTGCACGCGCCTGACCACGTGGCGGCCAGTGCCAGTCCACGGGCGCAGTCTGCAAGCAGTGCAGTGGCTACGGAGCAAGCCACAACTGAAGCATTGGTGAACGCGATACGATCCATCAATAACGCGGTGAGATCTAACCATTCTTATTATATCTCTAACTTTGACCCTAGCATACACGACATCGAAAGCTGGTGCGAGGAGGTAGATCGAGCTAAGGTAACAAACAATTGGACCGACAATGAATGTTTATCTCGTATTGGCAATTGTCTAAAAGGGGACGCTCGAGTTTGGCTCAATGAATGGGTTACGAACGACCGCAGCTGGAGCAATTTTAAAAGGGAATTTAAGCCTTTATGTCCGAGAAAGCCTAACGCTGCTAATATTTTGTTTGATGTAATGAAAGCCGATTCCGACCAGTATACTACATATGCTGACTATGCGCGGCGATCGTTGCTCCGCCTGCGAGCGGTAGTTGGATTAAGCGACGAACTAACGTCTGCTATTGTGATTCGTGGTATAACCGACCCCCAAATTCGAGCGGCCGCTACAAATGCCAAACTCTTGCCAAGTGATTTAGTTGAATTTTTATCAATTTATGTCAAGCCAAGTTCAACCAAATCTGGTAGTTCTTCTGTTTCCTCATTACGAGCTAATCGCGACGGTTCTAAAGGGCGGCGACATAATGACGTTATACGCAAGTGTCGGTTTGAGAGTGGCAAATGTTTTTCGTGTGGTTTACCCGGTCATGTACAAGCTTCATGCAACAAAAAGGCTAAACTTGAGAACGTTAATACTTCAAGTTCTAATCAGGCTACTGTCATGCCTTACCAGGCATCAGCAGCAGTAAAAACCATAGTATGCTCATTTTGCAAGAAGCTTGGGCATAAGGTGGAAACGTGTTATGCTAAAATGAAATCAGAGTCTCGCAACCAGTCAAACGTAAATTTTTGCCGGGAAGTTGATAGTGAGCGTGATGAAGACGTAGTTGCTGCCGTTATACAAGGTGTGCCGGTTGATGTTTTAATAGATAGCGGGTCGAAAGCTACACTTATCTCGTCAGACATTTTAAAGCACCTTAACGTTCCGCGTAAGCCCGTGTTTCGCGTATTAAAGGGTATTGGTGGTGAAGTAGTGGTTACTCAATACGTCACTTTGCCGATTGAATTTAATGATGTCACCTTAGAAATGGATTTATCTGTTATGAGTCCCAAGGATATGAGTACACCTGTAATAGTGGGAACTGATGTGCTTAACCGTGATGATATTTTGTACGTGCGCAGAGGTGTGAATCAAATTCTTACTCGTGTCACTAACAATCAAGAAACAGTGATGGTGGTTGAGTCTGATGGTCAGCTTCCGATAAATACAGAACTAACTGGAGACGATTTGAACAAACTTCTCGATCTGATCAAAGAATTTTCGCCATTTTTCATAACTGGTACAGCGGTTTCGACTGTTAAGACTGGAAGCATGGCCATCAGGCTTACCAACAACACACCGGTGCATTATAGACCATATCGGCTCTCGCAGGCTGAAACTTTACGCGTCCGGGAAATCACAAAAGACCTGTTAGAGAAGGGAGTTATTCAAGAGTCTGAGTCCGAATACTCAAGCCCCATTCTTTTAGTTAAAAAGAAGGACGGCACAGATCGTATGTGTGTCGACTTCAGAAAATTAAACGAGGTTACAGTTAAGGATCGATCTCCGTTACCACTGATCGATGACCACATCGACCGACTAGGCCGTGCTAAATATTTTAGTAGTCTCGATATGGCCACCGGATTTCACCAGATTCCAATAGACAAGGACTCCATACCGCTTACCGGTTTCGTAACGCCAGAGGGGCATTTCGAGTACCTAAAAATGCCTTATGGCCCCGCTAATGCGCCGGTTGTATACCAGCGCATCATTACCAAAACCTTGCAGCACCTCATTGAATCTGGTAAAGTCCTGGTGTACATTGACGACGTGTTGATTATCAGTGAGACCGTTGACGAAGGGATTGTTACCTTACGAGAGGTTCTTTCAACTCTGACAAAAGCTGGGTTCTCTATTAACCTCAAAAAATGCTCATTTTTGTCGACAAAAGTAGAATATTTAGGCCGAACCATCAGTCAGGGTCAGGTAAAGCCGAGCGCTCTTAAAGTAAAAGCCCTTGCCGAGTCTCCGGTCCCTAAAAATGTAAAGCAGGTCCGTCAATTTCTCGGGCTGGCTGGGTATTTTCGTAGATACATTGAGGGTTTCTCGTCAAAGGTAGCATGTATTGCCAGACTAACAAAAAAAGATGTTCCTTTCGTATGGGGTTCCGAACAAGAAACTGCACGAAAGGACATTATAGCGCATTTGACGAGTGAGCCTGTTCTTGCTATTTTTGATCCGAAATTGCCCATCGAGGTTCACACGGACGCCAGTTTGATAGGTTATGGGGCGGTCTTAATTCAAACGCATGGCTCCGGTCACAAGCGTGTGGTTGAGTACTTTTCTAAATTGACCCAAGGCTCAGAACAAAACTATCATTCTTATGAGCTTGAAACTCTTGCGGTGGTCAAGGCCCTGCAACATTTCAGACACTACCTGGTGGGTACGCAGTTCAGGGTAGTTACCGATTGTAACGCCTTGAAACTGACGCAGAAAAAAAAAGATCTACTGCCGCGAGTTGCCAGGTGGTGGATGTACTTCCAGGATTTTGATTTCTCGCTTGAGTACCGCAAAGGCGCCGCTTTGCCTCATGCAGACTATTTAAGTCGCAATCCGGTTAATGTTGTTCGGGTTCAAAAACCCCAAAATTGGGCCCAATTGGCCCAGGCCGCAGATGAAGAGTCTCAGTCCCTCTTACAAAAATTAAATGATTGCCAGCTAGATTCCAATCAATATGTCAGAAAAAATGATCTTCTGTACTATCGGTACTGTCCGACTGGAGAGCAAGCCCAACTCTTATACTACATCCCGAAAGGCCACAGACTCAGTCTTCTTCGCGTCTTTCATGACGAGCATGACCATATTGGTGTCGACAAAACATGTGACCTTCTTTTAAAACACTTTTGGTTTCCGGGTTTTCGTTCCTTTGTTCAAAAGTACGTATCACATTGTTTGGTATGCCTTTCTCAAAAGAAGTTGCCGCGTGCTCCTCATCAGCCTATACATTCGTATGAAAAACCCGATGTCCCCTTTGAAACCATTCATGCCGATGCACTGGGTCCTTTACCCGAATCGAATGGTCATCGTTATGTCCTCATTATTGTGGACAGTTTTTCGAAGTTTTGCCTCTTATACCCCATGATGCGCCAGGATGCTGGCGAGCTAAAGCGACATTTCACAAATGCTGTGTCACTTTTTGGCACTCCTAAGCTTATTGTTGCGGATCGTGGCCGCATGTTCCAAAGTGCAGAGTTCACTAACTGGGTTTCTGAGTTGGGGAGTCAAATCCATTTGATAACTCCTGAGATGCACCAGTCGAATGGTCAGGTCGAACGATATTGTCGAACGCTGCTAAATATGATCAGGGTTGAGAGTAACTATCGTCAGGAAGAATGGTCATCTGTCATGTGGAAGTTGCAACTGGTTATTAATATGACGAAGCACAAGACCACCCAGATGTCACCCCTTAATCTACTAGTTGGAATCGACGCCATGACACCCGTAATCCGCAACATCGTGCGGGATGTCGCAGTTGAAGGAAGTCATCAAAATAGGGAAAGTCTACGAGAGATGGCGAGACAACGAGTGTCTGAGCGTCATATGGCGGCGAAACCGAGGTTTACAAGATGCTTCAGTTAATAAAAATAGGCGCGAACCTCGTATGTTCGAAGTGAACTCTATGGTTTTTGTTATTAAGAAGGCACAATCCACAGGAAAGCTGGACTCTGGAATGCGGGGCCCATATCGTGTAGTCAAGGCACTGTCTCATGGGCGGTACGAGCTGCGGCTGCTTGCAGGCTCCTGCGGGAAGACCACCCAAGCTGCGGCCGAGTATATGGTTCCTTGGAAGGGCGAGTGGACTCCGGACACATGTGCTGCCTTTTTCGAGGGTGAGATACTCCCCTATATTGTTGATAAGTGAGCAGACCTCACTTTGCAAGCAGACCTTGCATGATTGTAACTTTATGTAGTGAGCAGACCTCACTTTGTAAGCAGACCTTGCATGCTTGCAACTTTATATAGTGAGCAGACGTCACTTCGCAAGCAGACCTTGCATGCTTGTAACTTTATGTAGTAAGCAAATCTCACTTTGCAGGCAAATCTTGCATCTTTGTTCTTTTATTTAATTATCAAATATTGTGTTGTGCAAGCAGACCTCACACGATACATGTCCCGTTATCATTTTAATTATTTTGTGAGCAGACCCTCACCAATTTGTAAGCAGACCTTACACGATGCACATCCCGTTATCATGAGCATCCCATTTTGTTTATTTTGACAAGTGTGTTGTTTTTGTTACGCAGATGCAGACAATGTTGAACCGGAGTCTGTCGCGGCGGGTCCAATGCCTTCTGGGTCCACGACATTGGATGATGGGCTCGCTACCGAAAAGGATACTTCCGGTTCCGCTACGACGAGTCAAGATTCATCTACCATGGCAGATTAAGGAAAAGAGACCGAGACGTTCTCACGTCAGGAAAGGCCGTATTGGAGAGAAGCCTGACTTGGTGGCACTAATTTATCCAAGACCAGCTTTGAGCATGGTTGTTTCTCGCTAGACCAATAGATGGCGCTCAACTACCTACCGATTTGCTGCAACTTCAGTCCGCAACAACTTCACGCAAATAAATGGCGCCATCCCAGCAAACATTTTTGGTAAAAATAACGATAAAACCACCTATTATAGGTCGCAAATCTGACAGTGACCAAAATCAGTTACCTCGAATCGACGTGGATTCCACGTGGAATCCACCAAAGTGGGGAAAAAAAGCACGTGCCGGCTACGTCGATTCCACGTAATTTTAGTAATTGCGACCTAATGGTTACTACATAGGTAATGTTTGCGACGTGGATTGAACGTCGCCACGACGTGTCATGTGGTTGCAATGTACTAAATTGGTAAGACTTACCATTTTTCAACATGATTTCAACGTGTTTTTTACCATTTAATTACCCAGACAGGTTTATTTTTTATGAGATATCATGCAGAGAAAGAGACAAATATATTACGAGAGTATTATCTTTTCGCTCACAAACAAAATGTCTAACTAAAAATCAATCTTAAGTTTTGCAACGAGAATGGCGGCCATTACTTGGCGTAAAATAATTATCTAGTTGGATTACGCAGGAATTATACGATGAAATCTTGTGCGCTGAAAATTTTCTCGTGCAGTATGTTAGGTTTTTATTCAAAACTACTAATGGGCTTTCGAAATACTTAAGTATTACTTTTTTTTAAGCTCATAAGTAGTATGTATTGCTTGTAATTGGGGTTCGTAAATTTGAGTTCGGTGTTTGTAAATATATTAAATTGACTTTATATATTTTTTCATTTAAATGATAATAAAAGTACCGTTAGATTTTATTGTTATAGGTATTACAACTTACCTAAATTATGTAATTTGCAATATCACGTCCTAATTATAACAAAACAAAATGTCGGCTCGACTAAGAAGTTAAAATTTACCTAAAAATACGACGTACTAGTATTTAAGTCAATTTTACGTAATATATACTTAATTCTGCGACCTAATGGTGCAGAGTAACCGTTCATGGTCGAAGCGACCGCCATCACAACGTCACTTTGACCGCGAGGCGAGCGCAATCGTATTCAGTATTTGTTTAACAGCGCGGGTGTAGGCGGTGTGCTTCCGATGAGGTGCCAAGCACAGACAGTTAGTGGCGAATTAACACATTTGCCGCCAGTAGGCTATTCAAATTTTGTCGACCCTTTTGACCTCTGCATTTCGATACCCTACACGGACAAACGAAGGTGGAAGAAAATATTTTAGAATTAAAAGACTAAAAAAATATTCTTTGTTTAAAAAAAATATGTCTTATGAAAAATTAAGAACTGATTACATTAATTCTAAACCTGTCCAGTAAATTTTCTAAACTAATAACCTTTGTTCTAAACCAGTTTAGTAAATTTTCTGAACTTCTAAATAATGTAATCTATGAAATCAATAAATACTTACATACAGCAGCATACGAATTTCTAGTAAGCTTACTGATATTTAACATCATTGGATTCCAAATATTACTGCACAGTTTCTAAACAATTGGTATTCTCATCATAAATATTAAACTATATAAGAATACTTGTACAAATTTTTGATAAATGGTTGATAAAAAAAAGTTTGTAAATTTACTAACCCGGTTTGTAATTTTCTGTGTTTCCAGTAAGTAAAGTTTGGTAACTTGAGAAATATAATTTTTGCTGAAGCTTAATTATTATTGCTAGTATTGCTACATTTTATTCCTGATTCAACATTAGAATCTAAATATCACTGTTTTTAAAATAGATAATCATTTTCAGTATAATATTTTTCTCCGTGTAGTTCATAATCATTAATCATATTAATTTGTTTGTCAATGAAATTGCAACTTGCATGGAATAGTACGAAAGAAGTGTACTAAATTGGTAAATATTTTTTATTGGACTTATAGTTTAAAAACAATACGAACAATATTCTTATTAAATTATCTGTTAACAATCTGCATGGCGATCATGATCACAATAAAATCAATTCAGTTATAAAACTTTTACATGACCTTTTTGCGCGATTTTATATCCGCAAAATCGTCAATTATATCGTCGTATGTAATTTTGTTCATTAGTTCTGACTCTATGCACAAAAGAGCTAAGGCATTTAGCTTTTTTTGGCATAATGTAGATCGTAGATAGTTTTTCACCCACTTTAAGCAAGAAAAGCTTCTCTCACCCGAACAATTTGTCGCTGGTGTACACAGAGCCATGCGAACTGCTATATCCAAGTTTGGATAAATGTTCTCCAAATTCTGATTTCGCAGAAACGATGATAGACTTTTTAATGATCCAGAATCTAGTTTTAACAAAATTCTTTCAGAAGAAAGTGTACACATGCCTGAACTAGGCTAAATCATTAGGATACATTTTTTCCAAAAAAATTGCTTTTTCCGTAAGGGTCGATGTTGACAACTCACTTATTTTAATTTTCTCGTTAAATCCGTAGTAGGCCTCCTGTCGTTTCTCTAACTCGGACACGAGTCTTATCTACGGGGACGAGAAACGTGTTAATCCTGAAAGTTTCACTCGCAGTCATTCTAATTTCTTCATCAGGTGTTTCATCAATCATTTTTTTCTTTTCGGTTGTCTTTTTCCGATATATGTTGTGTATTGCTTCGATACGCTTAATTCCATCGACTTTTCTTCGAAATACTTGAAGTTCTCTCGTTCAGCTAAGAAAAACTTACAGTTTACTGTTTCCGGTCCGGCTTCCAACTCTGATGGTTCGATAACTGCCCGGCCTGGGCGGATGGTAATTTGTTTCCGGTGTCTGTATGTGATGAAGAACAAGCATGCTAATTTTCAAGCGGTTGCCTGACAATTGTTTTTTTTATTTTTTTTCTTTGCTCTCGTGCAGGTAACCAGTCCAACCAGGAGGGATGGCATTAAAATTTTGTTATATAACCAGGGTACATTCTTTCAGGCAACCGCTGTTTCAATCGGTTGCCTCACGATATTTTTTTTTACACATCCCCCGTATTTCCGCTTCAGTCCAAGTTAGGTCAGTTCGGGTTGCACAGGGCGGTTCCTCATCACTTCAGAAGCTTAAAAATACCGCGAGCCATCCGGTTGCCTCGCGGTCACTGAAATTACGCGTCATGGCTTTAACTATTTATAAATTGTCGTAAATAAAGTTCCAAAGGTGGTTTTCCACTTCCATAGTAAATTGCTGCAAACATCGGCTTTATATTTGACATGTCATACATTGTATATTTATATTGCCATAGCAATAGGCCACACTTCGGAAGCAGTACTGTTAAAAAAAGACATACCGTCTACGTTGAACATCAACATAATAGGAACTTAAATCCATATCTGACAAAGTTTTTTGTAAACAATTGCTTTGATACCAAAACTTGCCTTGGCCCATAGGCACTATAAAGATATCGTCAGTTTTTAAAAGTGTTCGTCCATCTTTTGGCAATTTAAATCCGTAAAACTAACAAGTATAGCCTCGTCCTGCCCATTGTCCTTTTTGAATCACATAATGTACTTCACACGTCCTGCCCAAGCTTAAAAAAATAAAGATTGTAATTCTGCCCAGTGTCAATTTAAAATCACATATTTGAAATCCGCGCCTAAAATTCGCAGTTGCCTCCAAAATGCAATTTTACTACTTACACCTGATTGGTCAGAAGGTTTTGAATGGTGGGGCCTCCATTTTGGATCACATAGATAAAATACCTTTCGCCAGTGTCAGCCCACGTGGTCAAGATGGCACGACGTCCGCGAAGAGGTAAGCGTAATCCGTTTTTAATTAAGTAATCACAGGTTTTTACGGACCAAACTGTTATAAAATCTTAAGTTTAATAGTTAGATAAACTAAATATGGTGTTATTTTATTAAAAAAATCCTTTATTTATATTATTTACAAATGCGAAATCATATTGTCCTTCTTGATTCCCATCGGGCAGATTTGCTTAATGATTTTTGTTTTTGCTATAGGTTTGAGGGACATCGATATTGAGGATTTACTTCAAAATTCAGACATCGGGCACATTGTATCATCAGACGATGACTGTGGAGATCCATCGTATACTCCAGAACGAGAACGGCAGTTGGTAAGCGACAGTGATTCTTCGGAATCTGGACCAGAAAACAATATTTCGACTGGATCTGGAGAAAGCAACCTTGAGATAACAGTACGAGAAAATTCTACAGGTCAGGCACGTAGGCGAGGTCGTGGACAATCCCGTGGACGATCCCGTGGACGATCACATGCAGGTACTCGCAGTCAATCTCTCTGAATTATTATTATAAATAATAAAGATGATTATACGTATCTACAAAGTTTTATTTAAATGTGCCCGATGTCCTTTAAAATTGACAAACAGACTACAGATGATTTAGGCAATACTGCCCAATGTCCTTTTAAATGAACAAAAGATATTGACATATTTCCCGTGAAAATCAGTAAAGTACAATGTATTAGAACCCGGAAAAATAAATAAAAAAATATATTTCGTGTATAAGTCGAAAAAGTAATCGTAAGTTGTTCTGGGCAGAAACGCTTAAAAATATATTGTCCATTAAGAAGGACATTGGGCATAATTGGCAAGTTAAGAATTATAGGTCTGGGCAGGACGAGGCTATGTAAAATTGCCAATGGTTGCAGTGACATGGCGGATATGCACTTTGATTCGCTTAAAACATTTATAAAAAGTGTGCGAAAATGTTTTTTACAACATTAAGCCAAGTTACCATTTACTGGTGTTTAAAATAAATAAATGAATAGATATATTATTATCCTTAAGTAAAAACTAAAAATATACTCTTTTGTTTTGTTTGTTTTTTATGTTACACATAGTTGTTTACATCCAAATTATTTTGCATGCGGTGTTTACCTATAAGTAATTGTGACATTATTCTTTAAGTAGGTTAGCTTTTAAAATGTAAACATGTATCGATGTCAACAATTTTTGGAAAACCTTAATAAATAAAAAAAATTAAAAAAGTCGTTTAGAGATGAGTTGGTGGGTTTAAGCTGTACTGTCCATTTTCTTAGGTCTTCCATAAGTTTTATTGATTTTATATTAAAGCAGTCTTCATTTCTAATGTACTCATCTCCAGAGTCTTTACTTTCCGATTCTTTGTTTGCACCGATTTCATTGCCATCTCTCATCTCATCTATATTATCAGATATTTGATTTTCTAATTCAATATTATAGGAATGCATATAATCAAGATCTTTGCTTGTGTGTGTTATTGAAACGGTATCAGTATCAGTAGATTGACACAAAGTTGGATATCCATGCAAACTGGATTTAGAAGTTAATTCACACTTTTGTTCTTTTAATAATTCACTTTGAATTTTCATATTGTCCTAATACTTCCTATAGTGACTACTGGAAAATCTATATTTTTTTTTGTCTTTGGCCATTGTAAATCCAACACTACTGTTGGTTCAACGAAATAACTATTGGGTAAACACGTCCTATTTCACCAAGAAATGACTTATTTGTAAGTAAAACAAACTTGACCTGAAGTCGCCTCGCAAACTTCAACTTATTAGTTATTTTTTAAGGTTAATTTGACTATTAGGTAATCTAAATGAAACCTTATGGTATTTTTAGTACCTTACAAGTGTTTTTAACTTTATAGTCTCAATTTGGTATCTATGGAAGGTAATATTTACTACGAAATTGGTAGCAAGAGCTACTTAAATCGTCGACCTAAAGGTCCTCACTATAAGAACAAATTACGTCGCATATACACCTAATATGCACCTACAAGTATATATTAACTATTGGTCAAGTTTCGAAGTTAATTTTACCTTATATTTTGCTCATTCTCAACCCTTAAGTTTCTGACCTTATAGTGAATTGATTAAGGGAAATTTACGTTTTAATGGCTCTATATTTTTACCCGGAAGTATAAATGTACGATATGTGAATTTATGTGGTGCGTATGATGTAATTTTTACCTAAATTAGTAATATATTCTAGAGCCTGGGGAAAAGTACTTAGAATGTTTGCTGGGATATTGCTTTCCTCTGGCGGGCCCCACTTTTGGCTCCACACTGGTGCGGTGCGGTTGTCCCGAAATTCGCGATTATTCTTGTTCACGGGTTATTTAGGTTGAATTTAATTTTAAAGCATTGATTTGTGCGTTTTCATCAATAAATTGGAATTACTTTTGTAGCCTGTGTGTTTTTCCTTATAAATTCTTATCTCCTTGCTAAAAATACATGGAGTGTAAGATGCATGCTGAATATTAGAAACGCTTTACATAATTAATATAGACTGATAGTTCGAGTCTTTTTTTATTTCTATAATTATAGTTTTTTTTGTAATATAGAACTATGTAGTCGTCCGGACAGTACATGAAGTGCGCATCTGCGTGACGACGACGGGGGGCAGGCCATGAGTCGTTAGTTCTTAATAAATAGGGTTTAATTTAAATATATAGATGGCGCTCTTAAAATTAGTTTAGTCTTGTGGATTAAATGTGACAATTTACATCGAAAGGTACCACTTGGCGGTCAGTCAATAATTTACAGTTAAATAATATAAGTTACAATGCACCAAAATGGGTGCCGCTCAGCATTTGTCATGACATTTGTCATGGCGCTGGTTTTCAGGGCAACTATGTAAACAAAACAATTAAAATTAGGTTGCCATTATACAATTACACAATTAATATTATACAACAATTAGGGTAGGCAACGCGCATGTGAATCCTCTGGGGTTGCAGGCGTCCATAGGCTACGGTAACTGCTTACCATCAGGTGGGCCGTATGCTTGTTTGCCACCGTCGTAGTATTAAAAAAAAATCACAAATAAACTCCTTACAATTATGCAACATGTTAGCCCGCCATTTTGTTCCTGCACTTGGTCATTAAACTAATTATTCCCGTACTAGTCCGGCAATGGCTCGCCAACCGACGCACGTACACGCCTAATGAGCTGCTTTTATTTTAAAATGGGGATAATTCCTAGGTCGAATTTAACACGTTTCATGCATTTTCGATTAAATTACCGAGCTTCGCTCTGAAATAGGAATTTTAAACCGAAATCATATATGAATGTGATCTATGCCTATGGACAGTATTAATTAAAATATCAAGCACATGGTTCTTCTAAAAAAATGAGACGTTTATTTTTAATGTACTGATTTAAACTTGCGCGTTTCTTTAAAATCCTATCGATAGAACGAATGATAAATAAATTTGAAAACGAGTTATTTCATGAGTTGATAGCAGCGCCATCTATTATTTCCGTTGTGACACTTGCAAAAGGGTCGGCGGGAAGGGTATCTAACTCAAGTAGTTAGCACCTAGATGTCGCTTACGGCTGCTATAAAGTCGATGTAAAAATAAATGCAAAAAGATGATTGAAGGCATTGAGAATTTCGTCAACTCCGTAACTGAACCCATAGCTTAATTGGTAAAGCGATCGAGCCCCGGTAAGGCGTATCGATGCGAGGTTCAAATCCTGCTGGGTTGATTATTTTTTCAACGTTTTCAGTGTTTGTATTTGATTGAATAACATACTATTGTATGAGTGGAATGCCCCACTTTAAAAACCATGTAAAATAATTATGAGTTGATAGCAGCGCCATCTATTATTTCCGTTGTGACACTTGCAAAAGGGTCGGCGGGAAGGGTATCTAACTCAAGTAGTTAGCACCTAGATGTCGCTTACGGCTGCTATAAAGTCGATGTAAAAATAAATGCAAAAAGATGATTGAAGGCATTGAGAATTTCGTCAACTCAGTAACTGAACCCATAGCTTAATTGGTAAAGCGATCGAGCCCCGGTAAGGCGTATCGATGCGAGGTTCAAATCCTGCTGGGTTGATTATTTTTTCAATGTTTTCAGTGTTTGTATTTGATTGAATAACATACTATTGTATGAGTGGAATGCCCCACTTTAAAAACCATGTAAAATAATTATGTATTATTATATGTCTATACAGAACACCAAACTCTAATTAACACTGTTTTTTGATAAAATTGAAGCTTTGCTCTCTAGTGTTTGTGATAGTACTGAAAAACGAATTATTTTATGCGGTGATTTTAATATTAATATTTTAAACAGAACCAAAAATACCTTTGAATTCGAATACCTACTCCTTAGTCATAATTTAGATTTAGAAATTAGAGAACCAACCCGAATGAGTACTAGCACGTGCATTGACAACTTTGCCCACAATATAAAAGGTTGTAAAGGCGAAGTCATAGAGTTGGGCCTGTCTGACCACACGGCTCAAATATTAAAATGCCCGGTAAAAAAGAGCTGCATCCTAAATCACTGGCAAATCAAGCGACGAGACATAAGTCTTGAAAATCTATTGCGATTCGAGGAATGTCTGAACTCCTTGTCGTTTTCTGATGTCTTTAGCTTTACTGATCCGAATTTGGCATACAATAATTTTCTGGATATCTTTCAACTGTTTTATTATTTGTGTTTTCCGTATAAAACCATTAAAATCAGAAGTAATAAAAAACAAAAATGGATTTCCAAGGGAATCAAATTATGTAGTAGAAAAAGAAAGGCACTACTTTGGAAGTACAGATCACAACCTAACACTTTAAATAAAAATATCTTCAAAGCTTACAATACTAAATTTAAGAAGATGATTAGACTTACCCAGCGGTCACAGAATGCCCAATTCATAAAAACTGCCAGTAATAAGTCAAAAGCGACGTGGAACGTCATTAAATCTACCAAAGAAAATTTTCCCCAAGAACCGATTTTAAAAATAATAAAAGATGACATAACCATAACAAACCCATCAGTCATGGCGAACGCATTCAATAACTTTTTCATTGACGAAATTAAAGTTAACGATATGAAAACAGCGAACTGCCAGGGATCCTTGTATATGAGGCCAACAGTCCCTTGTGATATTGTAAGGTTCATAAAAACATTAAAAAACAAGAATAGTGTCGGTCATGACGATATCTGTACCAAAGCCGTCAAACAAGTGTCGCATATCATCGCATTTCCACTTAATCATATAATAAACTTATCCATCTCAATTGGCATATATCCTGACCTACTAAACCTGTGATTGTTAAACCATTGTATAAAAAAGGAGATAAAAGCAGTATATCTAATTACAGACCGATTGCCTTAGTCTCAGTGTTTTCGAAGGTATTTGAGAAAGTGATATATGAAGCTATTTACAATTACCTAGAAAAGTATAACTTACTAGCCAATGAACAAAAGGGCTTTCGCAAAAAGAAAACTATTAACATGTCTATATACGATTTAATTTGCCCTATAATTGAAAGAATGGATAAGAGACAGCATATATGTGCTATTTTCATGGATCTGACTAAAGCATTCGACTATGTTGATCATTCGATACTTCTTAAGAAGCTAAACGCATACGGTATCCGCGGGAATGTTTTAGATTTAATAAAGTCCTATCTGAGTAACAGGGAACAAACTACGGAACTAACTCAAATATGCCTGAACAAAAAAGAGGAGAGGTCCTACAAATCTGATGTGCGTATACTGAGGTACGGTGTGCCCCAAGGTAGCGTCTTGGGCCCACTGCTATTTCTACTCTACATCAACGACCTTCAGAAACATATCAAACATCCCATGGTGCTGTTTGCGGATGATAATACAGTTATAATTGAATGCAATGATGTTAATAATTATGAAATGGAAATTAATGATACTGTTAATAATATAATACAATGGCTTAATGCTAATAATCGTTTGATAAATGTTAATAAAACTAAAATAATGCATTTTCGACAATACAGACCCATGTTGCCCATAAATTGTAATTACCAAGGACATTTTATAGAATCGGTCAATGTAACAAAATTTTTAGGAATAAATATTAATGAGAATCGGTAAATGTAACAAAATTTTTAGGAATAAATATTGATTGAGATTCCAGAGATGTCCTGGAAACCACACACAGAGGAAATTTGTGCAAGGCTCAGTCGATATTCTTACGCGCTTTTCAGACTCTCTAAGCTAGTAAACATTGAAGCAGTAATGACAGCCTACCATGGCTATGTCGGATCAACCTTACGCTATGGTCTTCTTTATTGGGGAAACTCGACCAACAGGGAAATGGTTTTCAAGGCACAAAAACGATGCGTAAGAGCCATGTGCGGCCTGAATATGGATGATAGCTGTGTCCCATATTTAAAAAAACTTAATATATTACCTCTGCCATCACTTTTCATTTTTGAAATAGCTGTAATTGTAAAAACAAATCTTAATTTATTTAAACAAGTGTCTCAAGTATTTAAGAGGAATACCCATCGAGCTCATAACTTAGTTATAGTATCTCGCAACACCGCATTGAAGCGAAAAAGCATGTTCTGCTTAGCTGTTAAGATTTTTAATAAAATACCCTTAGCTTTAAGACTGAAACCATTGCACTTGTTCAAAAATGACTTAAATAAAGTATTAACTTCCAAGTGCTACTATTCTCTGTCACATTTTTTTAATGATAATTTGATATAAGTAGATTAAGCCTGTATTGACTACTGATAATAAATGTATGTAACAATTATGCCTTTAAAAAGAAAACACATTAATATCCTCATGACATGACATTTAATTTTCGTAATTTAATATTAATATAAACGTATGTATTTACTTAAAAAACGCGTCTTGTAATTTAATTATTTTTTTAATTTCAAACTCAGCATGTTTAGTTGTAAATTGGTATATTTATATACATACTTAACTACCTAGTTTTAAGTTTGAATTTGTATGCCAATCGGCGAAACATAGTGTTCTCTTATATTTTGTACCACCACTGTAACAGTCCTATTACCTATGTTTACGAATAAATGAATTGAATTGAATTCTTACTCATTATTTCAATAAAAACGGGACTAAATCGCTTATACTTTTATTATTATCCTGACGTTTCGAGCGTGCCGTAACGCTCGTGGTCGCAGGCCGACTGGCAAGGTATCATCATCTCCTTAGCCGCGCGGATTTTCAGAACTACCCGGAATTGGTCTTGATTATGCACTTTTTCGCTAAGGTTGTCACTTTGCCTGCACACAACACTCACTACATCAGGGCTGTGATTCGAAAAATAAACACACACACTGGACAGACACAGCTCCAACCCAACTCAACTCAACGCTATAATGACATTGACATTTGCTATTCGAACAGATTTTCATTCAACATTGGTCTCACATTGGTCTCATATTGATCACACATTGGTCACACATTGTACCAATGTTGTACCAATGTGAGACCAATGTGTGACCAATGTGAGACCGATGTGTGACCAATGTGAGACCAATGTTGAATGAAAATCTGTTCGAATAGCAAATGTCAATGTCGTTATAGCGTTGAGTTGATTGGGTTGAGTTGGGTTGGAGCTGTGTCTGTCCAGTGTGTGTGTTTATTTTTCGAATCGCGGCCCATGGTTTGGAATTGCAAGTATTTTCACCCTTACATTTGCTAATCACTGAATTCCATGAAGACGAAATCCCTTGTCCCTCTTTCTGGTTGAAATTCTTATGCTTCCTAATTTCAATAGCCTCTCGAACTCTTCTGATATCCCAATGTCTTATACTCCTCTCCGCTGTTTTCCTTCATATTTACTGTATCTTGTCTTTTAAATAACCTGAAAGATACTAAAACAACTTTCCAAATCAAAAACTCTGATACCTAAGTTACCTAACTTATAACTTTATTCATTCGATTCTTGAGATTTCTTCTTATTTATACGCCAAACGGGGGTGAGGTTATACTAAAGCTTTCCCATATTGAAATTCTATCCCCTTTACCCTGCCCCAGCACGTAACGCCTGAAAATCTCGTTTGTTTTGTATTGTATTTTCATGCAATAGATTCCAAATTTGAACTGGTTTTTCAATGGTTGTTACGACTGTTAAAATAAGGCCCAGTATTGTCGTATATATGGCATTGGACCGATCTTACTTTAGTTAAGATTGTGTTTCGGATGTCTGTTACAGGATTATGGGTTATTTATTCAGGTATAGCATGTTAGAAGTTGTATTACTTCTACCATGCTATACCTTTGTGTTGTATCTTGAATAAAACAGCACAAAGTTTTTAATTGGCTTTTATTCTATCACCATTTTGTAGAGAGAGAAAACAATTGACAAGCGGCTTCGGCCGCGATCCCTTACCTTTCACGGCAAAACGGGGCGACGAATTGACGTGATTTTTTAAGTGGAGGTAGTTGAAGAGATGGAGAGTGACATAGGCTACTTTTTGTCTCTTTCTAACCCCCCACTTCCCTAAAATGGGGGGTGGAAGTTTGTATGGTTTGTTACCCCGAATTTAACGCGAGCGAAGCCGCGGGCAAAAGCTAGTGCAGCATATTTGAACACAATACTCACGTACGCTTGCCTCTTGCCGCTGCCGCTATCGCCAAAGTTATGTATGGCCGCACCCTTATAGTTTCAAATTATAGGTACCACACGGGAATGTTGAGCCACTTGCCGTTGTTCGTAATTTAGCCGTGTTACCGATTAGGGCCTAATTCGCAGCCGAAAATTGACAGGCGAGTGAAACAACTATGATATCATACTTTTGTGACAGCCGAATTCACTGAAGAGTGATTTCCATGTACGTTAAAATCAACGCGTCTCGCTCATGGAGTTTTATATGAGGTGGGGGCATTGATTTATACAAAAAGGGAAATGTGGTACCAGGCGCTCGATTGTGTGACATCAAAAATAGGTTCCGGGCCCTATACTGAATTAGTCGTGTGGCAGTCACACTTAGTGCAATGCGTAAAATATGGAGGTCTCCCTTGCATACCCGTGTTAACAATATAGGTTTATATCTTTTGCTCAAGATGCACATACATTATAGCGGTGTGTAGCATTTTACAAGTGTGTAGGTGCTGGAACACATTTCAGTTTTATTTACTATGAACGTCACTCATCTTCCATTTTGTTTATGTCTATGGGTGGGGGTAATTCTTATACTCTTTCCCTAATCACAGTTGAACTTTATTACAGTGCAGAACAGTCGTTTATAGGCGCCTAGAAAAAACAGTCCGATAGAGAGCATAATATAGGCGACGGTGTCTCACTTGCACACTCGTTGACATTTTGACTTGTGGTCATGTTGGCATTAAATATTCTCTGATGACGTCATTCCCTCCTTAGTCAGAACGGAACGCAGTCCCCTATGCTACCCACTCTTTCGCCCTTACTTTGTGGCCGAAGACGATCCTCCAGTTTAAAATTATAGCTTCATGGACCTAACTGTAAATTTGACAGTTAGGTATGGACACGTGTGGACAGGTGAGTATCACTCTATCCAGCAGCGATTCAACTATGATATCCACGTGTCACAGTTTGGCATGTCGAATTACACAGCCAAATTACGAAATTTACGAACATTGGCAAGTCGCTCAACAATCCCGTGTGGTGAGTGTACGTTACAATGTGCTCTTAAAATAATAGATATATTTATAACATCCAGTTAAGACTAATTAAAACAATTGTACCTAACTCATTAAGGAAAATGTATAAAAATAACGAAGCAAAGCTATTCGAGTACTGTAAAATAATTAACGTCTATGATAAGTTTAAAATGATGCTAGTATGTGATGAAATCCCAAACTTGTCTAACCTGAAACTTAAGATCTAGGTCACAAAAATTAAGAAATATTAACTTACCTAAATATGAATTACCATCCTACAATAATACCTATGGGAAAAGAACATGGGAATACATCCTACCTTATACGCTAAACTCATGGCCTGACGATATAAACCAAAGCATACTCAATAATACACATAAGTGCAAACTCATCATAAAAACTATGCTGTTACCAAGTAGTAATGCGCGCCCGAGTTGTGCGCAAACAACTCAAGTAAACTAAATCTACCTACTCCTTTCCACAAAATCATGAATAACCGAATGTAAACGAGCGACAATGGCGGCAGATAAACCGTACGCGGTTTTCACTCGCTGTGTTTGTAATGTATGTAGTAATTAAGAGTTTTTGGATAAAAAAAAAAGGATGCCTGGGACGCTACCACTCATATCAAAATTCGAAAATTCTCTATCGCTCTTAGGCCAAGCAAATAAGATCTATAAAAAGTGTTTTGAAGAATTAATTCCCAGCAGGCTGGAAATCGCTTTAATACCTTCAGATGGTTCTAAATGCATGTAATCCGAGTTTGCCCAATCCCAAGAGGTGTGCATAACTTTTTAGCGAAATTATTGCTCTTTGTCAGGTTTTTGCTTGTAGCTCGAAAACAGTACGTCCGACGGAAAATGTCATGTACATCAATATTAAAGAGGGTTAAATTCTGCGTCGAGTGAGTAACTTAACTTCTAATTCGGTTCAGCGGTACAGCCGAAATCAAAAGTTATAAACCGGGAAAATGTCTCATTTAATTGAAAAACTCGTATTTTGACTTCATACCACATATCTTTGAAACAGATGACTCCTGTTGAAAAACCTATAGAATAAAAGTTGTAGAGAATACAATTTCAAGTTATATCGACATCTGAATTTTCAAGTATAGTCATTTTGAAACACTAAATTTGGCATGAATTCAAAATCAGTTTTTTCTAAATCCTTCTGAGTTACATATTTTCCGTAAAATATGAGGTGTGAGGCGTACATTTAATGCATCGTTGCAACTAAAAACATTTAATTGCATATTTCTAAAACGTATCAGACTACGTTACGTGACTGGGTATCAGACTTTCTGAGGGATCGATCGATTCGGGTTGTCATTAATGGCTGCTCGTCCGATCAATTGGCAATCAATGCCGGAGTCCCTCAGGGGTCCGTGCTTTCAGCGACGCTTTTCCTGCTCCACATAAACGACCTGCTGAAGCCAGGTACGTTTGGATATGCAGATGACACAACGGTTGTTGAAAGCTACATGCCCAGTCCACGAGCTAGTGGAACACAAATACAGTCCTTAAGGGAGGCAATGGTCGAACGCATGAACGTGTCACTGAAGGCAGTCTCCGATTGGGGTGAAGCCAATTTGGTTTCGTTCAATGGTAGTAAGACTCAAGCGTGTCTTATCTCCGCTAAACGGAGTCCATTCCATCTGACTCCTACTTTCCGAAATGTATCCCTTCCTTTAACCGACCATCTTGAGCTCCTCGGAATCTCGCTGAGTTCGAAACTCAACTTCGGCCCACACATTGAGTAGAAACCGCAGTTAGCAGCAAAAAAGCTGGGCATCCTTAACAAGGTGAGGCAGTATTTTACACCTAGGCAGCTGCTCGACCTTTACCAAACACAAGTCCGGTCGTGTGTAGAATACTGCTCACATCTGTGGGATGGTTCAGCAAAATACCAGCTTGAGGCGCTCGAGTCAGTCGAGAGGAGGGCCAAGAGAATCATCAATGATGACAAGCTGTCGAATGCTCGATTTCAAAGTCTGGAGCATCGTCGCAAGGTTGCCAGCCTATCCATCTTTTATAAGATACATTTCGGAGAGTGTGCCGAGGAACTGCACAACCTTATTCCTCCGTCTCCATTTTACCATCGGACTACCAGACAATCGGCACTCCGGCATCGCTTCATGGTAAGTATTCCACATATACGCACGAAGCGTTTTGCTTCAACATTCTTTATGCGAACTGCCAAGGAGTGGAACGGCCTGCCCGAGTCTGTGTTTCCACTTGAGTACAATTTGGGTCTCTTCAAAGCGAGAGTAAATAGGTATCTCATAGGTAAGCGTGCTCCACCGTAGACCGCATCATCACTTACCATCAGGTGAGATCGCGGTCAAACGTCTGCCTATTCTGCATAAAAAAAAAAAATCTAATCAGAAAACTATTTATACACCGTGTTTTATTTTCATTTCCGGTAATTCCAAGGGTACATTACTGAGTTTAACTTAAGTATATTTCTTAAAGACGCTAGTGTCCTACTCGTAATTTGCTCCAGTTCTGAGGTAATCGATAGTTCTTTTTCGTCTTTCTGATTGTGTATATTTTTCTTTTAGTTTGAGAACCCGCTATAAAGTCATGTAACTGTGTGTTAAGTCAATACAATATTAATTTTGTATTTATCAGAAACGTCTGCAATCGAAAATTCTATTTTATAATTGAAATAAAAATGGAAAAATTCGGACCGGTGTTCCGAAAGGTCGCAAGTTCGAATCTTGCTCGTCGCGGTGAATTTTTCATTTTTTCTTTCAATTATAAAATTTTCAATACAATATGTTTCCTTTGTATCTCGGATTGTTAATGTTCGAAATTTCATTGACGTCATAATGTAAAATTTTTTGGTTGATCAATAAATACTGAACCTATTTGACTTAACACACAGGTGCATCATTTTGTAGTGGGTTCTCAGATTAAAAAAATAATTAAATGTAGGTTTACACAATTAGAAGGCATTAATAAAATATCGATTACCTCAGAACTGGAGCTAAGTAGCGACACTGGCTTCTTTGAGAAATAAACCTAAGTTAAGCTCAGGAATATACCCTTGAAATTACCGGAAATAAAATAAAACACGGTGTATAAATAATTTTCTGATTGGGAACGTTTTAGAAATTTGCAATTAAATGTTTTTAGTTGTAACGATGCCATTAAATGTACGCCTAACACCTCATATTTTATGGAAAATATGCAACTCGGAAGGATTTAGAAAAAACTGATTTTTAATTCATTTATAAAATTCATTTATAATTTAGTCTTTCAAAATGACTCTACTTGAAAATTAAGATGTCGATATAACGTGAAATTGTATTCTCCACAACTTTTATTCTATAGGTTTTTCAACAGGAGTCATCTGTTTCAAAGATATGTGGTATGGAAGTCAAAATACGAGTTTTTCAATTAAATGAGACATTTTCCCTGTTTATAACTTTTGATTTCGACTGTACCGCTGAACCGAATTAGAAGTTAAGTTACTTACTCGACGCAGAATTTAACCCTCTTTAATATTGATGAACATGACATTTTCCGTCGGACGTACTGTTTTCGAGCTACAAGCAAAAACCTGACAAAGAGCAAAAATTTCGCTAAAAAGTTATGCACATGCACACCTCTTGGGATTGGGCAAACTCGGATTACATGCATTTAGGACCACATGAAGGTATTAAAGCGATTTCCAGCCTGCTGGGAATTCATTCTTCGAAAAAATCTAATTTTCTTGGCCTATCTTGCCAATTACGATAGAAATAATCGACAACGCCACGCGAAAAGTTGGGGACGAAAACTCATCGTGAAATTTTCCTTACATTATTTAAGTTACAGGCTTCGCAACGACACGAATCGTTCAAAAATATTATCAGCATCAATGCAACGACGAACTGCGATGTCCGTTATCTCACTGAATGGGCATTGTCTGACACAATGGACACTGACACTGCGGCCAACTGGTTTAGTGCCATTTTGTCACGATTTTGACCTCGATCGGTTTTCAAACTGTAACATGTCAAGGAATAAGACTTATTTTATCGTTGATTTTTTTTATACCATGACGGTGGCAAACAAGCACACGGCCCGCCTGATGGTAAGAAGCTACCGTAGCCTATGGACGCCTGCAACTCCAGATGTGTCACATGCGCGTTGCCGACCCTTTACAAAAAAGAATAATTCTAATTTGGTGGATATGAACTTGATACCTAGATTTGAGTGAAGTCCCAATTAAAATTATTAGAAGAGCCCAGTATTTTTGGGCAAAAAACTGTACAAATTGGGAAAAAACAGAATCATCAGTTAAAATTACCGCCGCTGTTACACCGCCTGTTGTTTACCTCTATTCTGACTTTATGCATTTTCTGTACTGGTTTTCTTTTTGAGGTGTTCAATAAAGAGTATTTGTGTTGTATTGGTAGGTCAAGGTTTTGAATACCTATGGATTTGAAACATGGGATTAACATTACCGGACAGATATACGCCGGACGACGGGAGAATTAATACATTGTTAAGCTGAAACGTAGACGCTTCGCTCGTTCAATTAATAGGCAAGCCTTACTAGTTCATTTAAATCCGAACGATCTACTCTCTCACCAATTGCCACCGAAGGCCACGAATCTCCGAAATTACTTGGTAACTCGATAATACGTACTGTACTGATGTCATATAATTGAATCGTAACTCGACCTCAAGGGTACAGTCAGCAGCAGAAGTATCTGAGCGGGCGAGGTGTTCAAAATGAGCTTAACACGACTTTATTGTTAAGAGAAGAAGAGCGTGTGAAGGTCATTTGAAATACCTCACCCGCTTAGATAACTTTCTTTATACCATGACGGTGGCAAACAAGCATACGGCCCGCCTGATGGTAAGCAACTACCGTAGCCTATGAACGCTTGCAACTCCAGAGGAGTCACATGCGCGTTGCCGACACTTTACAAAAAGGAGTATTCACTGTGTTGACGGCTAAAGGAACAAGAGGGTCCTTCATCATCAACACTCTGGGTCCTCTTTGAGCTCTTTGGCAACCTTACTCACCAGCAGGAACACAACGCTATGAGTAGGGTCTAGTGCTATTTGGCTGTGGTTTTCTGTAAGGTAAGTAAGCAGATTTTCATTCAACATTGGTCTCACATTGGTCCAATGTTGGTCCAATGTGAGACCAATGTTTAATGAAAATCTGTTCGAATAGCAAATGTCAATGTAGTTATGGCGTTGAGTTGAGTTGGGTTGGAGCTGTCTGTCCAGTGTGTGTGTTTATTTTTCGAATCGCGGCCCAGAAAGTCATTGCAGAGAGAGATGGGACAACCCTATCCTATTTTTCTGGGTTAAAGTGCATACCTATAACGTCTATTTATATCACTCCCAAAATATTATTATAGGATTATTATGTGTAAATAATGTAGTTTGTTTAATTTTATTACTTTCTTTAATTACTGTCTTTAATAATTGTTGTTAAAAAAAATCAATTGGTAAATTTTGTGATGCCATGAGAAAAGTATAATCGAATAGTAAACTACGATAACATGTCCTGGCCCTCCAAATTACTATTTCAATGTGTTCAGTCACATACTTACTTACGAAAGAGTGTTCTGGTGTTGTTTGATGGCTGTCTCAGCACGCACACATGCGTTGGGAGTCTTGGTGATGCTTATAAATACTTTCACGAATACATTGAAGCGTTTTGAATTTTGGAGGGGCGGGACATGTTATCGTAGTTTACTATTCGATTTTACTTTTCTCATGGCATCACAAAATTTACCAAAAGATTATTTTCATTTTATTTATGGTTACCGATCTTACGACGAGGTAGCTTCCTTATTCGAATTTTCAGCCGAATATAAGTTTTCTGCATATTTTCAGGCACGTTTTCAATCTTTCTAAATATTCAAGTAGAATATTTAATTAAAAAAATGTATTTTGAATGCAGATATTATTTAATTTTCACGCATATCTATATTATCTATTTGTAGTAACGGGTTAACCGCGTATATAATTTTAAAATTACCTTCGACGTTTTGAGGACGACTTTGTCCCCGTGGTCCCGAAGAAAGACTCGAAACGTCGAAGCTAATTTTAAAATTATATACGCGGTTAAGTCCCGTTACTACAAATATGTATATTATTTCGTGTTATAATAGTTAGAGACACTTTTTTGTCCAAAACGGCCTAGGCCCTGAAGGCGTGACTGTCTAAATGTTAATACCAAAACCACCCCAGCATCTTTCCTAATGGACCGCATATTTATTATAACTCTCTAGGGTTCTACAAAGCGATTTGAGAAAAAATTGAATATCTGTTTCCCCCTCTTACCAAAGCGATGGAAAAAATAATGGGGTCGTCTTTGATGCTCCTCACCATGCAATATCGGTGCGAGTAGGAATTAGGAAAGCATACTACAAGGGGCATAACGAAATTATTAGGACTGGAATACTTATTGGAAAAAAATAAACAGGCACAAAAATAATGTTAATTGGTAATGGTATCGTATTGGAAATAAGAAATACAGGATTTTTTTGACGTCAATTCAAATAAAAAAAAACCGGCCAAGTGCGTGTCGGACCACGCATAGGAGGGTTCCGTACCTTCAATGTAATAAAAACCAAACTAATACCAAAAGGTCGTATCTGATGCCTATGGAAGAAGTTTTTTGGAGATAACTCAAAAATTGCTGAACCGATAATGTTCAAAATAATTTTCGTGGAAAGTATATGACAAGGCACATCGCCTCAATTTTTTTTATATTTTTTGGACTTACGGTTCAAAAGTTACCGGGGGGGCTACACAATTTTTCTGACTTTCGAAGCGATTATTTTAGAAAATTTTCACTTAATCACAAAATGGTCAAAGAAACCTCAATGTTATTTTTAAAGACCTATCGATTGATGTGTCACATGTTGATATTTGGTTAAAAAACATTTTTTGAAATTTAGTTACATCTATGGAGCGCCCCCCTAAAAATATTTTTTTTTTTTCAAATTTAACTCCATAACTAAGTAGCGGCATACAAAATAAACCTCATGTGTAAATTTTATTCAGATACGTCGTATAGTTTTCGAGTAAAATGGCTGTGACATACGGACGGACAGACAGACAGACAGACATGACGAATCCATAAGGGTTCCGTTTTTTACCATTTGGCTACGGAACCCTAAAAATGTGACACGTTATACCATCAGCCGGCCGACCCGCGATACTAATTATATGTGATTAGACGGATCACAAGCATTTTTGTTACACCTTGTATAATGGTCTCTTTGAATTAAAAAGTTGGTATTTCTAGGCTTTAAATAAGCGTTGTGTTAACAGCCATACGTACGGTCAGCATCAAAAGTAACTACGCAATCGAAGACGTCAAAAGCTATTATTCCCTTTTAAAAAGGACTTTTGACGTCTTCGTTTGCGTAGCTACTTCTGATGCTGACTGTACTACTGATGTATACAATACTATTTTAATCACACTTGTTCATAACTTACTTCTTGTTAGTAATTTTAGACGGGATTTGTCAGACACTAAGATTACGTTGTGTTTCTGTTTAGCATGCAAGACAGAAATAGGAAGTACTTTTATTAGTTTTAATTTTTTTTTTTTTTTTATACCACGACGGTGGCAAACAAGCATACGGCCCGCCTGATGGTAAGCAGCTACCGTAACCTATGGACGCCTGTAACTCCAAAGGAGTCACATGCGCGTTGCCGACCCTTTACAAAAAGGAGGATTCACTGTGTTGACGACTAAAGGAACAAGAAGGTCCCTCATCGTCAACACACTGGGTCCTCTTTGAGCTCTTTGGCAACCTTACTCACCAGCAGGAACACAACACTATGAGTAGGGTCTAGTGCTATTTGGCTGTGGTTTTCTGTAAGGTGGAGGTACTTCCCCAGTCGGGCTCTGCTCCAGATTTGAGCGATGACATTCGCTGAACGTGCCCTACCACACTTAGCGAGATGCCATTCGCAGTGCCCATACCTCTCTTTTTGGCGTAGTTTAAGGACATACCCAGGTCCGGACGTAGTTTAAGGACATACCCCGGGTCCAACAAACCATGCCACCAACAAATCTGAGCAAACCATGGGATCTCAGGCTATTCGCCGTAGTTAATTTACTCTTCGGCTTAGAGTAGCCATGTAATGTAGTCCGAGATCACGGTGCAAGATTTGAATGGCTTTATGCTTTATCCTGTAAGGCAGTAAGTATATTTATGTACGAATTGTGAATATTCCTGCCACGATATTTATTATTTTATTTTATTTATTTTAGGGATAACAAACAACTGTACAGAAAATATTACAATAGCTAATTATTATCCACCGACTTCAAGGTTTCGAAGGAGGAGGGTTATTAATTCTTCGGGTTCTTTACTTTTGCTTTATTTATTATGTTTGTTCACCGATTACTCGAAGACGGCTTTACAGATTTGGAATTTTTTTTTTATACTTCACAGTCGGTTCAATTGTAACCAGGTCAGGATCTGATGAGGGGATTCTAGAGAAATCGAAGGAACTCTTCAACTATTATAGGCACACCTTTAATTATAGTGATTTATGTATTTTTTACAGCAGCTCGAGCATTTGCTTTTGAAAAAGTGGGGGCTAAGTGAAGTCGGTTCTTTTTGTTTAAAATAATTTTGGATTCCCATTCGATGTTGATTTCTACGCACGACGTTGCATGACATGATGCTAGATTATTATACTCTGATATTATTATTCTATACTCCAAATAATCTAGCATCGTATCTTGTTACAATGCAACGTCGAAATATAATATTTCTCAAAATATTTTGCGGTACTTATAGCGATTTTGAACTTCACTTTTTAATCTTATTTTTTTTTAAAGTCTTGCGTAATCAATTTACGCTATTTTATTGCAGTCACATTTTTATAAATAAATAACATTATTATCGAGTATGGTTTTGTTTTCACTTCCATGTTCGATTGGTAAAATATGAGCTAAATAACAACATGAATCGAGTAACAAAAAGCTAAAGCTAACAACATGAAATACGAAAAAGAAGTATTTTCCATTTCAACATCAATAATGGCGGATATAGTGCAATTGTCAGACTTAACAGGCCAATTAGAAGCATTGATTATCCCAAGTATTTAGCTCCAATAAGATTAAAACGAAAATATCTTCATGTATAACGACCTATCATATCCTGCGCTCGGCTGCTAGACTACAGGCTAAATAACAAGATGAGCAGAGTGGCCCAGTAACGAAAATGTTTTGTAGCTGCCAAATGACCGAGTTTCCCGTTATTTATTGCCAACATCAATGGCGGCAGATATTTCACCATTGTTCAGACCGTCATGACTGGGGTATTTTTTAAATGTGATTGGCTCGTTTAATGGCGTGTGGTGGAAATATGTTCATTATGATCAGTGTATGTGTGTCAGTGACCGCGTTTTCATAGTAATATTTCTATGTCATTTATTTATACAGAGTGTAACAAAAATGCTGGTGAACCGTTTAAGGGCATAATTGGTATCTAGCTTACACTTATTTAGAGGACACAGTTCAGATAGGAAAGCATATCAAACGTTTTGTGAAGCAGTCAGATTTAGATTTTATTATTATTATTTTATTTTAATTAAACAATACGTACATTGTATGTCTCTCAAGCTGTTTTGATATGTCTTCTTATAGAACTACGTATTATTGTATCTTTAAGATATGATATTACTGTATTACTGTTTTGAAAAAATAAGTCCCGCTGAGTTTCTTGCCGGTCATAAATAATACTTCTCGGGTCAGAGGTGTAGGGTTAGAACCGGTGGTAGTTTTTCTTTTTCTCTCTGACGTTCATAAGTGCATTGTAATGTGCCTAAATTGAAGAATAAATATCTTTTATCTTTATCTTTTATCTTTAGCAGAGCTTGAATTTGAAAAAATGGTGCGCATCGAGAAAGTTGTGAATTTTTGGCCATGTATAGAGTGCCCCACGATGAATATTTTTTAGTATTGGAGGTCCGTAAAATTTATGGACCTTCACGTCAAAATCAGGGGTCCCGTGCAATATGTTATTACTCTCTGGTTAAAGCTGCTACGGGTTTTGTAGTATCATTTCCGTATGAAACAGATATGCAGAATTCATTTTTGATATTAAAAAAGTAAAAATCCATATTAAAAAAAAGTTCTGCGAAGAGGAAAAACACTCAAAAAATATAAATTTTTAGGACATTGTATAAGTAATAAATATCATTTATTTGTAAATATAAAAAAAAATTTAAGGAGGCATATTTAATGCAGTTTTTAAATATATACAATTTTAAGGCTTTTACACTACAAAAACTACGCAAAAAAATCATTCGCGTCGTGAAATCGTATGCGGAATGAAATCTGGACAACATTTAATTTCTTATAAAATAAATATAACATAGTTATTTTTATAATCTTTCATGGTTTTTAATAATGTATTTAGTCACATTAAACACCAGAGTGAGTTTACTCCAATGCGAGGTTTCAAACGAAAGTTGTGGTACTTTATGTCCATCGCTGTCGACAACAACAATGTACAGATTTTTTAAGATCTAAATTTATCTTCCATCGGATAACTTTTTAAGGAAGCTTCGTATACTTAACATTTTTCACATTCTTGACCGTAAGATTATTGGTGTTCTCAAAATGATAGTTACCTTGCCACGAATTTCCATTTTAAACAACAGAATATTAGTCATTCAAAAAATCCAAATGTGAAAAAAACACCTGTTTTTACATTTTTTGACCAAACGACGTGGCCGTATTTTCGGTTATTTTTTTTAATTTTTGTAGACGATGGGCGTAACTTTTCTTAATTGTTAACTGATACCAATGTCTTCAAGATATTTTAAAACAGTTTTACTACCACATTTGAATGCCTTCCTGAGTTCTCTATAAGATTTTGTGACTCAGCGGGCTGTCATTTTCTTTAATCGATCTCTCTCAGCAAACTGGCTAATGCTGGAATGTTTCCCTGAACCAGGCTTTCTTGTGGCAATTTTTGTAAAGAAAAAGGACGCAAAATATTATAAATAGCTCTTTAGCTCTATCCCATTTCCACAAAATTTTCCACGGTCTTCGCTTTCAGCCATAGGGAATTAAGAGGCTGACAACACCCGATGACCTTCAAATTGACTTTACTCAAACAGTGTTTCAGCTATAACTACTTGTTTTGAGAAAGTAAAAAAAAATGTATGTTAATATTCGTTCTTTTTGGAAGAACTTGGTTGGGTCCGATACACGATTGGACGAAATCCGCTCGATAGAAAATAATTCCAAAGTTACATCTTAAAATTAGCTTTAAACAGTTGTATGTCTTTAGTTTCTTGACTTATACGTCTGTAACTAAGGACAAAATTCCACCACACTAATACTAAAAACTTCGTTGCCTTATATTTCTCAATTAATGCGTCGTTTTTTTTAATTCATTATTTTGTAAAATTTGCGATGAGCTCCCATACTAATCGTAACACAGTGTTTCTCTTTCACTCGCGCTGAATAAGATAGGGAGGGAATTTAGCTGTTGTCAGCCCCTTAATACTGTAGAAATTACATACTGTTTCGCGACGTTGTTCTCCTCAATTAACCATAATTTTAAGATAAAGAATCCAATGCCCATTAAAAGTACGGGATTAATTTAACAGATGTATAAGCTCAATTGGCATTTATATAAAATTTGAGTTTATTTCTTTACTTACTTATTACGTCTTCAAAACTTTGTCCAGATTTCATTTCGCATACGTTAAGTATGGAAAATCAATAAGAAACGTAAACATCCGTAGCGAATTGACCTTAAAATGTACATATGTATTACTTATTATTAGTCAATTTTGCGTAGAATACCTTCTACAAAATAAAAAAAAAAGAATTATAAAACACATATTTCCTTATACTGACTCAAGTATTAAACGTTATAATTGGAACAAATGTGTTTTTTAATTCTTTTTTTTCATTTTTAGGGTTCCGTAGTCAACTAGGAACCCTTATAGTTTCGCCATGTCTGCCCGTCCGTCCGTCCGTCCGTCCGCGGATAATCTCAGTGACCGTTAGCACTAGAAAGCTGAAATTTGGTACTAATATGTATATCAATCACGCCGACAAAGTGGTAAAATAAAAAGTGGATTTTTTTTTAATTAGGGTACCTCCCCTATACGTAAAGTGGGGAGTGATTTTTTTTTCATTTCAACCCTAACGTGTGATATATTGTTGGATAGGTATTTAAAAATGAATAGGGGTTTACTAAAATCATTTTTCGATAATGTAAATATTTTCGGAAATAATCGCTCCAGAATTAAAAAAATATGCGTCCCCCCCCCTCTAACTTTTGAACCATAAGTTTTAAAAATATGAAAAAAATCTCAAAAGTAGAACTTTATAAAAACTTTCTAGGAAAATTATTTTGAACTTGATAGGATGAATAGTTTTTGAAAAAAAATTACAAAATAATTTCTGAACTAAGTTTGTAATTTAACCGTATAAGCAGGTGTTTATTGTACCTGTAATTTCTACAAAATTACAATGAAATGACGTGCTTTCAAATAAAGTAAAAACGGTGAAAATCGGTTCACGCAATAAAGAATTATTCCATAAAAATCATCTTCCATACTTTAAGCTCGCGCGCAATAGTTTACTTAATTTGCCGATAGATGTCGCTGTACTTGGAACTCTCATATCATATCCTACATGGCGGTGTTATTAACTCTTAAGTGGGGACACTTACTGTGACGGACGGAAAACTACGGAACCCTACACTGAGCGTGGCCCGACACGCTCTTGGCCGGTTTTTGCATTTTGTAGAAGCTATTCTGAGCAAAAGTGACTAATAATAAACAATACGGTCAATACGCTACGGATGTTCACGTTTCACATTGATTTTCGATACTTACTATGGAGAAAACATATTACACCACGACGCGAATGATTTTTTTCGTGTAGATTTTGTATTGTAAAGGCCTTACAATTGTATATATTTAAAAACTGCATTAAATATGTCTCCTTATAAAAAAAAATTATTTACAAATAAATGATATTTATCTGTTTCATACGGAAATGATACCACACAACCCCTAGCAGCCTTAAACAGAGAGTAATAACATATTGCACGGGACCCCTGATTTTGACGTGAAGGTCCAAAAATTTTACGGACCTCCAATACTAAAAAATATTCATCTTAGGGCATTCTATCCATGCTCTTTCACAACTTTTGTTTTCTCGATGCGCAAAATTGTTTTCACTTTTGTACTGAGAGAAACTCTACTAATCGTGTTCTAATTATAAAAAACTAAGAAAATAAAATTTTCACACAAAAAAAATGGTTTTGTATGAAGGATCGGCCGGCTAGAATTACGTGTCCCGTACAAAATAGTAGTTTATGTAACTGTTACGTAATAAGGATCCTTAAAACATGAGTGTGGTTTTATGAAACGAGCCGCAGGTGAGTTTCATAATAAGATCACACGAGTGTTTTAAGGCCTAATTACGTACAGTTGCATACACTGCTTTATCTACACCCATATTATTTATTCTAAATGCCGCATTCGGAAACCATAGAATGGCCGCCATTGCACCGCCATGGCCAACTCGATTGTGTCGGGGAGGCGCGTGTCGGGCTGTCGGCGGATGCGCGGGAGGGTGCAGGTGTACATTATGTTATCAAAACTCATATCACATCAATAGTTGAGCATGTAAAGTTAAAATTACGTTACTGCCACAGATAAAAAGCTTATCATAGTAAAATCGGTCGTGGTAATGCTAGCCATTGCCTACCGTTTTCGAACACGTTTTAGAGAACTTACAATATGAGTGTAGATAAACATGTTTTTTATCGCGTCCAAAAAGTTTTTCTCCTACTTTTTCTTAGTCGTAATACGATATACCAATTATGCCCTTAAACGGATCACCACTATTTTTGTTACACTCTGTATGTAATCTTACACGTACTAGTGTAGTGTACCTACCGTACTTATACATGTCCAAATTTTTGTTCCTAATTCCTAATATCTCACGCACTAAAAGAAAAAAAATAGATAGATCAAAGATGGGTTCAGAAGCCGAAGGCAATTGACCTGCATTACTAGGTAGATAGATACAAGTGCTGAAACATACCCACAGGTGTAAGCTTAATAAAAATAAATAAATTAGAACTGATAAGAAAAGTATATTTATTTATTATAATATGGTTAATAGTAAGCGCTTCAGGGGACCCTAGAGCTGGCACTTACCTCTGCCAGCGCATCTCCTTGGCAATACAGAGAGGTAACTCGGCCAGCGTCATGGGTTCCCTGTCGCAGGGGGACCTCTTAGAGGGGGTTTTCTTTTTATAACTGGGATTTTAGGTAAGCTTTTAGGTAGTTTTATTTTATTTTTTAGTTGTATTTAGTTTTAATTTTGTATGTATTAACATTATATTTATTCACCTGTATTTGTTACTCTGAGAACTTGAATTGTGCGTTAATAGTACACATTTACATTTTCGCAATTAAAAGTGTGTCGACAAACAATAACTGACAAGTTGATAACAGAAATGGCGGCCGTACAAACTTCTGTCGCGAGTCTTTTTTTAATATTAGCCAACGAACGAAACCTTATTCTCATGTCATCCGAGATCAAAATGTCGTGCGGTTTATGTCAAAAAATATATCGTACTGACGTTTCGTATCGACAACATTTTAAAATCTATGGATACTAGAATAGAAACCCATTGAAATTGTGTTGGTTTTGACAGCTGTTCCAAATTTGAAACTCATAACATAACAATATTTGAGCATGTAAAGTTAAAATTACATTACTGCCACAGATAAGAAACTTATCATAGTGAAATCGTTTGTTGTAATGCTGGTCATTGCCTACGGTTTTTGAACGCATTTTACAATATGAGTGTAGATAAAAGATATTTATTCTTCAATTTAGGCACATATGTACAATGCACTTATGAACGTCAAAGAGAAAAAAACTACCACCGGTTCTAACCCTACACCTTTGACCCGAGAAGTATTATGACCGGCAAGAAACTCGGCGGGACTTATTTTTTCAAAACAGTAATATTATATCTTAAAGATACACTAATATCATCGACCTAGCGTTTGTCCCGGCTTTTTGCCACTTCTGCTCGGTAACCTAATCTCACGAATTAGCGTAGCCACTACTTATTACGAAAACGACTGCCATCTGACCTTCCAACACAGAGGAGAAACTAGACCTTGTTGGGATTAGATCCCGTTTCCTCACGATGTTTTCCTCCACCGTAAAGCGACTGGTAAATAACAATTGATGTTTCGTACATAAGTTCCGAACAACTCAGTGGTACGAGCCGGGGTTTGAACCCGAGACCTCCGGATTGAAAGTCTGACATCTTACCGTCAGGCCACCGGCGCTTCCAGGCTACCAGCGCTTCTCACATATTAGTGTAAATAAAAAATTAAAATGTAATACTTAACTTTTGAGACTAATAAGGCAGCTGTCAGCTGTCTGTACAGTAAAGATACCGTTGCGTCAAACATTAATTTATAATAACCTGATTTTTTTATTTTTCATTCTTATGGAATATTTATAGATCATATATGCAAAAATCCTACAAACTTTTAACCCGGAAGTAGTTAAATAGGTACAAAAAAGATATAAAAAATTTGTATATATTTATTTACAATATCAATTATTTTAATTTGTAAACATGACGATATTTAAGTCTACTTTCTGTTCAAAGCGAAAAACAAGAAACCGTGTCCATGTAAAACCACATAAATTACGAAATGTACGGCGCGGGCGATATATATCCTAATTCGTTAGAAACAAATAGTAATAACTGGTAGTTTGTTCTTACACATTTTAAAAGACTTAGAAACGATATATTCATTAAATTCCAACAAGAAAAACGCTAGTAATATGTATGTTCATATTTGTGGCGGTTAGCGAACATCATATATATCCGTTACACTAAAAATATTAGCTGTTATTAATTATTTCCAACTCCCCATACTAGCCGCCCGTAAAATGACTGTAGTAGTAACCGGGGACCGTAAGGATGGCTCAACGGATTAGCATAGCGATCCAGAGAGGGAACGCAGCCAGGCTTATGGGAACCCTTCCCCAGGGTTCAGACCTCGGCGACCTCACCTAAATCTTTTGTATTAAATTAATTTTGTACAGTCGCCATAAGATATATCGGAGCGGCCAAGGTGGTCACAGATGTTACGGTATTTCAAAGTTAAAGGCTAGTTTTGTAATTATACGTTATCAATTAAAGGTTTATTCAACAAATATTCAGCTGTTTACCTAATAATCAAAAGCATTACCGACCTTACACACAGACGCCTCGTTCCGAAGTGTCAACTGTCAACGGTGACTGACCGATAGTGACGTATCCATTCATTTACTATGACATTAAGCACCGTGTTGCCACTGCAATATTGATAGTCACGTTACACAAATATCTGAACAACGCCTCTATTTTCAAGGTGGTAAAGTGCATGTTCAGATATTTTTGAGTACCTCGGCCGCTCCGATAATATCTGATGGCGACTGTACTAAGCAGAAGCGTCTGCAAGCGAAACTTTAATTTTATAATTCCAAGAAAAATGGAAAAATTCACCGCATCGAGCAAGATTCGAAGTTGCGACCTTTCGGAATGCGTTTCCGTTTTGCGGACCGGTGTTCCGAAAGGTCGCAAGTACGAAAATTTCTCGACGCGGTGTTTTTTTCCCATTTTTCTTTGATATATAAAATGTTTTGTATTAGTTTTAATTTTGTAGGTGGTTTTTTGTATTAATTGTGTAGGTAGTTTTTAACAAATTTTAGGGCATATCTTGCATAAACTTTGTTAGTTAAGTCGTTTTTAGTGTTTCGTACCAATACTTGGTTTACGAAACACTTATGGGATCACTCCGGTCACCGAAATCGGTAAATCGCGTCTTTCTCGGAAACGGTTTAACGTAGAAAGCTGAAATTTGGAATAGGTATAGAAAATGACAGCTGTAACAAGGTACCGAGGCTTTAACTGCTTAATTTTAATTTTATGAGGAAGTTTAGGGGGATTAAGGGGGAAAGTGAATTTTATTTTTCATTTGTAAGAATCGTGTGGGTTACCAATAGAAAGCCTGCAAAAAGTAAGGACAGCTGACTGATTTTGACTTCATTTTACGAGCAGTAGTTTTGATAAAAACGCATTTGAAAAAGCAGTTTTTCATACAAAAATTACGGCTCTGTCCCTGCGTTTTGTCGGTTTTAAAGTCACCTTGAGTAAAAGTAGGTATACAAAACAAAAACATTGAACAGTAAAATTCCGTTTTGACCCGTAAGATTTTCCTTGACTCTGACTTGAAATAAGGTGCACTTGGATGGGCGAAAATCACCCTAAATCAACCTATAAATTCCTTAACCGATTATCCATACTAATAATTTTAATCAAACATATCTGCAATAACTAATCTCTTGGAGCATAATCATCTAATTATTATACAACAGTAACTTGGTTACCGTCGCGAATAATTACGTGTCCTAATTTACATGGGGTAAAGACAATTGTATAATAAGGACTGGTCGTATATACGCAAGAGGTCAGCGTTTAGGACAAAATACGGGTATTAAATTTTAACTTTCGTGAGACACACTAACATTAAAATATAACGGTTACACTCACGTCACTTCAGTCACTTCGCGCGACATATTACGGAGAGCTTAGGTTTCCATCATCAAGCACTAAGAGTGTTTGAACCGGTCCGTAGCACACTGTTGCACGTCGCGTTGCCGACTGCCGGCCTGCGTCCCGCGGCCCCGCTCGACGTGCCGTGCGAAGTGACTAAAGTAATGAGTGCAATCGTTATATTTTAAAATACGGGTAGTTAAAGTACAGGTTATTTAAAGTACAGCAACGGGCATTAACATCCCTGGAGTAGCAGGCGTACATAGGCTACGGGTCTGCTTACTATCAGGGAGACTACTTGTTTGCCACTGATGTGGTATACATCAAAATGAAAAATAATAAAATATATACACATATAAAGTACATGCTTTGGCCCATGATTTTTTTATTACAATGAATATTATTTGCGTTTTACACCATTATCATCTATCATCTATCATCAGTCGTTCCCTCGGAGCTGAGGATCGTAAAGTCCTTCTGTTGAAGACCAGGTTCCTATAATTAGGTTTCCGTTTTATATACTATTGTCGTAGTACTAGTAGAGCAACTTAGAATTACTGAGATCTGGCAAAGACATTGAATTTGCCCATGCACAAAACGGCAAGAGTTTTCGTCAAATTACTAAAATAAAATCATAGAAACAAATAAATGTAAATACAAATAATACCTATACAGGATGAAACAAAAACACTGGTGATCCGTTTAAGGGTATAATTGGTATCGTACTGAGACTAAGAAAAAGTAGAAGAAAAAAATTTTTGACGCGAAAAAACATTTTTGTATGGGCACGTCGTCCAGCCGGGCAACCATCCACACAACACTACTATTTTTCGTGTGAATATTTTTTTTTCTTAGTTTTTCATAATTGGAACACGATACCAATTACGATAAACGGATCGACAGTATTTTTATTATACCTTGTATAAACATAATATTGTGAGGTGCTTTGACAGAGGCTTAACATAATAGTTACATGGCATGACAGGACACTAAGATGGCGCCACAGTACTGGATTAGTGGTTAGTACGTAAATTAACATTCTTTATTATTTATTGGTATCTGCTGCCGCGCTTTGGATTACGTGTTCTCAATCATATTGGTATTTAATTACCACAATTTACATTTGTACTTATTTGTAAACACAAATACAATGGAAATTTAGTACCTACAATTTCAATTCATTTTGTATTCAAAACGTGATAACACATAACGGTATTCTATTTAGTAGGTACTATCGGGTTCAGAATTTCATGGCCAATTTATGAATGAATTCATTGATAAATTGACCATGCAATTTTGAACCTGATGGTACATGCCAGAACGGATAACATGGTTGCCATTTTATCGCCTGCCACGTCATGCGTCACTTTCGCACTTACATACTTGTTAGAACGTGACCGCTATAGTGACAGACGATAAAAATCCGACTATATTAGGCTGACAGGTCTGTTGTTAATAATTAATTTAATTATGTTGCATTGAATGCGACTAATTTACTCGTAGTCACACTTGGTCTATACTATACAGATTGTTACATTTAGATCGGTCAGTATGGGCAACTCTGTAACTATAAGACATACAAAGATCTGTTCTTATCGTAGGAACCATGTCATCGATTTTAAGGGACAAAAAAATACAATGTTCCTAAGCCCCGTAGATCTTATGGCACATACCTCCTTTTTGCTTATTTCCGCCATTTCGCATATGTTTAAAAACTGAATCAACAAAATAGGTATTCTACCTATACCATGTTCATGTCTTGTCGAACCTACTCGCAACGAAAAGTAGTTGAAAAACACAACCTATAGTTTGGCCAGGGTTTGTAATGTAACGTTGTTACATTGTTTTTTGTTCTAATTAAATTAGTTTCTTATCAATCAATTCCAACACCTTCGATTCGATCGGGTATGACAATGCTTCAAACAGCGCCGTTCGAATGCACCTTGTGTTTATCTGTATGGGGTTGTCATCTAATAAATTTAGCCTAAATTATGGGTTTTTCTTCTGTCATTTTTAATAACATTGGCGTATCATAAATAGGTATTTTGGAAAATTAGTAAATAAAATGTATTCAAAGAAAATGTATCTGAAAATTCTGAAAGCGGGTTCTGAAGTAAAGTATTTGGTTATTTATTATCATGTCTTTGACCTATTGATAGGAAAGTTGTTTGGCTGAAATCAATCAACAATAATTAGAGGGATTTATATTTATTTAATTGCCACCCGGAATTGGGTTCTCCGTTGTAGAAGCCCTCTGGTTCCTCCATCTTGGGAGTCACTGACAATGACTCGGTCATTTGATTTGCGGCCTTGTGCAAGGGCGGGCTCAAGCAGCCTTCTGAAGTTTTGCCATTGGTAGCAGCGGTTCAATAATCCTCGGTTATCTGCAAAGGAGAATCGTAAGTAAAGATTAATAGGGTTTTTGGCTATCACCGCGCGAAACGTGTTCTAGCTATTTTGACCATGCTTTTTGTTTTCAGAATTGAACTTGCCTGAGGGAGGGCGTGCTCCGTAGAGATGTTATAGGAATATTTTCCATTCTCTGGTAAGGTTGCTTCCTTCAGTTTTGTCAATTTATCAGGGTTGTAGTTTAGTCGACTAATGCTGATAATTAATTGTTCCTTGCAGGAGTCGGGTGTTGTATTTTTCAACCATTGTACAATGTAGTATAAAAGTGTTATAGTTACAAATTAGAATTCCTGAAGACTTAAATAGTACTCTCATATCATTAATGGATCGAGCTGCTGCGTCTCAATTCGTTTCATCACCACCTTGTTCCGGCCAAGCGGTCTGAGCTTCTCGGAAGTTGGTGCCCCGCTGCAAAGTCTGTGTGAGCAGTTTCCGGACAGCGTCCTGTAGCCTTGCGACGTGGCAAGCTTCTTGCACATCAGCGACTGGCGAAGAACAGCTTCTGAGGTCGGTTCAGTCCTTTACTAATTTTAAATAGCAGTAGGAATTCTGTGGAAAAGTTAATATCATTCGTTTTGAGAACCAACATTAAGTATTTAAATTTTGAAATCTCTGATATATAAAACCATAGGGACTAACCTAAGTAGTTAAGAATTTAGATAGGAACCTGAATAAATCTCAACCTTTGAAGCTTGTTAACGACCAAGTTTAACCTCTGAGCTCCTAGAAATTTTAGTTGGTGTCGAACTTAAACGAAAATAGAGATTTATCCAGTGTTTCGATTTTAACAAGTTGTTTTCAAAAGCAAGAATAGGAAATAAAGATTTAGTATAGTATCCACTTGTTTAATTTCCCACCAGCCCTGCATAGAGCAAGACCCTTGCGACATCAACATTTGATTTTGTAATATTTTAATAATTTATTTAATTGTGTTCAGGAAAAGTAAGCTGTGGCATAGTTCTAGGTCTTCAAAACCTAGCCTAAATTTAATCTACCTGACAGTAAGTTTTGTTAGCAAGAATAGACAGAGATAATCGTACTGTGTATGTATAGGATATATTTTGTATTTATGTAAGAAGTTTATTTATATTTATGTATGATACCGAACTGAGTATCTACCTAATTAGATTATAAATTATAATACACTCATCTTACCGTATCGTACAGTACCTAAGTCTGCCTAGCACTTCCAACTTTCTCTCTCAATTGCTCAAAGGTTAACTGGAAGAAATCCCTTAAAGGGATAAGTTCGCCTTTGTACGTATATGTTGTGTTATATGTCTTTCGTTGTGTTTTCTTGTACAATAATAGTAGTTTATGTAACTGTTACGTAATAAGGGTCCTTAAAACATGAGTGTGGTTTTATGAAATGAGCCGCAGGCGAATTTCATAATAAGATCACACGAGTGTTTTAAGGCCTAATTACGTACAGTTGCATACACTGCTTTATCTACACTCATATTATTTATTATAAATGCCGTATTCGTTAACCATAGAATGGCCGCCACAGTACCGCCGTGGCCATCTCGATTGTGTCGGGCGTGGCCTACTCGATTGTGCCGGCGGTAGCGCGGGCGCGTGTCGCCGGCCGCGGGCGCGTGCAGGTGTACATTATGTTATCAAAACTCAGAGCACATCAATAATCGAGCATGAAACGTTAAAATTGCGGTACTGCCACAGATAAGAAACTTATCATAGTGAAATCGTTTGTTGTAATGCTGGTCATTGCCTACGGTTTTTGAACGCATTTTAGAGGACTTACAATATGAGTGTAGATAAAGTGTTTTACTATTACTACTACTACTACTGTTTCTTTCTTACGCTGGTACTCTCGCTACTGAAAAAGGAATGAGTGTAGGTTATCATATAACTTCCAGTGTTACTGCACTTTTTGGCCAGCCAGACTTTTTAGGGTTCCGTAGTCAACTAGGAACCCTTATAGTTTCGCCATGTCTGTCCGTCCGTCCGTGCGTCCGCGGATAATCTCAGTGACCGTTAGCACTAGAAAGCTGAAATTTGGTACTAATATGTATATCAATCACGCCGACAAAGTGGTAAAATAAAAAGTGGAAAAAAATGTTTTATTAGGGTATCTCCCCTATACGTAAAGTGGGGAGTGATTTTTTTTTCATTTCAACTCTAACGTGTGATAGTCATTTCATCCAACAATATATTGTTGGATAGGTATTTAAAAATGAATAGGCGTTTAATAAAATCATTTTTTGATAATGTAAATATTTTCGGAAATAATCGCTCCAGAAGTAAAAAAAAATGTGCCCCCCCCTCTAACTTTTGAACCATAAGTTTTAAAAATATGAAAAAAATCTCAATAGTAGAAATTTATAAATACTTTCTAGGAAAATTATTTTGAACTTGATAGGTTAAATAGTTTTTGAAAAAAAAATTACAAAATAATTTCTGAACTAAGTTTGTAATTTAACCGTTTTAACTCTTAAGTGGGGACACTTACTGTGACGGACGGAAAACTACGGAACCCTACACTGAGCGTGGCCCGACACGCTCTTGGCCGGTTTTTATATAATAACAACCGGGCATCCGGACTTACGAAAGCATAAATTACGCAAGCTGAAACGAAGACTCTTCTCTCGCTCGATCAATAAGGAGCTAAAGCCTAAATTACGCTTTACTGATTTAAGGTCGAAAGACCCCAACTGAAATTGGATAATGCCGAGGCTCACGTCTGGGTAATAAAATCGCTGTGAGCTTTATATTGTGTCCGTGTTTGGACTAGGCTATTTGGCTATTGCTTACAAAGTCGCTGTTGCAATATACTGCTCCGGCTATGTCATCACTTTGCAGCGAATTCACGACACGACAGAGTGTGCTACTGGTGATATAGGTACGGTCACGAGGCTTTTCTTACAACAAGCATAAGGCGCGCCTGATGGTAATCAGCTATCGTAATTTATGGACGCCTGCAACTCCAAAGGTGCCACTGCGCGTTGCGGACCCTTTACAAAGAGGAGGATTCACTGTATTGACGGCTAAAGGAAGAGGATCCCTCATCGTCAACACACTGGGTCCTCTTTGAGCTCTTTGGCAACCTTAGTCACCAGCAGGAACACAATACTATGAGTAGGGTCTAGTGCTATTTGGCTGTGAAAGTGGAGGTACTTCCCCAGTCGGGCTCTGCTTCAGATTTAAGCAAGATGATATTCGCTGTGCTGTGCCCTACCACATAGCGAGATGACATTCGCAGTACCCATATCTCTCTTTTGGACATAGTTAATATCGCTTACGGATAGTATAATCCACCGTATTTCATTATGGCTAGCCGTTATAAACAACAGGACCGTTTTGAAATGCAGCGGTTCAAGGATTAGCCGGATTGTCATTGCGATATGTTCTTCAATAAGGCGGCCAGCCGTAATGTAATACGGCAGATTATACGATCCGACTGCCACATATGTACATAACTATATGATCCATCAATATAACACAAAGTTTTATCCCCTTGAAATCTCATCGGCGGACTAATTATCTCAGCACTCCAAAAGTATCAGGACTATCCGTCGGTCACAAAGTTGCAAAACTACGAGACAACGGCCGAAGTTACCTTGTTAGGAGTTCATTATGGTTACTCTGCTCTGGCAGTTCGCCTTGAAGTTCACTTATTTACGTTATTCTTTTCTCTACGAGAAAATGTAGTTCATTCATTATAGATTTTGACCCGTGAATAATCAGTTCTTGGATTTTTTTTGTAGGTCCCTCGGGGGGATCACTGGGAGTGTAAATTCAAAAAGTAGACTGAATCAGGCTCCTGTGTATATTCGAAAAATGATTTTTTTCCAAAAAAACGGTTTTTCTTGAATAACTCGGCCATTTTTGATTTTACAGTAAAACCGTGAGGACAAAAATTGTAGGAAATTTGAGTCTCTACAAGTTTGGTCCTTACAATTTTTCTTCTAGGATCGATATTTTGGAAATAAAACCTGAAAAACGCGACAAATTCTAAATATTATCATTGTCTCCTATGTTACACGTTTTACGGCATGAATGAAGAGAAACAAAGTTGTAGTGAATCAAATTCTGAACAATTTTGACTCCCACCTTTTAGCTGTTGTCATCCCAAACACAATGAGCTAGCTTCCATTGTTTTGTCACAGCATTTCTCATGACCAATCATCAGACCAGCTCGATGGTACCGAAATATTGTAACGGCCTCCTAGCCTAGTCGGTAGTAACCCTGCCTATGAAGCATGAGGTCCCGGGTTCGAATCCTGGTCAGGGCATTTATTTGTGTGTTTATCTCGGATATTCGTTCCTGAGTTATGGATGTTTTCTATGTATTTAAGTATATTTATCAATATCTATGTATTATATATATCGTCGCCTAGTACCCACGACACAAGCCTTATTGAGCTAATTGTGGAACTGGGTTGATTTGTGTAAGATTGTCCCATAGTATTTATTTATTTATTGTATTGTCATCTAAGTCACGTAGGTATGCTAAATTTCAGCTCAATCGCACATCAGTTATAGTCTAGCTTACAAGATACTAACAAACTAACTGACGAACATTGAAAGTTAAACATTTAAGGTGACGGGATACGCAAACACGTAAAATTGAGGTGTTTTTGTGCAAGTTTTGTGATGAAATCAAAGCACTTGGGAGCGTGGATGTGGCTTGATCTGAAGGGACATATAGTCAGGTTTCATGTTAGTTTAATGGTTTTCTCCTGTATATCATAATTACTATAATTAGGTATATACAGGGGTATAAAGTGAGGGGATATTTTTAATCAGTTTGTAGGGCAGCTACTAGATCCTGTGCGGCTACGCGAAAATGGTCTTAGAAGACCTTTCCTAACTTTATAATTTATTATTATTGTCATTATTATTATTTTTTCGAAAATTATACAGCCAGTAAGAAAATCGCACTTTAAAAAAAATTACTAATCGATCCAATTTTAATCCGGGGTTCAAAATATCTTAGGAACCAGTCGCTTTTCAGTTATGGAAAACGTCGTAAGGAAACCGGACCTAATCCCTAAAAAATCCTAGTTTACCTACCTAGTTTAGCTTCTTAGATGGCAGTTGCTATCATAAAAACTAGAGGGTGTGCCGATACTTTGAATTAGGTAGCAGAGCAGTGCCCGGGCTTCCTAAATGATAAAAAAATATTTAATTAAACAAACAAAACTGTAGGGATATTGTTATCTTTTAATCCGACGACCGTGGATTCGAAACCCGGCTCTGACTCGGAGTTATCGGAGCGGCCAAGGTAGTCACAAACATCTGAACAACGCCTCTATTGTCAAGGCGATAACTTTATGCACTTGCATGTTCAGATATTTTTGAGTACCGTGGCCGCTCCAATATATTTGATAGCGACTGTAGTTTGAGTTTTTCGGAATTTATGTTTGAAAACAAAACAATTAAATCTATAAATTCCCTTAATTCTATGCTTCAGCGAAGAGAAGGAAAAAAAAAAATACTGGCATCCGCGCACACATTACATTACACTCAAACATGCCTACATACGCACAGACACACTATAATAGGTACGCTCGCTTCACGCACAATTTAGCATATTACTGTGTTATTTTTTATAGTCTAGTCTATTTATAATTCCTTTTTTAAAGCGTTGCACGACCATTTTGTAAATAAGGTACTGGCAGAATACCAGCGATGTGGCTTGCTGCATCACCATGCTGAGCCAGCGCCGTTTCTCTGCCATGACACATGGCTTCCTGTTGACGTGCATAAAAGTTATTAAGTTGCATGCCTTTTTAGTTTCTTTTTTGTAATTTTACTTTGTGTTGATGTTTATGCCATGTATGTTGTGGGTATGAATAAAGAAATTATCTATCTATCAAAAAAACAAAACTAGTCACTTTTCGGAATCCGACCTTCCAAAAAAAAAACCGGCCAAGTGCGAGTCGGACTCGCGCACCGAGGGTTCCGTACAAATCTGTAGGTATATAAGGGTAGTAACTTTAAATAATTAAAAATATTTTTATTATATGATACGACGGGACGACCTGGACGCATTCTTTACGGAATGGCGGGTAAGCACTGTGAACAGAACTGAATGGAGGAGAAGAGGGGAGGCCTTTGCCTAGCAGTGGGACACTAATACAGGCTAATATAAAATGATGTAACTAAAAATTTACGGTTTTCGCAATTTTTCCTTTATCTGTGCTATAAGACGTAGCTTCGTACCAAATTTCAAGATTCTGAGTTCACGGGAAGTACCCTGTAGGTTTTGATTCCCTTGCGAGGTTCGATAATTTGCGGAAATTTGCGGCATAAACGGCTGTATCTTTTGATTGCGTTGGCTTAGAAGTTTGATTTTTTTACAGCTCAAAGGGACAGTAGACCTGAGTATTTTATATAAATTTCAGCTTGATACCTTCACGCGTTCCTGAGAAAAAGGGTCTTGACAGACGGACGGACGGACGGATGGACAACAAAGTGATCCTTATAGGATAGGGTTCCGTTTTTTCCTTTTGAGGTACGGAACCCTAAAAAAGTTTCCTGTTTCAGTTTAAGCTCAGTAGCTTGCTATCGTTAACCATACACTGGTATTGTGTTACCGGCCGAACCCAGGCTTTGTAAGGAAGCTGTAAGAAAAAATGGTAACATTAAGTTCTTTTATTTGACAAACACAAAGATTTTGAGGAACCTAAAATCTATAATTTATACCAAACCTTACAAATCCAAGCTTACATGTACACCGTATTATCTCCGCTATCTAATCTCATCTAAGCCATCTTAATTAAACTACGTAAATCCTTATGCAAATAAATTAAGCAAATCGGTGCCATAATTACTTGAGGGAGTAACACAAGGTGTGAATCTGATTCATATCGTGTACAGGCCTCCATTGGCAAACTATAACACATTTGAGCCAGTGATAGATGAAGTTCTTACAAGTGTTTTTTGTAGTAATAAAAGTGTTATTGTGTGTGGTGATTTTAATATCAACTTACTTGAAGATTCATCCATGTGTGTAAGGTTACTTAGTACTTTCAAATCCTACAATTTAGTAAATTTATTTTGTGAGCCTACACGAATCACAGCAACCAGTGCTACATGTATAGATAACATTTTCAGTAACAAGGATGCGACTAGTAAATCTATAATAAACAACTTAAGTTCTGACCACTGTGGACAAAAAGCCTCTTTTAGCGGAAAAACTAAGGATATTCCACAAGTCACTATGTGCAGACCAATTTCCGAAAGACGATTAGATTTGTTCAGTCGGAATATCACGAAACAATTATGTTATGTTCCATTTACCCAGGAAAACCCTAACCGTATGAGTATTGAGTTGTTTAACTGTATTAAAAGGGAATTTGATGCCTGTTTCATTCCGAAGAAGGTGCAAGGCAAGGTCAAGACGAAATTTAGCGACTGGGCTACGCCGGATATTCATGAGAAAAGACGACGGCTCTATGATTTATATGACTTGAGAAGAATTAATAAAAGTCCGGAATTCCTAGATTATGTCAGGAACTTTTCTAAATCTTTTAAGATGATGTGTGCCGCTGCTAAAGCTGATTATCTGTCCAGAAAGATCCAAAATTCCAAGGATAAAGTAAAAACTGTTTGGCAAGTAATCAACGATGAAACTGGGAAACGTAAAATCAAAGATCCGCACTACAACCTACGTATTAATAATAATTTAGTGAGTTCGGACCTTGAAGTTGCGGATCATTTTGAGCAGTTCTTCTAATATACCGGTAGAAACAACAAAGTCTCTTCATTCATCGCCTGACGTCGCTGAGGCAATACTGAAAACAAATATAGCAGAGTGTACAGATTTCTTTAAATTTTCATATGTTACTCCGAACTTAGTTATTAAAACATTTAAATCCCTAAATTTAAAGAAAACTGAAGATCTTTGGGGCCTATCTGTTAAAGTTCTACATTCCATTGTTGAATCGATTGCACCACATTTAGCTGATATATTTAACAAATGTATTGATACAGGAATATTTCCAGACATAATGAAGCACAGCAAAGTCATCCCCTTGTTCAAATCAGGATCGAGAACAGAACCAAGCAATTTCAGACCAATTTCAATACTGCCGGCACTGAGCAAAGTTTTCGAGAAACTAATTCTAAATCAACATGTGTCACATTTTAACCGAAACGAATTGTTCGCCAGAAATCAATTTGGTTTTACCAGAGGTCGCTCGACTACTGACGCAGGTGCTGTTCTTCTTAAGCACATCTTTGCCGCTTGGGAAAAAAAACAAGATGCTGTTGGAATATTCTGTGACCTATCGAAGGCATTTGATTGCGTTGATCACGAAAATCTAAAGAGAAAACTAAGCCATTACGGGATCAAAGCTGGTGCCCTTAACCTCGTCTCATCATACCTATCGGATAGAACACAACGAGTGGTTATTAATGGAACTCAATCTTCTGGGTCCCCTGTGGCACTCGGAGTGCCTCAAGGCTCAATACTTGGTCCTTTCCTGTTTTTGGTGTACATTAATGACCTACCTAAAATTGTGCAAGATAAACATGATATAGTGTTATTTGCTGATGACACATCTCTGATATTTAAAGTGGACAGAAAAGAAAACAGCTTCGATAGTATTAACAGTGCACTCTCCAAAGTAGTAAATTGGTTTACGGCTAATAACCTACTTTTGAACGCCAAGAAAACGAAGTGCATCAAATTTACACTTCCCAACGTCAAGCAGATTAACAGCAGCAAGATTATAATAAATGATGAAATAATGGAATTCGAAAATCAAACTGTTTTCTTAGGAGTCACTTTAGACTCGAAATTACAATGGCATCCACATATAGCTACCCTAGCTGGGAAACTTAGCTCTGCAGCCTATGCCGTGAGGCGAATCAGCCATCTAACAAACAGTGAAACTGCCAGGCTGGTATACTTCAGTTACTTTCACAGTGTTATGTCGTATGGAATTCTGTTGTGGGGTAAAGCAGCTGATATTGGGACCATATTTGTGCTACAAAAACGAGCTGTACGTGGCATTTATAAAATGCGCGGTCGAGCATCCGTAAGAGGAAAATTTGAAGAGGCAAATATTCTTACCGTAGCATCTCAATACGTACTTGAAAACATTATGTATGTGCGGAAAAACATCCATAAATTCAAGCTCAACAGTGATATCCATAACTATAACACTAGAAATAAAGATAAGATTGCTGAGCCTGGCCACCGCCTCGGTAAGGTTCGTACGTCTTTTGCTGGGAACTGTACACGTTTTTATAACTATAAGTCCCCGCTGATGTAGTGAATTTGCCACTAAATAAATTCAAGTCTTATGTTAAGCGCTATTTGTTGAGGAGAGAGTACTATACTTTAAAGGAATTCATTGAGGATAACGATGCCTTTAAGCCTGTAGCTTGATATAGTTAGTACAATACAAATTGAGAAATTATTAGGTACATTACTCTATGAAGCAGCTTTACTAGTGTCCAGTATTACCTGTTTTTCATTTTTATTTTATTTTGTTTTTATTTAGTATTTGGACACTTAGAGACGTTATACATCTCTAAGTCTTGCATTCGCAAATATTTATACTCGTATGTATAGATATATATTTAATGATCCTGACGCTTAGAGACATGTACATCTCTATGTCACTTTTATATTGTAATTTAGTTCACGCATGTAAAATACGAGCACAGAATATTGTTTCTCACCAGACTAAACATGGCTAGTTTTTATTAATTAATAAAGCCCGCCAGCTTCAACATGTCATGCTCGCTTAAAAGGCTCTGCTTATGGTGGCGTCGTTGATCAGGACGCCACTTTCCCGAAGAAAGGTTGAGGGAGGCGATGGCTGAGATATGCGTCATACTCGTGAACGGGTGCTGTTTGTGGAGACCGGTCTGTTTAGGCTAACTGGGGCAACACATTTACGTAACTTTTTATTAATCATATTTAATTTTAGTTTAATTGGCTTTAGACACAACATTCGGTGCTTGATTATCCATATTTTTTTATTATATAGAATATATAGATCAAGACACTTGGAGACCTTATACATCTCTAAGTATAATTTAGAAATAGTATGTTTATTGTATACTAGAATCACTTAAGTACTTTTGTTTATATTATTTAAATTCAAAGTTTGTTTCTAACTGTTGATGATGGATTATTATAATTTGGAAATTTATGTAGAAGACACAGTTCAGGTAAGAAAGTATATCAAACTTGTATGTAATTTATTTTCAATAGTCAGATTTGGACTCATCTTTTTTCTTTGGTATTTTTCTTAAACTATAACCTATTGTTGGTTAATCTAACCTTGGTTTGATATGTTTTCTTATAGAACAACGCACTTATATGTATTGTTTAGTTTTGATGTACTGTTGTTTTGAAAAAATAAGTCCCGCCGAGTTTCTTGCCGGACATAATTCTTCTCGGGTCAGAGGTGTAGGGTTAGAACCGGTGTAGTTTGTTTTTTTTTCTCTCTCTTTTACTTTGACGTGTAAAAGTGCCTTTGTGGCCTACTTACTGAATAAATGTTTGAGTTTGAGTTTGAGTTTGAGTTTGAGTTTATCTGTAACATGAAGCGTAATAGATAGGCTTTCACAATGCTGCTTTATCCGCATATGGTGCCAGTGCACGAGCGAGATAGCGCTATGCATGTGTATAGCGCTGTCACGCTTGCACACCGTCGCCGTATCCGGTTGCGGGGTCAGTGTGATAATCGCCATAGGTGATGAAGTGGCATCCGGTTGAATCAACTTTTACGAAATTTCCATTTTTCGACATGCTCCACTAAGTATCAAGAAAAAGGAATAGATTACATGTTTGTTAAGTCAGACAACCAAGGCAACAATGATATTTCGTACATAAGTTCATAACTCATTGGTACGAGCCGGGATTTGAACCCGAGACCTCCGGATTGAAAGTCGGACGTCTTATCGCCAGGCTACCAAGGCTACATATATGTTTTATATGTTTAATTTTTTTTTACCAAGAAGAACACATACATAATATAAATTTATAATTTCGCCAAACTGTAGAACAGTTTGTTGGTTGTAATTGTTTTAGTATGTATGGTAACGCTGGTGAGAACGTAGTTTCTGTGAAAAATGTACATTTTCTCCTGCGTTACCGGTTTCATTCGAGAATGTAGAAACATTAATACATGTATTTAATAGATGTGATCAGTAAATTTGGAAATCTAGTTATAATGTTTCGTAATTAGTATCACCCTAAAGTCATCTGCTGAGTTTTTATATCCTATTCACCCATCCTTACTATACTGCCCTGCTAGCATGACTTACATTGTCGCGCGACTCTTACTTCAGGCGCGACTCGAAGTATGAAGTCGCGCGCTACAACGCATGTTATGCTAAGTCGCCTGATCGATGTTTTGGTATAATAATAATACCATGTTTTCATCACATTTACAAAACTCCTACGTTCGAGGTTAAAACAAAAACACCTCGCAAGAAAATATGTAGGCCGTTCAATATAATCGGCAATCTCCGTAGATAAATACACAACCTTTTTGCGTGATTTACTGAGCCTCGGGAATCTCGACGCACTCCGCACAAAAGCACATAACACACAAAGAGCACATGACAAAGGTGCTCACTCCTGACGGATCGCTTACGGATAGATGGAGCATTGAAGATTCTAGTAGTAGGGTCTTCCGCTGCTCCTCTTATAGTGGGGGAAGGGGTTGGAGCGCCCGCATTTCTGCTTTTGCTCCGGTATCGGGTCGCTGTCCCACTGCGGTGGGATGGTCGCTCGCCGTCGATTTGTGGACGACCTGGCGTCTGGTGAGGCCGCGGCGGGCCCGATGACCCTGCCGCAGTGGTGGTGTCAGGTGCGGTCCGCGGCGGGCCCGATGGCCCAGCAGCGGTGAGATTGAAGATTCAGCCCTCCGCAACTTTAGCACGTGTAAGGCCGGGTGAGGCAAATGTAACCGTGGGACTTTGGATTGTCGAATACCACTTAACGAATAGAAAAATATGCGTGAAGTATAGCTACTAAGGATGTTCTCATAAAATGTTTTTGGCATGGCAAACAGGGGATCCAGGAACTGTTCCTTGCTATCCGATTAAGAAATAGGACTAATAAAAACAATTTCGTTTACATTCAGTAGCAGAAGTAGCTAATAGGGAATGAAATCGTTTTTTATTTAGCATGAAAAAAAAAACACAAGAAACTATTTTTTCTTATATCTACTGAATAAAAACCGATTGCATTCCCTAGTCTAGTAGCTAAATATGAGGTGTTTAATACGACCCTGGCGCGACTTGTTAACAGAACAATTCTGGTGAGAGGGCTCAAAGCTTATTCTGCTGACTGTAGCCTTCATAGCGCAATCTGTTGGAGGTAATCTGTGCTTCCATCCCACGTAATGCGGTCAATATATCATCGTCGAGTCCCGCAGGACAGATCCGCTGTTCGCCTAACACAGTTTTTGTTCGCATAAATTCGGCCTGGGATGTGGAATAAATGCTTAAGCGATTTAGGTAGATTTTGCAAGGAATCAAGGCTTTTTAGCCTGAAAGTAGAATTAGGCAAAAGTTTTAATCCAGCGGTCTCGCACATGAAAGCATATGTAGACATTTACCGGACGTTTTTCGGTGACGAAACATCGTAATCGTGCACCCAAAATATATTAAAGAAATCATTATTTATTTATCGTATGGCTACATATTATGAGGTTTTCCCAGTGGGCTACAGTATGAATGAGGTTTTTCAAAAAAGGAGTGTATAGATTCCTAAAGGGTAGGCATCGCGCATGTGAATCCTCTGAGGTTGCAGGCGTCCATAGGCTACGGTAACTGCTTACCATCAGGCGGGCCGTATGCTTGTTTGCCACCGTCGTGGTATATAAATAATTTTAAACAAAAAAGAACCGACTTCACTAAGCCACAATTTACCTTTCCAACACCAAATGCTCGATCTGCTATAAAAAACACTCAAATCACCATAGGTGTGCCTATAATAGTTGAAGAGTTCCCTCGATTTCTCCAGGATCCCATCATCAGATCCTGACATGGTTACAATGGGACCAACTGTGAAGTATACGCTTTCAAACAAAAAAAGAATTTTCAAAATCGGTCCAGCCGTCTTCGAATAATCGGTGAACATACATAAAAAAAAAAAAATAGCAAAAACAAAGATCCCGACGAATTGATAACCTCCTCCTTCGAAATCTTGAAGTCGGTTGAAAAAACGACACCACTCGACTTAATACCACTAGTAGTAGTAGAAAACAGAAGATAAAGAAAATCCAGTGAGTTCTGCGAGGGCCAGATGGGACAGTGCAGCTGCCAAGTTTGTTACTTTAAAGAAATCATGAAAGGGAGGCTTAATAAGTTCTCTTTCAGTCATTTAAAAAAACTATAAAGAAATACATTCAAAATAATGCCTTCTATTCAATGACTGAATTCATATCACTCAAAGATGTTATATTATAATTGACGAAAATGATAAATAATTTATTTAGCACGTAATTACCTTGTATAGTAAATATACATACTATTGTTAATTCTGACTTACCATGTAATGATCATGTTACGCTATGGTTAATAAATAAAAAACTAAAAACTAAGTGTCTGTGTCACTCAATAAACGTAGTTACATAATAGGTACAGCACACCGTCCAAATTGGATTAACGTGGATGTGTTTTTTGACGCCCTTACGGAATCCGTAACATACTTTTCCAGACATGATTATGTTGTTTTGCTCGGTGATTTTAATATCAATATGTTAGACACAACAAATAGTAACACATCGAAGTTTACATGCTTTCTTAGCTACTCAGGTTTAGAGCAAGTGGTAATGACGCCTACTCACTTTTCTGTAGACAATGAAACGCTTCTCGACGTTATTTGTACAAACGCGCCTGTCACCGATGTATGCGTTTCTAACATAACTGGTTCTCTTGGTCATGCCATCGTAACTATTACACTACCTATAAAGCGGCCCAAAATAGTACCGAAAAATTTTACCAGTAGGCCTATCAAAGATATCGATCTAGCTGCATTTAATAGGGATCTTCAAGATTTAGACTGGGAGTCTGTTTTAAAAATGGATAGCGTGGAGTGTATGGTTGACGCTTTTAATTGTCTATTGTTGACTTTATTTGACATATATGTACCTATAAAAACTTTCACAATTAGATGTAATAATAATTTACCGTGGGTCACCGAAACAATTAAAATCATGATTGACAAGCGCAACGAGGCTCATCTTGCATACCGGGCTACGAAATCGGAAGTACATAAACAATACTACAAAGACTTAAAAAATCTTGTTGTACAGAGCATCTTTAATGAATAAAAGGCATATTATAATTTTCACATAAATGCTTATAACAAGGATTCTAAAACACTCTGGCTTAATCTTAAAAAATCTGTTTTGACGGACTCTAATAATCGAGACCGTCTACCAGATCATTTTAATGACCCAAATTTAATCAATGATAGCTTCCTAAATGTACCAGGTGATACTCATGTTCCGCTTTTTGTTGTTGTTGAATTTTGAACAGCATCGTTATGGTCAATCGTCGTTCAGCTTGAAGCCAGTCGACGAGCAAGAAGTAGGCAAATACTTATTATCTATTACTACTAATTCAGTTGGCGTAGATGGAATTAGTAGAGATATGGTGCTGCTCACTCTTCCGCTTACCCTGGCAGTAATAACAGCCATCGTTAATAGATCAATTTTGACTGGTGAGGTGTCGTCATTGTGGAAATTTAAAAGTTATCTTGATAGACGTACGCAGTCAGTTAAAATATGTAAAGAAGATGGCGCGTTTTCGGTATCTGATGCTAGGCCGGTAACTCGAGGTGTCCCTCAAGGTTCGATACTGGGTCCTTTACTTTTCATTATCTATAGTGCTGATATAACCAAGGCTATTCAGCACTGTAAATATCATTTGTATGCAGATGATGTTCAAATGTATTACTCAGCTCGCCCTAATGATTTTGCCGACTCAATCACAAAAATTAATGACGATCTCAATAACATCTCTTCCTGGGCTGAAGAAAACTGTCTGTTATTGAACCCTCTCAAATCGAAATACATGATTATGGGTACAAAATTACAGGTTTCACGAATCATAAGCTGTGACCCTCAAATAAATATAAAAGGATCACCAATTGAAAGGGTATCAGAGGCCAGAAACCTGGGTATAGTCATCGATAGTCAGATGAGGTTTGAGAAGCACGTTGGAGAGTTATTAAAATCGTGTTTTTTCCGTTTAAAGATTTTGTAACGGATAAGAAATCTCTTATGTGAAAAGGTCCGCATAATCTTATGTGAATCGCTGGTTCTCTCAAAGCTTAATTACGGTGATGTAGTTTACGGTCCACGTCTGCTACAAAAAGAGTCCAAAACGCATGCTATAGGTTTTGTTATTCTATCCTTCCAAGAAGCCACATCACGCCATATTTAAACAAGTCGTCCATGCTGAACATGTCTTCTCGTAGACATCTACACCTTGCATGTCTCCTCTTTGGCGTTCTAAACTCTAAAACACCCGAGTACCTCTATTCCAAAATAAATATATCTAAATTTCATAATCGTCACGGCACTAGGTCTACTCGGCTTTGTTTTTTAGAAATGCACCTTCATAGAACGGCTGCTTTCACAGGATGATTCCGATATCTCGCAACCAAATGCTGGAATGACATCCCTCCACCTGTAAGGCGGTTGAAAACCAGACTATCTTTCAAACACCATTTCAAAAAGATACTTTTGGAAAAACAAAAAACAGGGATACCTTACGGTTATTTGGTTGCGGATTTCAGAGTCTAAATTCTGACTTGGTCAAGTTTCACACCATTTTCATCCATTTTATATTTTTTTATTATTTGTTCATTTATATATTATGTATATGTGTTACACTGTACTTATTTTATACTATTGCACAACACACGCACTATCACACATTGCACATTATACACCACTTTGTATACCTACCTACAAAGTATTAACGTAAATATATTTTGCGCCTTCGAGTACCTACCTTTTTATATAGTTTCAGTTGAAACTAATGTGGCCTGGGTTTCAGCAGAATTATCAGTGTTTTGCTCGAAAGAGTGAAGCGTAAAGCTGAGCTGTGAACCCTTTTGTTTTGCTGCAACGCACACAACCATTCTTACTACCTCATCTCATGTTTTGTTACATTTTATTTCAAATGATTCCTTGTGTTATTGTTGTACTTTGCTGTTGTGTGTTGCAGAATTCAAATAAATCTTTTATCTATCTAAGTACTTTCAATAAAAAACTATGTTGAATATTTAATCAATCAATCAAATGTTATTTAGAATCAATTAAGGATCCATAGATTGTTAGTACATACAACTAGAGAAGACTTAAAATTAGGGTTAGTAACATAGAATTACAAAATAATTAAATAAAATAAGAATAAAAACTAAAAAAACAGAAAAACAATCAGGAACAGTATACTTACATAACATTACATGTCATGTCACAAGTCTAGATGCACCATTTCTCAACATCTGGCTTTGCCACATGTAGGCTATTCCAGTGCTTGAGTAATGGTGCATCAAACCTACCTGCCAACGTTTTCAGGATACTATTGCAACTGCCACTCACTCTCCGCATAAGCGACGCCGATCTGTTGCGTATAATCGTGTAAAAATCGTCCGTGTGCACCTTCGCAAACATTCCGGATGCACTACAGTGACGTGGCAGTCCCATCAGCATCCTGAAAACGTTGTTATACTGTACCCTTAGGGCATTGTACGCTCGCTGAGTATAGCTGGCCCACAGGCTGCAGGTATAAAATGATTGGCAGAATGCCTTGAAAAGAGTCTTTTTTACGTCTTTGTTACACCTGGCAAACCTGCGAGCCAGCATATTTCCACGCACAGCTAATGCTCTACGCTCTCTTTCTATGTCGAGGTCATCCTTGAGGTCCTCAGTTACCCAGTTACCAAGGTATTTCAACGATTTAGTGACCTTGAGCAGTTCTCCACCCAAGGTCACAGGGGGTACAGGCTTGTAGGTTTTTTTTCCAGATTTGAAGACAAGTACCTCGCTCTTCTTCCCATTGTACCTTAGCCCATGTTTCACCGAGTACCCCTAACAAATGACCAGCAACTCTTGAAGTGCACTCATGGATGGACTCAACAACACCATGTCATCCGCATAGCTGATGTTATTAATGGATTTACCGTCTACGGAGCATCCGACATAAGCATTGTTGAGCTCATCCATCAGCTTATTTACATACAGGTTAAACAACCTAGGAGAGGTCAGGCCGCCCTGCCTCACTCCACACTCCAGTTGGTATACACCCGAGTAAACGCGAATGGAATAAAATGAGTTGAAACTTTTATGAGTTATCGCAAAAAATTATCCGCTCTTAGTAAGTGCCGCAAAAATTCTTCCTTTTCCTGTTTTTTGTACTATGACGTTTTTTAGGGTTCCGTAGCCAAATGGCAAAAAACGGAACCCTTATGGATTCGTCATGTCTGTCTGTCTGTCTGTCCGTCCGTATGTCACAGCCATTTTACTCGGAAACTATACGACGTATCTGAATAAAATTTACACATAAGGTGTATTTCGTATGCCGCTACTTAGTTATGGAGTTAAATTTGAAAAAAAAAATATTTTTAGGGGGGCGCTGCATAGATGTAACTAAATTTCAAAACATGTTTTTTAACCAAATATCAACATGTGACACATCAATCGATAGGTCTTTAAAAATAGGTGAATGAGGTTTCTTTGACCATTTTGTGATTAATTGATTATTTTCTGAAATAATCGCTTCGAAAGTCAGAAACATTGTGTCCGGCCCTGTAACTTTTGAACCGTAAGTCCAAAAAATATGAAAAAAATTTAGACGACGTGCCTTATCTATCATATACTTTCTACGAAAATTATTTTGAACATTATCGGTTCAGCCATTTTTGAGTTATCTCCAAAAAACTTCTTCCATAGGCATCAGATACGACCTTTTGGTATTCGTTTGGTTCTTATTAAATTGAAGGTACGGAACCCTCCTATGCGTGGTCCGACACGCACTTGGCCAGTTTTATTCTATATTGTGACGGGCCGGCAACTACGGGACCGTTGAGCATGGCTTGACATGCTCTTGGTCGGTTTTGTCTTTATCGAACCGTAAGCGAAGCAAGTTCTTACAAACAACTTCTGGGTAGTGGGACGTCTCGGCATTTCGATGGCTTTTTGATTTTCAGAGTTTGTTCCGCGATAACTTTAGTAACGCTTTTTTGATCTTCATGAAATTTGTTGGGGCTGTAGCAGAGATACACTGCACATTACAGGCACATTCGCTATTTTTGTAATGTTATGGGAATGTTCCACGTGTACACGAAAAACGCTTGACGCTTACTAATCCAGGAACCTTGTCGCCTAAAAGTACGGGGTACTTACTGTGCATCAAATGTTGCAACATTCTTGTTTATGATATTGGCACAATGAATAATCCTAGTTTGTGACCTCGAGCGCCGCACGCAACTTTGTCAAAAATCGATAAATTGAGTTTTTTTCAGACTGGCGATTATGATCCTAAATGACTGGTTTTTAGTACCTTCTCGATAGACTAAGGGTGGGTTGCACCACGCATAACTAACGAACTGATCAACGTTAAATATGGCCACGGAGCTGTCATCCCATAAAAAACTGTCAAACTTTTCATACGAGATTTTTTTACGATTTAGTTGACGTAACCAGACGCTTTGGTGCAACCGGCCTTAAACTTGCTACAATATGAGAGTAGAATTGTCTTTGTAGACCCAATAGTTTACGAGATAAAGCTTTTCAAAATAGAACCGTTTTTCCCAGAAGAGAAGGGGAAGGGTAAAAGGTAAGCGGGTCAATTCTAGCCTTATATTGTAGCAAAGTTAGTCTTCTATAAATATGTCTTGAAAAGGTACTGTCAAAAACTAGTCTTTAAGGTTTATAATCGCCAAAATCAAAAAAAAAAATATGATTATCAGTTTAATGATAAAGTCGCGTTCGGCGCTCGAGGTCACAAACTTGGATTATTTATTGGGCCAACATCACAAACAAGTGTGAAAAAAATCTGATCTACCGGATTTGACGATGACTGTATAAAGTTACTGAATTATATATACACGGCCACATAAAAAACGCAGCAAGCGTGACGCTCGACTTTATGGCCGTTTTTCGACGCTGGTAGCGTGGAAAAGCTCAGAGCGTTTTTATTGTGGCGACGCTGAAAATCCATTAAAAAACCTGTTTACTTAAACAATAATTTCACTGCAAAGAAAAAGCTAAATTAATTAATTTGTTCCACAATCAACTGGGTTTTAAATTCAATTTGCAGATAGTTTGCATTCATTTTCATTTCCGGGCTAATATTTTTCCAATCAGTTGAACAAGGGTTATATTTGTTCTCTGTTTTGTTGATGCATTTCGAGTGTTGGTTTATCCTAAAATTGATTTATTTTCGTCCGATACATATTTTATTCGAAAACGGTAGGCAATGGCTAGCATTACCACGACCGATTTTACTATGATAAGCTTTTTATCTGTGGCAGTAACGTAATTTTAACTTTTCATGCTCAAATATTGATGTGCTATGAGTTTTGATAACATAATGTACACCTGCACCCTCCCGCGCGGCCGCCGACAGCTCGACACGCGCCTCCCCGCACAATCGAGTTGGTCATGGCGGTGCAATGGCGGCCATTCTATGGTTTCCGAATACGGCATTTTGGATAAATAATATGAGTGTAGATAAAGCAGTGTATGCAACTGTACGTAATTAGGCCTTATTACGTAACAGTTACATAAACTACTAATGTATTGTATTGTATTGTTCAAATAGGTTTACATTTTACATTAGGATAATTAAGTAGACAATTTAGTACGCAAAACCACCCTACTATTATAGTCCAATAATCGTATTATTATAAGTAGTTTTTTTTATGGTTCCGTAGCCAAAATGGCAAAAACGGAATCCTCATAGTTTCGTCATGTCCGTCTGTCCGCGAGTTCGTCCGTATGTCACAGCTATTTTACGTCAACTATGAGACGTGTCATAATGAAATTTAAAGAAAAGGTGTATTTTGTAGTGAAGTTAATCAAAAAAATATTTTTAGGGGCGGGGGCACTCCATACATGTAACTAACTGTTACATTTTTTTTTTCCAAATATCACAGTGTTGCACATCAATCGAGACATTTATTTAAAAAAAAATGATTTAGTAAATATTTTCAGAAAGAATCAGCCATAAGGTGAAAAAAAATCGTGTCCCCTTTCTTTCGAACCGAAAATCCAAAAAAAACAAAAAGCCGGCCAAGTGCGAGTCGGACTCGCGCACCGAGGGTTCCGTACAAACCTGTAGGTATATAATTAAAAGTTCACCCATTGCATTGACATAGAAAATTAATTTTGTTACAGCTTAAAGGTATTATAGACCTGAGTATTTGATATGAATTTCAATTTAATACCTCTACGCGTTTACGAGGAAAAAGGTAGTAAGTTTAAAATTAAAAAAAATATTTTTTGTATGATTTTACTAAAAATGTCTACTTTTCGTAATTTTTCCTTTGTCTGTGCTATATGAAGTTTCTTCGTGCCAAGTTTCAAGTTTCTGAGTTTACGGGAAGTACCCTTTAGGTTTTGAGTTTCTTGTGAGTACTCAGTTTTAAAATATGCTACTTAAATTGCTATTTCTTTTGATTGCGTTGACATAAAAGTTTGGTTTTGCTACATCGGAAAGGTCCTATAGCCCTGAGTATTTGACATGAATTTCAATTTAATACAGGTATTACAGACCGCAGCCTGTAATATGGTATTTTCCTTCGATAGCTTATGTTGTATATCCACGGTTGCCGATCCTAACTCAGCCGTTACCCGCGAGGAGCTGATTCAGCGAAGTACCCCGTCGACGAAAGGTCCGTAAGTAGATGTAGGACCACGTGACAGAGTCTCGAGGGCTCTGGCACGAACAGACGACACGCCGCACTGCCAGCCGACGCTCGATGAGTAGCCCGTAGAAAATCTTCCTGTTGAAGGGGAGCGGTGTTCCAAAAGTCCAGTTGGTTTTCTTCTAGTTTATTTTTCTTCTAGCTGCTTGTCCGAATTACTGAATGAATTTCACCGGTTTGTATGGATGTTTATAGCACGATTTGATTTACTAATAAGCGGATACACCTGCCTGGATTTTTATTGGAATTTCGTCCAATCAGAGCGCTTTTCTCATGTCCTCTCTTTCTGATTGTCCTATCCCTTCTAGGATCTAATTGGTTTTTTAATCGGCGCTCTGATTGGCCGACCCTATTCCAAAAATGTATTTTCGTAAGTTGGATTTTCACTATGTTTTATAATTTTTTCTTTCTTTCAGATTTCCTATGACTGCCATTACGTCGTGAGTCCGAACAGTTACCTACGTAGTCTATGCGTTTAGCGATAGACCTTTCGGTTACCTCAATAAAGAGCTCTTCAACCTCCGAGCATACATTATTGTTTTATTATAACTTTACCTTATCTTTTACCTATTGTAGGGACTCAGGGCGTAAGGTTAATGTTTATTGTTAGATAATGTACTTCAATGATCTATGCCTGAAAATAATTTCCTACCTATCTATCCGCTCTCTAGATAAGGGATTTATTGGGGAATTCCTATCCATTCATCCATACAAACTTACAATTTTCACTTAAACTATCCAAGTTAACTCTAATACACGTATTTCACTTAAATATTTCAAATCATAATAGTATACATTCTAAGTTTTACTCTACCTACTTAATAATAAATCTCTTTATTTCGAATACAAACTTAACCATATTTACATAACATAACAAATCACATATCACGATAAGTCTTCAGTGACGGTCGTCAGCCTTCAGGACGGTCGCCAGCTTTCAGGACGCGGGGATAGTCGCTCGCCGCTCGTCGTCCTTCTCGCTCCCTCGTATAGGCTGGAGTCTCGTTCGTGTTATGTTTGGTTGTGTCGCTAACAACAGGGATCGAATACCGGTATTATTTTCATGGAAATTAACCGGTATTCATTTTCGGTATCTCGGTTTTTAATGAATATTTTTTAATATAATCCAGATAATCTACTAATTTATTGCCTTTACCTAAATTACATTTGAGAGTATCGCGTAAATATTGTAAAAGTTGGGCGCTATTTTGATTATTAATTATACCGGTAACGATCCCTGATTTAATACCTCCACGCGTTTACAAGGAAAAAAGTAGTAAGTTTAAAAAAAATAAAAAAAAATTTTTGTATGATTTTAATAAAAATGTCTACTTTTTGTAATTTTTCCACTGTCTATGCTATATGACAATGCTTCGTGCCAAATTTCAAGTTTCTGAGTCCCTGGCAAGTACCCCGTAGGTTTTGCGAGTGCCGAAATAAAATTTGCAGCATAAACGACTGTATCTTTTGATTGCGTTGGCTTTTAAGTTTGATTTTTTCACAGCTCCAAGGGATAATAGACTTGAGTATTTGATATAAATTTCAGCTTGATACCTCCACGCGTTCCTGAGAAAAATGGTCTTGACAGACAGACAGACAGACAGACAGACGGACAACAAAGTGATCCTATAAGGGTTCCGTTTTTTCCTTTCGAGGTACGGAACCCTAAAAAAATGAGAAGTTACATTATTGTATATTCTTTAAAAAAATGTTTTAAACATTATCGGTTAAGGCGTTTTCGAGTTACATCCAAAAAACTGTTTCGTGGGCAGATACGACCTTATGATATTAATTTTTTCGATAGTAGGTACGGAACCCCATTATGCGTGGTCTGACACTCACTTGGCCGGTTTTTCTGAGTATTTTAATTGTGTGTTTACTGTTTATTACGTAATCACATTTATTTCTTTTCTATATACCTAAGTATTTTATATTGTCGTTCAATACACAAAATCAGCAGCTGAAGTATCTAAGAAACCGAAACCGAGGAGTTTAATTTTATCTTGACAAGACTTTATTGTTACCAGAGTATCTAGGACATGTACAACCGGTATTTTTTGTAGGGACAATACCGGAAATACACCGGTATTTCCGGTATTGTCCCTACACTTTGCATGCCCTATCTGCGTGTAATTATCATTTTGAGCAAATTGCCCGCTCAGCTACTTTTGTTGCTTGTACATATTAAGAGTCCGGTAATAGTAGTTTATGTAACTGTTACGCAATAAGGCCTAATTACGTACAGTTGCATACACTGCTTTATCTACACTCATATTATTTATCCTAAATGCCGTGTTCGGAAACCATAGAATGACCGCCATTGCACCGCCATGGCCAACTCGATTGTGCCGGCGGTCGCGCGGGCGCGTGCCGGTGTACATTATGTTATCAAAACTCATAACCTATCAATATTTGAGTATATAAAGTTAAAATTACGTTACTGTCACTGCCACAGATAAAAAGCTTATCATAGTAAAATCGGTTGTATAATGCTAGCCATTGCCTACCGCTTTCGAACACGTTTTAGAGAACTTACAATGTGAGTGTAGATAAAGCGTTTTTTCGATTTCGCTCAACTTTTCGATACTATTTACAGTAACTAATAAGACTACTATTATTTTGTATACATATTATTGAAAGATAATTATTTTTAAACTGCATAAGAAGAAAACTTTTTTGATTTTATGTTTCTTTATAAATAATTCACCATAATCTAACAGCTGTTTCGCAATTTTTGCTTGGAGAGGTAAAAAAAATATATTTTTATTGATTAAAATGATGTTATGTAAAATATGTAAATATGTTGGAAAATAAGTTGTTTAAGGAATAAGTGGAACAGTATTTTTCATTTTCATACATATTTTTCAAATCGTTACCGGACTCTTAATCACCTCATCAGACAGTGTAGTACGCGTAGTTGCACCGTAATGTTATGCATAATGCGCAGTTTTAAAATTGGAATTCGGAACCTAATAGACCTCCCGGAAAATGTGATTTCGCATTCCTCGTACTCGCTTAGCGATGGAACTGACACTCCAGGAGATGGAAAGTTGGCGTGCGGTTGATGTGAAAAGAAATGTAACTTCCGCGCTTCAAGTTTGCAGCTCGCGAACTTATGAAGATAAATAGTGTTTTCATTGCGGCTTGGAGTTCGAAAGTTAGCGCCTTCAACGGGCATTGTTCGCTCCGTTTTTAGAGTTCACGTTTACTTTTGAAGATAGACAAAGGAACATGAAGGAAGAAGGTACAATTGGGAAAAAGCTGCAGTTTTGACAGTTAAAGTTAAATAAAAATAAAAAACCGGCCAAGAGCGTGTCGGGCCACGCTCAGTGTAGGGTTCCGTAGTTTTCCGTCCGTCACAGTAAGTGTCCCCACTTAAGAGTTAATAACACCGCCATGTAGGATATGATACGAGAGTTCCACGTACAGCGACATCTATCGGCAAATTAAGTAAACTATTGCGCGCGAGCTTAAAGTATGGAAGATGATTTTTATGGAATAATTCTTTATTGCGTTAACCGATTTTCACCGTTTTTACTTTATTTGAAAGCACGTCATTTCATTGTAATTTTGTAGAAATTACAGGTACAATAAACACCTGCTTATACGGTTAAATTACAAACTTAGTTCAGAAATTATTTTGTAATTTTTTTTCAAAAACTATTCATCCTATCAAGTTCAAAATAATTTTCCTAGAAAGTTTTTATAAAGTTCTACTTTTGAGATTTTTTTCATATTTTTAAAACTTATGGTTCAAAAGTTAGAGGGGGGGGGGGACGCATATTTTTTTACTTCTGGAGCGATTATTTCCGAAAATATTTACATTATCGAAAAATGATTTTAGTAAACCCCTATTCATTTTTAAATACCTATCCAACAATATATCACACGTTAGGGTTGAAATGAAAAAAAACATCGCTCCCCACTTTACGTATAGGGGAGATACCCTAATAAAATTTTTTTTTCCACTTTTTATTTTACCACTTTATCGGCGTGATTGATATACATATTAGTACCAAATTTCAGCTTTCTAGTGCTAACGGTCACTGAGATTATCCGCGGACGGACGGACGGACGGACGGGCAGACATGGCGAAACTATAAGGGTTCCTAGTTGACTACGGAACCCTAAAAAGCCTTTATTTCCAGTCCTTAAAAGAAAAAAAAGAAAAATGTAAATAGGTTCATAAAATCTTATCCATATATTTCGTACTATGTCATTTTTGTACCGTTTCTATGTCAAAATTATTATAGGTGAATATGTCAAAAATATCGCTTACATTTTATTTACAATTGTCAATTACATATATTTATCTATCTTCGTGACGGACCAGAACCCCTCATTGGGTGAAGGCCTTCTCCAAGGACTTCCAAAAAGATATCCAGTTTATTCCGGCGATTTTCTTGATGTCATCTGACCAGCGGCTATTAGGTTTGCCCTTACGTCGTTTTCCTGGGGACCCCTTCCTGGTTAAAGTTACCGTTATCGGACCGTTTAAGTTAATAGCACCTAATTAGGATACACGCATCTTACCTATGTATTTGTCACAAGACGTGTGACAAGAAATTAAACTGTAAAGGGCTCTTGTCAATATCAAATTTCAAAATAATTGACATCACCCATGTCACCTCAACACGGTCAACTGTTAAAATAATGAATCAGCCAGAGACATTTTATATAAGCAAGGAGTACAAGCCATTCAAAAAAGAAAATAAAGATTTAACCCCTGCCCAAGAGATGGCGCCACAATCATGCACACAGCGAATACAGTCTGGACTGGAGACTGAAGAAGCGTGAAGGGTGTGACTTCTAAATGCACAATTAAAAACGATTACAGTTAGGAACAAATTAAATTAATTTCTGAAAATATTGTTTGCCCCGAAAATAGATGACACCTCTACGCTGGAAGCTTGACCACTTTTTAAAACTTTAGAACCGGAAATCGTAGATCACACTTTGGTTAGTTATCTCATTGGTATCTTAGTGCTCGACACGCTAATACCCCATAGTTGACACCCTGCTGTCTTTATTGCGAATGACTTAAGTTTAAAGATGACATGTACAGGGACAGTAAAAAGCACAAGTAGTAGCACTTGGATCTCGGACGTATACCCATACGTACGTACGGATACACGCATACGCAATGTGTTGTCACAGGGCGGACACGTCATACTACAAAACTCGTTTGAGCGCCTTTGTGTGCACGGCACATCTGTATACGCTTCAGTGTGTGTGTGCGTGCGTGCTTAGGGCGTTGTTTCCGCTGTCTTAAATGACGTTTGACAGTACACCGCCATTTTGCTTTTTATCGATGCGCTGCCAACCTGACGGATTAGCTTACTAGTTCCCTACCAATTGGCGGCCGCGGGGTGAGATAATTCCGATCGGGGCGGGGCGGAGCGCGACCATTCTGTATGAAATACTATTAATGGGAGAGGAAAACTATGCCCAACGTGGGTCGAATCGAATATGATATAAACATAAAGACGCAAGAATTCCGACTTATTTATAAATAACATGTAAGAAACCCTAATGTCACAGGCACTCGGAGTAAATTTCCCCACTCGGGTCCTTTTAATTTACCCTAATTGAGTCCTGAGGTCCATATATATTAAAGCGTGCAACAAACAAGTCTGAAAGCCTGTCCGGCCACATTATATGGAGTGATGAGGCAAATTGTTTAGCCACGGAACTAGAGCTACTGAAAGGTTTGGCTACATTGTAGACAATTATAAGAGTTTTGTCTTTCAAATTTTAGCTGATAAGGAGTAGCAGGGTATAAATATACAGCGTGTAACAATAGTAGTTTATGTAACTGTTACGTAATAAGGGTCCTTAAAACATGAGTGTGGTTTTATGAAACGAGCCGCAGGTGAGTTTCATAATAAGACCACACGAGTGTTTTAAGTCCTAATTACGTACAGTTGCATACACTGCATTTTCTACTCCTGTACTTTTATCTGTCATTTATACATTCGTTAACACCTTTATAAGAACATAGATAATACACTCGATGAAAAGTCTATCTAGTCTAATCCCCAAAATAACACTTGTTCTATAAAAGCGCCAAAATAGTATCGCGGAATCGCGTGCAAACTGCAAACACGGCTATTAATATAAAATAAATTACTGCCAACCTAAGAAACCTAAATAAACGCAGCGTTTTTAAAAAAAAAACTTTAAAAAAGAAAAAATTATAAGAACCACAGACCTACTTCGTAGTTTTTTACGTTTCCCGTTCGTTTGTTGGGGCGAATTGCAAACTTTGAAAGTAATTTAGGTATTTTTACTAATCTCTGTAGCTCTTTAATAATTGATCAAATAACGACGGTATTTGTGTTAGTAATGTTAGTATTATTGAAAAATAGTGTTTTAAAAGGTAAAACTTAAATGATTGTTGATTATGTTGACAAAATAACTGCGATATCCATGAAGATTTCAATTTCGCATTTTATGTAAAAGTAAGTGTATTCGTAGAAAAAGTATTGTATGCAACGTCGTATAAGTAGGTAAAAAAATGTTCGTGGCGTTTTTCTTAACAATTTTCGCCTACGGCTCAAATTGTTACCCCACTCACCTTTTTTGACCCCTCTTATACAACTGTTGTATAAACTACTATTATCTACACTCATATTTTTTATTCTAAATGCCGTATTCGGAAACCATAGAATGGCCGCCATTGCACCGCCATGGCCAACTCGATTGTGCCGGCGGTCGCGCGGGCGCGTGTCGGGCTGTCGGCGGTAGCGCGGGAGGGTGCAGGTATACATTATGTTATCAAAACTCATAACACATCAATAATAGTTGAGCATGTAAAGTTAAAATTACGTTACTGCCACAGATAAAAAGCTTATCATAGTAAAATCGGTCGTGGTAATGCTAGCCATTGGCTACCGTTTTCGAACACGTTTTAGAGAACTTACAATATGAGTGTAGATAAAAATACTGGTGAACCCTTTAAGGGCAGAATTGGTATCGTTTTGCGACTAAGAAAAGTCAAGAGAAAATTTTTTTCGACGCGAAATTTCGCGAGACGTCGTCCCACCCGGCCAACCGTCCATACAAAAAATATGATTTTTTTCGCGCGATAATTTTATTTTCTTACTTTTTCATAATGACAATACGATACCAATGATTAGAATACAATACTACGAGCAGGGGAGGTTGGCTTGGGTTGCGTGAGATGAAATTTGGACCCCTTACACCCAAATTCAAGGAAGTGGGGTTTAATTTAAAACTACATGAAATAAAATCGGTTGAGCCGTTTTTTAGTTATAACTCAAAAACGTGTAGTAAAAGGACGTATGTGCTGCATAGTAAAATAACGTAAGCGCCGCAATATATCCCTTAATAAACGGCATTTTGGGAGTATGTATTGTAACAAGCCGGTAATTACGGAACCCTACACTGAGCATGGCCCGACATGCTGTTGGCCGGTGATTACTCTTCTGTTTCGTTTCAATTCTAATTAGTATAAATCCTGAGCGAGCTAACAGAACCAAGTGTTTACTCAACTTTTGATATATTTTTCTGTGTGTATTAGCGCTATAATATTTCAATTAACTGAACAAACGTTATGAAGCTTATGAACCATTACCGAAGTAACGGTACGTTTACTTAATTAAACTATTTAACTGTTAATTACTAAATTGTGCCTAGAGGCGTGTGTGATATATTAATTAAGTCGGATATTTACTAAAACTTGAGCCTTAAGTTAATATTAAACGTAAGTATGTAATCTTAGACGCCAGTTATGTTGGCAGTGGTTAGAGATTTTTGCGAATTTAAATTAAAACTTTAGGTAGGTACTTCTGTTTCAGAACGACCTACCCAGGTAAAGATGAAAGGACGACCTACCTACCTAGGTACATTTACCTTACGAAATTCAAAATGGTTTCAAGTTAAGGTAGTCATTTTTTAAGATGTCGGAATCTTACTAGAGATTTCTACCCACAATTCCGACATCTTAAAAAAATCTTACTATCTAAATATATAAAAGAAGAAACTGACTGACTGACTGACTGACTGATTGACTGACTGACATATCAACGCACAGCCCAAACCGCTGGTTCTAGAGATTCCAAATTTGGCACGTAGGTTCCTTTTAAGGTCTAGGGGTGCACTAAGAAAGGATTTTTCAAAATTCACCCCCTAAGGGGGTAAAATGGGGGTCCAAAGTTTGTATGGCGAAATAAGATTTGTTAGACTATTTTATTCGAAACTTCACAAGAGTATTCCTAACGATAAATGAGTAAACACGTGTTTCAGGTTTTTTGAAAATTCAACCCCTAAAAGGGGAAAATGTGGTACATACAAACATACCAGTCTAACTGAGAACCTCCTTTTTGAGTACTTATAGTACGCGGGCGAAGCCGCGGGAAAAAGCTAGTACGTTATATTTATAATAGCACTTGTCAAGTAGTGTGAATTGCAAGTATTTTTTATACCACGACGATGGCAAACAAGGATACGGCCCGTCTGATGATGAGCAACTACCGTATCCTAAGGACGCCTACAACTCCAGAGGTGTCACATACGCGTTGCCGACCCTTTACAAAAAGGAGGATTCACTGTGTTGACGGCTAAAGGAACAAGAGGGTCCCTCATCGTCAACACACCGGGTCCTCTTTGAGTTCTTTGGCAACCTTACTCACCAGCATGAACACAACACTATGAGTAGGGTCTAGTGCTATTTGGCTGTGGTTTTCTGTAAGGTGGAGGTACTTCCCCAGCCGGGCTCTGCTCCAGATTTGAGCGAGATGACATTCGCTGAACGTGCCCTACCACACTTAGCGAGATGCCATTCGCAGTGCCCATACCTCTCTTTTTGGCGTAGTTTAAGGACATACCCAAGTCCGGACGTAGTTTAATTAAGGACATACCCCAGCTCCATGGAAGAACTGGAAACAAAGTATTTTTTTAGGATTCGTTTTAACTAGGTTCCTCCTGACTACCTTAATATCAGTATCGATTAAGATCGGTTGGCTTTAGTTAATACTTATTCTTAAAGTAGTTCAACAATATATATGGTAGTAATGAAATAAATATCAATTTCACTTCCAGCAACGCTAGTGAATGGGCTATAAAAAACGCGGTTTTCGCATATTATTGCCATAGCTCACCGAACTTAGGTAGCAAACGCGTCCAAACTCTAAGACAGAAAGAAAATTACTTTACCAACAAGATTTCAGGGGAGCAATTTAGAAAGCTAAAGTTACAATTTTACAAGTCTAATGCCTGTTTCAGGAAAAAAAGTGACAACACTGACAACAACACCCTTCGCTACTGGTCTAACCAGCCCGTTTGACATGAATTAAAACTTTGTAATTTGAAGCCTTATAAAAAGGGCAGCTCTCACTAAGCTGCGTCTGAGTTGAGAGCTCGTTAAGTGACGGAGACAGGCCTGAAAGTGGCTACTCCGTCACGTGTGCCATTACGTTGCACTATTCGTGCTATACCCGTCATCTCGGCTGCGATTACTCTATGCTCTGCACATAGTAAAGTCGTACCAAAATTATTTTAGACAACTTGGTTGCTTAGCTACTATAGTGTTGATATACAGTCGCTATCAGATATATCGGAGCGGCCAAGGTGGTCACAAATATATGACAAAACGTTTTACACCTTAGGGCACCACGATGAGTAGCTTTACCCCCTTTGGCACCATTGATTGTAGTGAATCATTGTTTGTCTATGAAACAGTTTTTAGGTAATTTTTAGGTAATTTTCGCCTATACAGGATGTAACAAAAATACTGTTAATCCGTTTAAGGGCATAATTTGTATCGTATTGCGGCTAAGAAAGAGCAGGACAAACATTTTTTGGACGCAAAAATATTTTTTTGTATCTACGCTGGATGCGATAGAGCACCGGGCTTATAGACTTTTTGGCGATGACCCAGTTGTCAAGTCAAAATTACAGAGCCTGGATTACTGTCGCTTGTCTATCGGTGTTCTATCGGATCCATTTTGGGGAGTGCGCACAAGAACTTCCTGACCTGATTTCACCTTCCCCTTTCCATCATCGGACTACCAGGCGCGGGGAGCAAATGCACCCGTTCGTTGTTAGCATTCCCTTTGTGCGCACGAAACGATTTGCTTCATCTTTTTTGGTGCGGACTGCCAAGGAATAGAATGCGCTCCCCCCATCTGTATTCCCTGATAAATACGATCTCGGTATTTTCAAGGCAAGAGTGAATAGGCTATTACTGAACCAGTGAGCTACATCTTAGGCCCTGTCTTCACTTTCCATCAGGTGAGACTAGGGCCAATCGCTGGTCAGTCCCATACTAAAAAAAAATCTATGGGACATGTGGTCTCAGCAGGCCAACACTCCATACAAAACCAATTTTCTTTTCGCGCGAAATTTTTTTTCTTACATTTTCATAATTAGAATATGATACCAATTATTCCCTTAAAAGGGTCACCAGCATTTTTGATACACCTTGTATTTAACTATAATGTCTTATACGAGTCCTCTTTTTGATATGTCACACTAATAGTTTACAGTTTTTTTTTCATTTGCCCTCTAAAGGTGGCATCCATTTTTTTTTTCATCTCTCCTGTTCGGAAAGTTTTATTTTCCTGGGTAGATAGTCGGGTGGAAAATTGCTTTTCCATCCCTAGGGTGGAAAGTAATTAGCTGTGTTAATTGTGGATTGAGCCGGTGCCCACCCGGATGCCCTGCTCCCCGACCACATTGAATTTGTCTTTTTCAAATTGTTCAAATTTTACTTAACATTTTTATAGATTATTCATTATATACCAGTTTTATAAAATGTGCGTGTGGTATTGTACTTTCCTCACAGTCGAAATGAAAAGCAGAGTGTTTAACTCGGGTGAAATTACCCATTTCACCCTCGAACTATTGAAGAAATATCTCAGGTGAAATGGATCACTTTCAACCCTTGGTTAACAATCTACTATTCTTCCTTTTATATGGCTAAGTTTATTAATGTTTGGTTCATTAGCTTTTGCAACACCTACTTTTCTGTTAATTTACAAAGGTTGTCTGGAAGAGATCGCTCTGTAGCGATAAGACCGCCAATTGTTTTACCTCCACTTTTCTGTTTGTAACTTGTTTATACTTTGATTCTTTAATTTGACGTGTGCAATAAAGAGTATTTATATTTTTAGGAAGTAGGTACCCAAATAAAATTCTTTAAGTTTTGAGGTCTTGTAATTTTTTTGTTTCTATTTAGGATATATTGTTATTTTTTATATAATTTAATGACGTACGGGCAGGTGACTTATCGTTTGCAAACTACTAGATTAAAAATTAGTCATAGGGTAGGACCTTGATAGCAAAGTTAATAGAATAAACACTATTTTTCCATTGTTTACTTAGTTTAACCCTTTGATCGCGAAAGACGTCAAATCACACGCACGGAAATTCGTGCCCTCAGCGCGCGTGATATCACGTCTAAAATATAACCGGTTTGCCTGGCGCTGAGGGCACGATTTTTTCGTCCGATTCTTGGCTGTCAAAGAGTCAATCCGGTTAAATGTTCTTGACCCAACACAGGCTCACCGGACTGTTAACCAAGATCAAGAAACCTATCGTGCTATCACTGCGATAATGGAAGTCAAATACGAATATGAAAGGGTTAATAGATATCGCGACAATGCATGTCCGTGCAAATGGAAAGTTATCAAAACAACGCCCTTTAATCCACCGATACGATATAGATCATTAGTTTCTAGTAATCAATTGATTATCTCTTCGTGACAGAAAAATGATGAAAATGAGTGACGTGAAAAATAAAGTATAAATAGCTGATGTGGGTTGGGTTGGAGTCACTTCATAACGTATTAAACATCTAAAAGGACTCTGGAATAGCTTTTCATATAGAAAACAAAACTATGAAAGGTGAGTTTTTGTGTGTAGTTTTTACTACCAATAGTCCAGTGACCAATTTTTCGGAATAAAACGCTTAATTATAGATTTGTCATTGTTTTAAACCCTCATTAAAAATGGTTTTTAATTTTTTGATTATTAGCAGCTATCAAATAGCATGGGCGGTACTAGCTAGCCGGCAGGCTTGTTTTTAAACGGTTTTATTTCAATTTATTGAGAGAAACACACATTTTGTTTTTCTTGCTTTCTTTATATTAACAAATTTTTAACCAAATTTATTCGTATTCGGTTCTAGTTTTGCATCTACATATATATAGGTGAAAATTAGTCACTGTCTTATTTTTACAGAAAGCCGTGTTATTTTTCATTTGGAAACTTCAGAATGATCTGTGATATTTTACGTATTGACCGGTAATTTTTCATGTATAAAACATGTAAAATGAATTTGCAATTTACAACTTGCATTTTTGACCCATATTCCTTAGATGTCACAAGTGTTTTTCACATGCGCCTCAAGTGGAGCCTAAACTTAACTAGCAAACTTACTCATTCCAGGCGCAGTCCTAGCACTCTTTTGTGCTGCAGCAGTAGTCAGTGCTGAACTTAACGAGAATGGGTGCCCGATAAATCCCAACGTGGACATCTTGAAGCCCCATCCCAACTGCCACAAGTACTACCAATGCGTCCATGGAAAACTCGTTGTGCGCAAGTGTCCGTCAGGCCTTTACTTCAACGTGAAAACACAGGAGTGTGACTGGGTTGCCAATGTTGACTGTGGCAACAGACCAATACCAGAGAGAAACGAAGAGTCTGGAGATAACAGTAACGAGAGCGGAAACAACGGTAATGGAAACGGAGACCCAAGTGAAGCTGAAGAAATTTGCGCCCTCGAGGGTTCGAACGGAGTCCTCGTAGCTCACGAAGACTGCAGTAAGTTTTACGAGTGTGCTAACGGAGTACCCGTTGAATTTAACTGTTATAAAGGTCTATTGTACAACATTGAGAAAGAGCAATGCGACTGGCCAAATAACGTTAACTGTGACGGTAGATACCAAGGCGGTAACGGTGGCAACGATGGACGGAGAGCCAGACTAAGAAGATGGAGAAAAAAATTACAACGGTGGTGGAAAGAACGATCCCAGCCAAGCCAACAATATCTGGATGCTGATAAGCAATAACGTGTCAACCCACAAAAACACAAAAAAAAGATTTGAATGCCATTTTAAAGCTTCCTCCTACTTTCTGATATACGTTTTGCAAAAATGGCCGAATTGATTTTAGGTATATAATTATAAAAGAGCAATAAATAAAGTAAATACAAATCCCATATATCCGTGATTCGTATTTAGCAATAATGCGTTGAGTTCCATAACTTGTTTTGAAAATGTGAAACGTTCTTTTATAATGTCAAGAAAGTTTCTAGTGTAAGACATACTATTGCTATAATCACTTTTTATTGAAAATCTACCGTATTAACTCTTTAAGATTATTAAAAACGCTCGTAGAGGGTTCTAATGTAGTCTTTTATATATTCGGATGGTTAAAATTAGAATATGTTGTTCTTAAGTTATTATTGCAAAACGAAAAAGAAACGCTATTTATGAGTTAAGGAACTTGATTGATTTTTGCAAAATATATGTTTATCGAAAAAGTGTTACGTGCTTTGTCACATCTCGTTTTTTGGTATACATAAATGCCACATTTTATAATTAAACAAAACAGTGTTGAGTGCCATATCGCATATTTAGAGAACTTTAATGTTCTAAATTATTTAGCAATAAACAAAAAAAAGGAATATTACCGTTAACAGATGTCTTTTTTGAAAAGTTCTGTTAGTACCAAACATGTTTCAAGGTAATAGTTTTTTTTTTTTCTAGTTTTTAGAACACACAAGTCCAAACCATAAAAAAAACTTAATGTCAACTAATATCATCTCGCTCAAATCTGGAGCAGAGCCCGACTGGGGAAGTACCACAGCCAAATAACACTAGACCCTACTACCATACATACCTACATAGCTCAAAGAGAACCCAGTGTGTTGTCGATGATGGACAGTCTTGTTCCTTTAGCCGCCACAACGTTAAATCCTCCTTTTCGTAAAGGGTCGGCCACGCGCATGTAACACCTCTTGAGTTGAGGCGTCCATAGGCTACGGTAGATGCTTACCATCAGGCGGGCCGTATGCTTTCTTGTCACCGTATAAAAAATATTAGGGGCCATTTTCTTAAAATCCTATCAGCATCCATACAGATGGATGGCACAAGCCAGGAAGGACTCCGACAATGTGTATACATAAGTTGTTTTCTAATATACTACAGTGTGGTTATGTGTGTTAAAACTTGACACTGGCCTCTTGTAATAATTGATTGAGTTTCCCAATTTTTGATTGGCCACTTCCTTAGTTATATTAGGAGCCCTTGGTAGCTTTCAGTTGCAGGCCACTTAAATTAGTTGCCTAAACAAAGGTACGCATTGGTGAAGTATGAAGCCTTTGTACTGTTAGTCGTTCAAAGGTAGAGCCTTATGCGCCAGGCGTACGTAATTATACCTTAAGTAATTAACTAGTTCCTGTCATACACATGCTAAAGACGATTGTCGCCGGAGTGTCCTTGAGCGTTTGGGTGCTCTCTACCCGCGCCACCCGCGTATCCTTCTCATTGCGATCGTGCATAAATCCGCTGCGATGCACCGCAATAATGTTCAAAGAATATGACTTTACTCAGAGGCGCGCGGGCAGATTTATAATAATCATACCTAATCCTTTTGTGGATGTTTTGTGATTTGAATACTGTGATTAAGTACTACGGTGACATTTTTTAGGAATGCTACTGTAAAGGTTGTCTACCTTTACAACCTCTCTTCTCAAACACTGTCTGGCACGGTGTTATTCAAATTAAGAATTACAACGATGTCAGACGTTCAGGATTCTTTGAGGAGTCTCAAAGGGACAGCCTAAACCGATAGTCGATTTTGATGTACTAGCTAATAATATAAAAAAAGAAAATAAATAACTATCAAGTATATTTTGAGAGTATTAATTAAGGATACTCTTTACACTACTAAATAAGATAAGTAATAACGATCTCGATTAGTAGATTTTTATGTAAAAAAATGAAAACCTAGATTTTGAATTTGAAGAACAGTGAGCGGCAAAATATTTATGAATTTACGAAATATGGTTAAAAATATTCCGCATATCAGAAAAAAATTAAAAAATACTGACTAGTACAGCAAAAAAAACTGAATGCCCATCAAAGCGGTGTTTTCATGTGAATTTGGATTTTTTTTGCTGTGCAAGTGAGCTTAAGAGATGGTTATTTTTTTGTTGCGATTTTAAATATTAACCGTAAAAAATCACTTAATTACGATAAATTAACAAAACTAAGCCTGTTGCGAGTTGCGAATAGTAAAAATGCACATGTAAGGAGTGGTATTTGTGCACGAAATCATCATAAAAATGAGAGCTGTAAGGCCATTAAATTTAGATCTTTAAAATATAACACAGCGCAAACACTTCTTAGGATTCCATAGCCAAAATGGTAAAAACGGAACCCTGAAAAGTTTTTTGAAACATGTCCGTCTGTCCGTCCGTATGTCACAGCCATTTTTATTATAAAACATATATTACTGAAATTTTATCTAGAGGTGTGTTTCATGTGCCGCTACTTAGTTTTCTGGCTAAATTGCTAAAAAAATCTTTTAGGTGAGGCACTCCATACATATGCCAAACTAAATGTCAAAAATATGTTTTTTTTTTTTTTTTTTTTTATACCACGACGGTGGCAAACAAGCATACGGCCCGCCTGATGGTAAGCAGCTACCGTAACCTATGGACGCCTGCTACTCCAAAGGAGTCACATGCGCGTTGCCGACCCTTTACAAAAAGGAGGATTCACTGTGTTGACGACTAAAGGAACAAGAAGGTCCCTCATCGTTAACACACTGGGTCCTCTTTGAGCTCTTTGGCAACCTTACTCACCAGCAGGAACACAACACTATGAGTAGGGTCTAGTGCTATTTGGCTGTGGTTTTCTGTAAGGTGGAGGTACTTCCCCAGTCGGGCTCTGCTCCAGATTTGAGCGATGACATTCGCTGAACGTGCCCTACCACACTTAGCGAGATGCCATTCGCAGTGCCCATACCTCTCTTTTTGGCGTAGTTTAAGGACATACCCAGGTCCGGACGTAGTTTAAGGACATACCCCGGGTCCAATGTTTTTATGTTTTTTGTAAATATGAACATGTTGTACGATACGGCTTTAAAAATATCTTATATATACGATATACTCGTATAAGATATTTTTAATATATATATATAGTATTTTTAAAACTTTTTTATTAAGTCAATATTTTCAGAAATAATTGCTTCGAAAGTCTAAATATAATAGCCCCCATCTAACTTTTAATCCGTAAGTCTACAAAATATGAAAAAATACCAAGAAGGCTTAGTACTTAATTTTCTACGAAAATTATTTCACATATAATCGGTTCATCCGTTTTTGAGTTATCTCCAAGAAACTACTTTCTACGGAACCCTACATTATACATGGTCCGATACAAACTTGGCCGGTCTTTTAAAGATATTTGATAGGTAGTATTAACCCTTAGTAGTAATTTATTTATTCACTTGTGTTGACAATTAATATAAAATTTGTATTTATTTGCATTTCACCGACATAGTAAAGTTTTTTTAGGGTAGTCAACGCGCATGTGAATCTTATGAGGTTGCAGGCGTCCATAGGCTTTATAACTGCTTTCAATCAGGCGGGTCGTATGCTTGTTTGCCAGCGTCGTGGTATAAAAAAAAGCTTTATTTCCTTTATTCTTGCATACATTGAACTCTTAAATATCAGCAATTTTTTATCAGATTCTCAATCAGGCTTTGCTCAGTGATAGTTAGTAGACTGAAATTTGGTATGAGTTTTAATTACGCCTACAAAGTGGTAAAACAATAAGTATCTGAAACCCATTGTTGGATAGGTCTTTCAAGAAGAATATGCCTTAAACAACTTTTGGATAAAACGAATACTTTCGTAAATAATAGCTTCGAAAGTTAAAATGCTCTTTGATTTTTGAACCGTGGGTCCAAAAAAATTGGGAAAATTCCTGGAAGTGAGGCCATTGAAATACTTATCACGTATTTTCAATAAAAACTATATGGAATACAATCGGTTGAGCCGTTTTTGAGTTATGCCTATAGTAAAATAACGTAAGTGCCACAAAATATTTCTTTATAGACTACCTTTTGAATGGATGTATTGTAACAGGCCGGCAACTACGGATCCCTACACTGAGCATAGCCCGATATTCTCTTGGCCGGTTTATCTGCAATCCTTTGCAGTTTACTTCGCAATTTCTAGATTTGAGGAATTAGTATAAAGTATAACATTAAAGATTGTGTTTAATCTTAAAATAAAACGCATATTACATTCGTTTAGAACACGGTATTCTTAAATAAATATGTTTAAATAAATTCGGTTCTTTGGAGTTTTTTATTAAATTAATTATTAGTGTATTGTATTGCAGCACTAGCAGATTTCCGCAACTCGACGACTAATGCCTATTTTGCGTGATGCATGCGTCTACTAAAACATAATAATTTTAGTTTACTTACATGACCAAATTTGTTTTCAGAGCAATGTGAGATTCATGATTTTTGTTTTTTCTCCATTTTTATTTCATTTGTTTTTTACTTGTATTATAATCTAAATAAAATACACTTTTTATACGAACGTACATAAACATGCATACGAGTACATTATCTTAAAAGATAAAACGTCTATACATTATTGATTCCGGGAAGACACGTTATATCCGCACCGCATGAACCCTCTGCAGTTATTTAGTCTTTAGGCACAGTAAGTCCGATATTATTGCTCACGGGCCAAGCACAAGTATATGTAGTACAAGGGAAGCACGGAGCGACGAGCGACACAGCCTCCTCGTCTCAAAGCTAGCTCACGACTGCCAGCAACGCCGTTTTCGAGCTAATAACGCACGAAATGTGGAATTATGATCAAGTTGTTTAAAAAAATTTAATCAATTTAAATATCCAACGTTGAGTTTGTAGTGTTCTGTAGTACATATTTTTTAGTTCAACAATATTTTAAATCGAATGAGCCGTTCAGTAGATATAAGCAGAATTAACCGTAAAACGACATTTCGTTACATTTACATAACGGAGAAACTATACGTTACACGAGTTATTCAAACGTTGACAATGTTGTACATGAAATGGTAAATAACATATATTTTTTTCAAAATTTTTGAATTACCCGTTATTGAGATATATCGCTTAGAAAGTAACAGTTTTCGGCCACCATCTGCGCCTAGCGCCTTAAACTTATGTGCTTATAATGTGCGTGAAACATGGCGCCTAATGCTTTCTTCACAAGCAATGACACTAAAAAAGATAAAAAATATTTATTTTTAATTTAGGCACATTACAATGCACTTATGAATATTAGAGAGAGAAAAAAACTAACACTGGTTCTAACCCTACATATTTGAACCGAGAAGTAATATGACCGGCAAGAAACTCGGCGGGAGTTATTTTTTCAAAACAGTAATACATTAGATCTTAAAGATACACAATAATGCGTAGTCCAAAAAGAAAACAAATCAAAAAAGCTTGAGAGAGATAATGTACCTATTATTTAATTAAAAAGAAAAAAAATCTAAATCTGACTGCTTCACAAAACGTTTGATATGCTTTCCTATCTGAACTGTGTCCTCTAAATGTTAGATGACTTTGTAGTACTCGTAGTTTTTGGTTTGGGTCATATAGTCCTCGACCCTGTAATAACCCATTGACATTAAAGTTTTTTTCAAACATTTCTTAAGAGCGGGAAATGATAAATTAGTTAGAAGAGACATTGATTTAGTTTTCGGGTTTAAACATTAGTGAATCATAGGTAATATTATAATAGGTAATCTCGCTCGTTTTTACCTAGAACCTGCGGATGTGGAATAAGCTGCTTTCCGAGGAGTTTCCTTTCCGCTTTGACAAGAGGTTCTTCAAGAAGCGGGCGTACAGTCGCCATCAGATATATCGGAGCGGCCAAAGTGATCACAAATATCTTAACAACGCCTAGTCAAGTAGTAGTCAAGGCGATACAGTGCATGTTCATATAATTTTGAGCGCCTTAGCTGATCAGATATTTGATGAGAATTGTACAGGGCTCTCAAAGGTTGGCAGTGCATAAGCCCTTCGATGTTGCTTAAAGACGGAAAGCTGGCCACAATAATGAGGCCAATGAAACTTGTCTGGTCTGGTGCTTTACCATCCTTATTCCTAGATCCGGGCTCAGCAGCTAGGCCACTTCTTAGTCCACCATGTTCATGGGCGAAGATTACGGCTTCCCATCAGGCGGCTCGTTCGTTTGCTACTTATTACATAACAAATAATCATTTCTAATAATTTAAGTGTGTAACTTTCGTATTTTTAGTTCATGATACAATATTTCAACTTCGCTTTAGTGAATTAACCTCATAATTACCGAATGTATGAGGCCAGACCGGGATCACATGACAAGAGCTATGATGGAAATAGGGGACGGGAAGCAAGGCAGGGACCGACCAAACACCACCTGGAAGAGCACCATCGAAAAAGACCTCAAAGCCAATGGCAGAATAGATTGTTGTGGCGGAAGCGCACGAAGAGGCCCGACCCCAAAGTAATATGGAAACAAGGCCAGGATAAAGAAGAAGAAGAAGAATTACCGAATCTACAAATAACTAAATTACACAGCGAAAAACATTATTTCACAAAATTCCAGGGACAAGAAATAACGAACCCTTATCAGACCGCAAAAGCACCCCGCGAATAAAATATACGAGAGAAATAATATTTTTTGTCGCCTCCGATTCCCTCCAAAAACCCAACTGATAACAATAAAAGAAAGTAACATATATCACGCGAGATAACAAAGTGAACGTCCTTACTAAGTAACTAGGAATCTAGGATAGATTACTAATGACCGAACAGATACCCCACTCTCATACTCATACTGAAACGGATAGCGGAAAAGGGGTTTTTGTCTCTATAGATAGCACTATAGTATGACGTATGATATTTTGATTTAGTTGACATTTTCCGCAGCCGAGATACCCGCTGCACCTTACATTGAACGTTGATACTTGCTAAAATTACTTTTACTGATTACTGATAAGTAAAAGTAATTTTAGCAAGTAAAATAGCAACCATTCTATCCGTGCTGATACAGCACGGATAGAATAGTTGCTATTTTATCGCCTATCACGTGATGCGGCACTTTCGCACTTACATACTTGTTAGAACGTGATAGCTATGGTGACAGGCGATAAAAATCCGACCATAACAGGCTGACAGGCCCCTGGTTTCACCACGGCGACAATTGCCACAATTTCTGACATATCCAAATTACTGGCGTTGTAGACGTCCATAGGATACAATAACCGCTTACCATCGGGCGAGCTGTATGCTTGTTTGCCGGCAACATTATATTTTTTAATAAAATACATCATATTGATATTATATCGTCAATAAAGGTACATACTCGTTTGGTGAAGAGCTTACGATAATGGTAACGAAAAACAATAGTCCTTCGAAGAATTTATGATATTATTAATTTCAAACATAAAAAACGTTACTTAAGAAAACATAAATCTACAACTTACCACGCTATCTAGACCTAACTCAAAAACGATTGGTACCTAAACTATGTATACAAATGTCCCCTATATCGCTGCCACTTGGCAAGGTGCCCATAAGCATGCCTGCCTGCTGCATTGCCTCGCTGGATGGCGATACTAATTCGCTGGGCGAGGAACGAGCCAGCCCTACGGTCACCGGAGGACCGGATGAGCAAGTGACTTATCTTTTTGAATAGCTTGACTGTTTCCGGACCCCAGGGGCCCAGCGTCTCCACTGCAAAAGGCGCAAATTGATATTATTCGCATTAGATTAGGCTTGTATCGAAATTTCGTGACAATTGTCGTGTTTTTCGAGACATATGACATAACCTCTGTTTACAAAAGTAGTAGATTTGTAGTGATAATAAATGTAATTTTTCTTTAAATGTCACGCTTGTGGAAAATAAACATGCAGCCCACCCAGTGGTGAGTGGTTTCCGTATGCTGACATTTATGTCGCATATTTCATCTTTGTGAAACAGGAGCCAGGACGTGAAGAATGTTGTTAAACATCATGGACATGGACGACCTCGGTCTGGGGACAAAAGATGGATGTACCAAGTTAATATATTTTAAGTCAGTAATTTGTGAATCGTAAGGAATTAATGAACTATAATAATCTATGCAAAAAATTTTTTTCAATACGCGATTGATGAAATATCAAAACAAGAAGACAATCGGCAGTCTTCCGAAAGTGGTGTATCTATTTGAAAAAAGTAATCCGTGAATCCAGTCTCACGATGAAATACAAGTCCCCGGCGAATTGGCCGCGACTAGGAGACTTGTCAGTTTTATATAACTTGTGAGTAAATCTTGCAGTTCGTGTTACCGATGCTCTGCACGAGCCTCAAGAACTACCGGCAGTGACCGGAAAATACAGTCACTTAATGTATGTAGTGGAACCTCGATAACAGTAATTATGTAGATAATGTCAGTTAGCTTCTTGCAGTTCGGTTCGTGATGCACATTTTTAGACAAGTGCTGATTTAACCTCGGCTCTATCATCATCATCATCATTTTAAGAGCCTGGCTTTTGTCGGTGGAGTAATCGCCATTCCTTTCTGTTCTCCGCTAATTCTTTTAGCTCTTGATACGCTTAGCTTTTTCTTTGGCTTGATCTAGAAACGCAAGTCATGGTCTTCCTCGGTCTCTTCGTTTTGCTATTCTCCCTTCAATAATAGTTTTTATGTAATCATCATGACGTATCAGGTGCCCCAACATATTTACTCTTCGGCTCTATTATATATCTGAAATAAAAACATAGTTTTAATAGTACCATCTATTGAATTCTAGTGAGTACGTATGTAGTAGTTCGCCACTAAGAACGTTTGAAAGTTTAAACAAGCCTAAGTTTAATTTGAAAGCGCTCGTAAATTATAGCAGCGCCATCTAAGAATTATCACTAGTTACTAAAACCACAATTAAATTAACTAAGCCGTTTTGATAAAAATACGATTAACGATTTAAAATGCGGAACAATTGCGCAAACAAGCCGCGTCTCAATCTACAGACACATTCTACCATCCGTTCCCCGTACTGTTGGGGGAAAAACAATAATATTTTTTGATGAAGTTTATAATGAACTTTTTTGTTATCGATATTGTTTTAAGCTTTAAACTGGTGGGATTTTAGAAACTTGTTGCGCTACCAATATAACTTTTAATCCAATTAAACTTTTTTATGTTTCGTCTGCCATAACCCAGTGCAATTTCCCATTAATATTCATGAAAATCGTAGCTTTTTGTAAATATTAGTTATACGTACTCCGCGAGTTAAAATAAATAAATATGTACTTTTTTTTTATACCACGACGGTGGCAAACAAGCATACGACCCGCCTGGTGGTAAGCAGCTACAGTAACCTATGGGCGCCTGCAACTCCAGAGGAGTCACATGTGCGTTGCCGATCCTTTACAAAAAAGAGGATTCACTGCGTTGACGGCTAAAGGAACAAGAGGGTCCCTCATCGTCAACACACTGGGTCCTCTTTGAGCTGTTAGTTCATACTTACTGAATCATTGTTACTATACCTTTTTCTCAGCGTCACATTACATCACAGCAATGTTCTTCTCGGAGTTTTCTACAGCCCTTCTTCTAATATCAACTATTTTGACACTCTCGAAAGCACATTGGTCGATTTTACTCCACGCTTCGACCATCACATTATTATGGGGGACTTTAATACCTGTTTGTTAAAAAATGACCACCGTTCGCGCAAGCTTCATTCAGTAGCTTCTTCCTTGAATCTTAAAGTCTTACCCCTCGGTCCCACTCACTTCCCACATAATGGCCCTCCCTCTCTCTTGGATTTGATATTAACGTCCTCTGATATTGTGTCGTGCCATGGTCAGTTTAATGCAGCTGCTTTTTCTAATCACGACCTTATATATGCCTTGTTTAAAATTAGACCCCCCAAAAAGCGTCATAGAATAGTAATGCGCCGAAACCTCCATGACATTGACCTGCAGGCTCTCCATGACGATCTTCGCAATGCGGATTGGCCTACCCTTGAATTGTCCGATGACATCGAGGTGAAGCTGGGGACTTTCAACGACGTCTTGCTTGCGACTTTTGATAGGCACGCTCCATTGAAGCCTACACGAGTCAAGCACTATCCTGCACACAACCGACCTACCACCTGCGACCTGCACCTGCTAACAGCCGAGATTAGATCACACATGGCCAAACGTAATCGTGCTCGGGTTAGACTTCGCAACGATCCCTCTGAAAATAACCGGCGTGCCTATATATATTTGCGAAACCGCTGCAACAAGGTGTGTAGAAATGCAAGGCGACGATATATCCACCAATCCATTGACGATTGTCCCCCGGCTAAACTGTGGAAATTTCTTAAATCTCTTGGGCTGGGCAAAAGTCAACAAACTCCAACGGGTTTTCTAGACTTAGACGCCATAAATCGTCATTTTTGTTCTTCTCCGGTTGAGCTTGATCGCTCTGTCAAGCAGCGGACGTTATCTCTACTGGACAATACCTCTCTTCCCGATACATCTCTTTTCCATTTTCGCAACATCTTACCGCAGGAGGTTGTGGCTATTCTGAAGACTATTAGGACCAAACCTGTCGGTGAAGATGGGCTTAGCCTGGGCATGATGATGCTCGTGGCCGAAATTATAGCACCTGTTCTAGCCCATATTATTAATTTTTCCGTGTGCTCCGGCACGTTTCCCTTATCTTGGAAACTTGCACATGTGATCCCTTTACCAAAAGTCCCTACTCCCACTTCTTTTTCCCAGTACCGTCCTATCTCTATTCTTCCAATACTCTCTAAAGTAATTGAACATTTTGTTCACAAACTCCTCTCTTCTTTCCTAAATAAGTACAACCTATTTAATCCCTTGCAATCAGGTTTTCGGCCCGGGCATAGTACAGTCTCGGCTTTAGTCAAGGTAACCGACGATATCCGCTTTAATATCGATAACAAGAAGCTGACGGTTTTGGTCCTGTTAGACTTCAGTAGTGCATTTAAAACCGTGGATTTTGACATACAACTCGCGGTACTTCGTAATTATAACATTTCCCCCTTAGCTCTTTCGTGGTTTCGTGAATACCTATTTGGAAGGCGTCAGCGTGTCATGGTCGACGATAGTGTTTCTTCGTGGAGTAAACTGACCGCTGGGGTCCGTCAGGGCGGAGTACTGTCTCCATTACTTTTTTCTCTATTCATTAATGGGATCACGAAATCACTAGTCTCATCGTACCACCATGCTGATGACTTGCAAATTTACGCAGCGGCTAGCATTGATAACTTTGTCCCTTTAATCAGGCAAATTAATACTGACCTTGATTACATCCGCAACTGGGCATCATCTTTTGGCCTAGTGGTTAACGCGAAAAAGTCGCAGGCTGATTGGTAGTCCTCACTTCATTGGCAGGCTGTCTGAAATGACAATGCCTATGATTTACTTTGACGGAACACACATTCCTTTCTCACCTACCGTCAGGAATTTGGGCATTGTTATGGATCAGACTCTCTCTTGGGCAGCTCATGTGACTGAAATTAGTAAAAGACTTTTTGCCACTTTGCACTCACTTCGGCGTCTCCAAAATTTCCTTCCTTTCCACACGAAAGTCATGCTTGCCCGTTCTCTTCTTATTCCCCTTCTGGATTACGCGGACATTGCCTTTCTCGACCTGACGGAGGAACTGCTTGACAAGCTTGAACATTTGCAAAATGTATGCATCAGATACATTTACGGCCTTCGTAAATTTGACCGTATTTCATATTTCCGCTCTCAACTCCAATGGCTGCCTATCCGCCGACGTAGAGACATCCATGTTCTTTCCCTTCTATTTAAAGTTCTGTTCCTTCCTTCTTCTCCACTCTATCTCTCGGAGAGATTTAAGTTTTTGGCAGACGGGAGCGGTCACCGGCTTCGTTCCAGTGCGGATCTCTCTCTCTCCATCCCACCTCACAATCAGCGATCATTTAACAAATCCTTTACGGTATACTCTGTTAAGTTATGGAATCCTTTGCCCTTCGACAGTGTCAATCGGTCGCATCGTTAAAGGCGAATTTGACGAAGTTATGGCTTTCAGACAAATTTTAATATTATTATTTGCGGTTTAGACTATGTATGTATGTATGTATATATGTATTTATTTATGTATAGTGTACATGTATGTATTTGGTTAGGTATTTATTTATATTTATGTTTTTTTTTATCTATCTAGTAGGTTAGATTAGAATGTTTATTTATTTTATTATTATTACATTTATTGCCGTTTTGTACAGCCAGGTATGTCTACCAGTTCTAATTCTCCCTCAACTGCTCAAAGGTTGACTGGAAGAGATCCCTTAAGGGATAAGTCCGCCTTTGTACAAATATCATATATTCTTTCTGTTGTATGTTTCTTTGTTGTACAATAAAGTATAATACTATTACTACTACTACTATACTTTATCCGGTTTAATATTTTAGGCAGTTTCTTCGGTATCGTTGTCGTAGATACGTTCGGTTGATAGCCTGGCGATAACACGTCAGAAGGCCTAGCCAACGTGCCAATCGTTTACGCTCCGTAGCGAACGAAACGCAACTGTCACTGTTGTACTAATGTGGAAGAGTGATAGAGAGAGATGACTACGATTGCTACGGAGGGTTAACGATTGGCACGTTGGCTACGCACACAGATTTTAATATAGAGGTTTAGGATTCAAACTTCGGGTCGTACCAATAAGTTTTTTGGGACTATCATTTGATATTTACCAGTCGCTTTTCGGCTAATACTTCATACAGTACGCGAACAGTTTTGAGCTTCGATAATGTTAATATGATATGATTACTTATAGTAAAAACTTTTGCTAACAGGTTTGAACCTGGCCCTAGGTATTATATAGATATTTGCTAATAACAACAAGAAAATATTATACAAGATATATTTTACTTTACCATACTATTACATTCAATTATTTCAACATAATTTGTCATTTTATAACAGTTTGGTCAATAGATTATGTACTAGATTAGTAATAGATTATAATCGAAAACATTTGTCAAAATATAAGTGACCTTGAATTCTAAACGAGTTACAAATGGCTAAGACGACATATGCTTTTGATAAAACCGTTATAAAATGTAAAGTTATGTTGCAATAGTAAAAAGCGATAGCCTGGTGGAGAAAAATAAAACTTACATAATCTTGTCTATGTGTAGCAAACAAATACATGTATCATACCTAGCGCAATGCTAACAATTGTTAGAAAATGTTTTTTATTATAAGTACTTCATGTATTCTAACAGGTCACAAAATAAAATCGGACTTGTGATTTGTCGTTTTTAAACGGTTTTTATAGGTTAAAAAGGCGTTCCCGTACTCCACTAAAAGGAAACATAAATAGTAGCAGCAACCGGCCCTATTCCCAAAATAGCCACAGAATATAGGTAAGTACTAGTACAGGTACAGAAGTTTCTCCTTCCTGTATTTGACATTTAGCTACAGAGATGAAAACGTTAGCTGCGCTCTTAAAAACTAAAATAGGGTTTTCAACGTCCTTCATATATCCGTGCAGGTTTGAAACATGTCATCATAAACACTAACTGCCCATATTTGAGACACTGCAATATCATTGCATGTTTGTAGAAGTGCCTTTTATGTTTAACCACTGCGTAGGTGCTTCTAGAAACATGACACAAAATGTTATTAATTTGTAAGTAATTTATGTTTAGTGTTATGTAGATCATAACATAGCTATAAGTACATACTAACCATAACTATGGATTTAAAGTTACTCGATATAAATGATTTAATATACACTAGTAGTCCGCCGAGAACTCACGATTTACTTGCAAACGAGATGACCAATATAACAAGACCTTACTCAAGATTTTTTTCGCCTTCTAGCTCCACAACCTCTTGATTATCCTGCTCATTATACGAACTCTCAAATTATAACTATCTCTGCTACAACCCCGACAAATTTCATAAAGATCAGAAAACGTTACTAAAGTTATCGCGGACTAACCCTCAAAATCAAAAAGCCATCGAAATGCCGAGACGTCCCAGTAGCTGAAGTTGTTTGTAAGAACTTCACTTCGCTTACGCTCTGCTCGTTCGACAATTTCCAATAGATACCCACGCTCAGGCACTCAACAGGTCTCATCAGCTTTAGATCGTTAAAGCTGCAGCGTGCCGTACGAGTAATCTGTATCACGGACACAGAGGAATTTCAGAGTAACAGCTTCGCAAAGAACTGAATAATAGTGATGTTTTCAAGTAATTATCGGTTCTCAATAAGGCGTTAGAAATAAACTCTATTAACAACTGACAGTGATATAGGTACCTTTGAAAGCGTCACAAAATCTAATTGACTAAAACTTATTAACTTTGAATAAAAAAAGAGAGTTGCACGAATATTTGGACGAATATGCTAAGTATGGTGCCTTAAGGTAAATGATGAACTGTGACCGAATGGTTATTAATTACATGTTGCTCTGGTTGTTAGAGTTATCTGTGTTTCAGGCGCATGATTGCACGGAACTGATGAATGAGCGCCCCATGTATGTTCATCTTACACAGTATACAGTAGCACTTATCGAAAAGCTGGCTTTTGTAAATAGTTCATCTGTATTTTATTTCATAGCTAAAATAACTACCTACTTAGGTATAGCACTTTTATACTTATTTCGTCAAAATAGGAATATTTCATATTGAACGACCCACGTGCCGTTAGCACTTATAATTTTAACACAGTGAGTGCCAAATTCCCTAATAAAATGAACATGCGTTGCGTTTTACTGTGCTAGAGTGTTAATTAAATAAGAAACACTGTACCTCTATTACTGTTTTGAAAAAATAGGTCCCTCCGAGTTTCTTGCCGGTAATAATACTTCTCGGGACAGAGAGTAGGGTTAGAACCCGTGGTAGTTTTGTTTTCTCTCTGACGTTCATACGTGCATTGAAATGTGTCTAAATTGAAGAATAAATATATTTTCAACTGACTTCAAGTTTTCGAGGACGAGGTTCTCAATTTTATTGGGATTTTTTTTTATGTATGTTCACCGTTTATTCGAAGACGGCTGGACCGATTTGGAATATTCTTTTGTTGTTTGAAAGAGCCTCACACACACAGTTATACAATGGGACAAACTGGTCCCATTGTCATTCATTAGGTCAGGATCTGATGATGGGATCCTGGAGAAATCGAGGGAACTCTTCAACTGTTTTCCTTTAAAAAAACTATGACCTATAGTGATTTGAGTATTTTTGACAGCAGCTCCAACATTTGCTTTTGGAAAGGTAGAGGCTCAAGTCGGTTCTTTTTTATTTAAAATTATTTATCTTTCAACAATATATGTATATTTTCTACGTAACGAGCATATCATGAAAATGGAGGATTATAAATTGCCGATTGGATGTCATGGAGAACAATTATCAGATCCCAGCAGACTTCATTATAATGCGTGTCAATGGCCATTGTGAATGTATGCCGATCGGATACAATTGTTCGGGCCTGTATTCATTTCTGAATCATAATGTTCGTTTTTTTGAAATACTGATTTTAAAATGAATTCCGAATTTGAATGAATATGAAATTAAAAAGTATTCTAAGTAAATTTTTCCCTTGAAAGGCAATGATATTAACTGACAATTCAAACCCTGGCTCGTACCACTGAGTTTTTCGGAACTTAATATGTGCGAAATATCATTTGATATTTATCAGTAGCTTTTCGGTGAAGGAAAACATCGTAAGGAAACCAGACCTAATCCCGATAAGGCCTAGTTGCCCCTCTGAGTTGGAAGGTCAGATGGCAGTCGCTTTCGTAAAAACTAGGGCCTACGCCAATTCATGGGATTAGGTTGTCAAGCGGACCCCAAGCCAGGACAAACGCTAGAAGGATGATGATTAACTTAAAAGCACTGCATACTATTTAGCTAGAGAATGCTCCCGGTTCTGACTCTGTATGACGAGAACCGGGATTTCCGGTTCTAGTACTGGTTTTGAATAGAAAACGAGTACTGGGAGCATACCCTAAGGCTGCATTTCCACCAGAGATGAGTGAGGATGTGTTGCGAAGAATGTGTTTCTAAAAACCAATATAATCACTTTATTTACTTATCCTCGCACAGCGCAGCACTAGGATTGATTCCTAACAAACACATTCCTCGCAACGCATCGCTCATTATAGCCTAATACTTGTTGCAATTTATTTGTGGAAACTGTTTGGCTTGTGAATGTATTATCTGATTGACTATTTGTATTGTATTAGCCTGTTTGTTCCCCAAAGGTTTAAAAAAAAAAAATTGTATGTCTGCTTTACAAAGTTGTAACGGTGATCTCCGTGTGTGTGTCAGACTTTAAAATAACACTAACTGATAAGATAAGGTGTACAAGTGTCGTGGTGGTTACACGGTTTCTCGTTCAACATCAATAAATACAAATAATATACTCGCGATTGAGACAACAGGGTGCTGGGGGTCGGAGGCTCTAACCTTTATAAAGGAATTGGGGCGCCGTATTAGGGAGAGCAGCTCTGAGGCTCGCGCGAGTTCTTACCTGGTGCAAAGGTTGACCATCGCCATCCAACGTGGTAACGTGGCAAGTGATGGGCACATTTGCGCCCGGGACAACTCGCGGGGGTTTATTTGACGATACTAAAACTTAATTTTAAATTTTAATTGGACTGTGTTAGGTATAACTCTTGGTGTACCTACTTAAATTGTGATCGTTTTTTTAAAATTACTTTGGACATGTGATATTATGAATAATAATAGACTTATTTACTTACTTCAACTGTATAGGGAACTGTCAAGAAACTCAAACATCCTAAATAATATTAAAAACATTGTCATGTTTATTTATATCATCGTAAATTGATCGAAACATGTCGACCAAAATACTTGCAAAATTATGTGAATGACCTGCTTCGGTATTAACTATAGCCCTAATACTCGAGTATACGCAATAAATAGCCCGGAAACGCCTACAAACAGAGTCAAACGCTTCAAGTAGATCTCTCCGTTTCTGCGCCGCCAATACTCTTGAGATGAAGTAGCGTGCCCAAGATGCCTCCCTGAGATAAGGCACACGCTTCAATCTAATTCCATACGCTACTGAGGTCGTCCATGACAGAAGCTTCGGTAAAACCAAAATAAAGGCGATATATGTGTTGAGCAGGTAGATTATTTTTACTACAATAAACTGCATGAGAACAAACACGAAGAGTAAAGGTAATTGCTATTTAGAGCGTTAAATATCAATATGTTATGTTGTCATTTTTTATATCATTCGTTTTTCATTTACAATAAATTTTAATTTTCATATGTTTAACTAGATTGCGATTTCTATCAATATAGGTATTTAATTGTATAATCAACTGTCTGTTTGTTATTACCTCTTCATACTTAAGCCGCTGAACAGATTTAGATGAAATTAAAGACAATTTTAGTCCCGATGATGAACATAGGACAGTTTTTATCACAAAAATAAATCCTTAAAGGAGTAAAAGCAGGATTTTAATTGGCATTACTAATTATATGCAAAGTCGCGAAAATAAGCTCGTTATTTTATAAAATTCAAGTAGTTCAACATGGTTTTAAAATAGGTACGTTACTATAACAGACATAATTTTAGTAATGGATCTCGAGGTCACATTACACTGGTGCATGAACGTGACACGTCTGCAAACGAATGGGAATACATGACGTGACCTATTGCCTGCCAGTGTGATATTTTTGAAGCAGTCAACATCGCTGTATTGATATTCGTAACATATGGCCTCTGTTGTGGTGACTGTTACAAAATGTGTTATATTGGGATAATACTTTACTTGTTATTGATAAAGCTTAGCAAGACCGTTGAATTGTGACTCTTTCTAAAAACACAGGTTATGCCAAGGAGGTGGGGCCGTATTTTAAAGTTTGCTTAACGTGTTAACGTGGTTAGCTTAACATGTTTTAAAATTAGAACTTCCAATTCTCTTCCAAGACGATCCAATTCCAAAACAACTCCATTGCATTAACTATGCTCACAGCAAATGCCTCAACACCTAAATCAGGGTGTGCTGGAAAATTATTCCGCTGCAACTCCAATATTGGTTGATTATTTCTTGTGTGTTGAAGATAGATTGTATTGCTTATGTATTTTAAAGTAATAATACGGCACTCAGTCTAAGGAAAAATTAAAACATAAGCCACTTTAGGTCCCTTTAGAGCCCCTCCAGTTCTAGCACGAACTAGAACTGTAGTGGTGCCAGTACTCCCAATATCTCCTTTGTAAACGATAAATAATATTCAATTTAATATCTCCTAATGTAACTATAAAACTTTCGTGAGACTCTCAATATTTATAACGGGCTACCGCGGCCTGCCATCGCGGAAGGCCACCCGTGAGAATAATAATCGTAAATTGACCGAAACATGTCCAGCAAAAATCTACTTAAATTACGTGAGTAACCCGTTATAAATATTTTTAATATGTCTCCTTATCTAGGACAGTCCGTCAATTTATTCCGTATTGCATTAGTTATTTATAAACACTATTTATTAAGTAATTTTAAGTTAGAATAATCTTGATTGTAAACTAGGTGGTAAGTCTGTTGGTTTGAACAAACATATTGTTTAACTAAAGTCCAGTAATTTGGCAACAATCATACTGTAAACTACTACTAAATGTACTATCCATCTGTTCATTAATTATTCAGATTATATAGTAATATCAAGTTTTGTTATTTATAAACACTGTTTATTAAAATTAGAATTTTAAGTTAGAATAATCTTGATTGTAAACTAGGTGGTAAGTCTGTTGGTTTGAACAAACATATTGTTTAACTAAAGTCCAGTAATTTGGCAACAATCATACTGTAAACTACTACTACATGTACTATCCATCTGTTCATTAATTATTCAGATTATATAGTAATATCAAGTTTTGTTATTTATAAACACTGTTTATTAAAATTAGAATTTTAAGTTAGAATAATCTTGATTGTAAACTAGGTGGTAAGTCTGTTGGTTTGAACAAACATATTGTTTAACTAAAGTCCAGTAATTTGGCAACTATCATACTGTAAACTACTACTACATGTACTATCCATCTGTTCATTAATTATTCAGATTATATAGTAATATCAACTTTTTTTATTTATAAACACTGCTTATTAAGTAATTTTAAGTTAGAATAATCTTGATTGTAAACTATGTGGTAAGTCTGTTGGTTAAAACAAACATATTGTTTAACTAAAGTCCAGTAATTTGGCAACAATCATACTGTAAACTACTACTACATGTACTATCCATCTGTTCATTAATTATTCAGATTATATAGTAATATCAACTTTTTTTATTTATAAACACTGCTTATTAAGTAATTTTAAGTTAGAATAATCTTGATTGTAAACTATGTGGTAAGTCTGTTGGTTTAAACAAACATATTGTTTAACTAAAGTCCAGTAAATTGGCAAATATCATACTGTAAACTACTACTACAGGTACCATCCATCTGTTCATTAATTATTCAGATTATATAGTAATATCAACTTTTGTTATTTATAAACACTGTTTATTAAGTAATTTTAAGTTCTATATACTACTATACTTTATCCGGTTTAATATTTTAGGCAGTTTCTTCGGTATCGTTGTCGTAGATACGTTCGGTTGATAGCCTGGCGATAACACGTCAGAAGGCCTAGCCAACGTGCCAATCGTTTACGCTCCGTAGCGAACGAAACGCAACTGTCACTGTTGTACTAATGTGGAAGAGTGATAGAGAGAGATGACTACGATTGCTACGGAGGGTTAACGATTGGCACGTTGGCTACGCACACAGATTTTAATATAGAGGTTTAGGATTCAAACTTCGGGTCGTACCAATAAGTTTTTTGGGACTATCATTTGATATTTACCAGTCGCTTTTCGGCTAATACTTCATACAGTACGCGAACAGTTTTGAGCTTCGATAATGTTAATATGATATGATTACTTATAGTAAAAAACTTTTGCTAACAGTTTTGAACCTGGCCCTAGGTATTATATAGATATTTGCTAATAACAACAAGAAAATATTATACAAGATATATTTTACTTTACCATACTATTACATTCAATTATTTCAACATAATTTGTCATTTTATAACAGTTTGGTCAATAGATTATGTACTAGATTAGTAATAGATTAGTAATAGATTATAATCGAAAACAATTTGTCAAAATATAAGTGACCTTGAATTCTAAACGAGTTACAAATGGCTAAGACGACATATGCTTTTGATAAAACCGTTATAAAATGTAAAGTTATGTTGCAATAGTAAAAAGCGATAGCCTGGTGGAGAAAAATAAAACTTACATAATCTTGTCTATGCGTAGCAAACAAATACATGTATCATACCTAGCGCAATGCTAACAATTGTTAGAAAATGTTTTTTATTATAAGTACTTCATGTATTCTAACAGGTCACAAAATAAAATCGGACTTGTGATTTGTCGTTTTTAAACGGTTTTTATAGGTTAAAAAGGCGTTCCCGTACTCCACTAAAAGGAAACATAAATAGTAGCAGCAACCGGCCCTATTCCCAAAATAGCCACAGAATATAGGTAAGTACTAGTACAGGTACAGAAGTTTCTCCTTCCTGTATTTGACATTTAGCTACAGAGATGAAAACGTTAGCTGCGCTCTTAAAAACTAAAATAGGGTTTTCAACGTCCTTCATATATCCGTGCAGGTTTGAAACATGTCATCATAAACACTAACTGCCCATATTTGAGACACTGCAATATCATTGCATGTTTCTAGAAGTGCCTTTTATGTTTAACCACTGCGTAGGTGCTTCTAGAAACATGACACAAAATGTTATTAATTTGTAAGTAATTTATGTTTAGTGTTACGTAGATCATAACATAGCTATAAGTACATACCAACCATAACTATGGATTTAAAGTTACTCGATATAAATGATTTAATATACACTAGTAGTCCGCCGAGAACTCACGATTTACTTGCAAACGAGATGACCAATATAACAAGACCTTACTCAAGATTTTTTTCGCCTTCTAGCTCCACAACCTCTTGATTATCCTGCTCATTATACGAACTCTCAAATTATAACTATCTCTGCTACAACCCCGACAAATTTCATAAAGATCAGAAAACGTTACTAAAGTTATCGCGGACTAACCCTCAAAATCAAAAAGCCATCGAAATGCCGAGACGTCCCAGTAGCTGAAGTTGTTTGTAAGAACTTCACTTCGCTTACGCTCTGCTCGTTCGACAATTTCCAATAGATACCCACGCTCAGGCACTCAACAGGTCTCATCAGCTTTAGATCGTTAAAGCTGCAGCGTACCGTACGAGTAATCTGTATCACGGACACAGAGGAATTTCAGAGTAACAGCTTCGTAAAGAACTGAATAATAGTGATGTTTTCAAGTAATTATCGGTTCTCAATAAGGCGTTAGAAATAAACTCTATTAACAACTGACAGTGATATAGGTACCTTTGAAAGCGTCACAAAATCTAATTGACTAAAACTTATTAACTTAGAATAAAAAAGAGAGTTGAACGAATATTTGGACGAATATGCTAAGTATGGTGCCTTAAGGTAAATGATGAACTGTGACTGAATGGTTATTAATTACATGTTGCTCTGGTTGTTAGAGTTATCTGTGTTTCAGGCGCATGATTGCACGGAACTGATGAATGAGCGCCCCATGTATGTTCATCTTACACAGTATACAGTAGCACTTATCGAAAAGCTGGCTTTTGTAAATAGTTCATCTGTATTTTATTTCATAGCTAAAATAACTACCTACTTAGGTATAGCACTTTTATACTTATTTCGTCAAAATAGGAATATTTCATATTGAACGACCCACGTGCCGTTAGCACTTATAATTTTAACACAGTGAGTGCCAAATTCCCTAATAAAATGAACATGCGTTGCGTTTTACTGTGCTAGAGTGTTAATTAAATAAGAAACACTGTACCTCTATTACTGTTTTGAAAAAATAGGTCCCTCCGAGTTTCTTGCCGGTAATAATACTTCTCGGGACAGAGAGTAGGGTTAGAACCCGTGGTAGTTTTGTTTCCTCTCTGACGTTCATACGTGCATTGAAATGTGTCTAAATTGAAGAATAAATATATTTTCAACTGACTTCAAGTTTTCGAGGACGAGGTTCTCAATTTTATTGGGATTTTTTTTTATGTATGTTCACCGTTTATTCGAAGACGGCTGGACCGATTTGGAATATTCTTTTGTTGTTTGAAAGAGCCTCACACACACAGTTATACAATGGGACAAACTGGTCCCATTGTCATTCATTAGGTCAGGATCTGATGATGGGATCCTGGAGAAATCGAGGGAACTCTTCAACTGTTTTCCTTTAAAAAAACTATGACCTATAGTGATTTGAGTATTTTTGACAGCAGCTCCAACATTTGCTTTTGGAAAGGTAGAGGCTCAAGTCGGTTCTTTTTTATTTAAAATTATTTATCTTTCAACAATATATGTATATTTTCTACGTAACGAGCATATCATGAAAATGGAGGATTATAAATTGCCGATTGGATGTCATGGAGAACAATTATCAGATCCCAGCAGACATCATTATAATGCGTGTCAATGGCCATTGTGAATGTATGCCGATCGGATACAATTGTTCGGGCCTGTATTCATTTCTGAATCATAATGTTCGTTTTTTTGAAATACTGATTTTAAAATGAATTCCGAATTTGAATGAATATGAAATTAAAAAGTATTCTAAGTAAATTTTTCCCTTGAAAGGCAATGATATTAACTGACAATTCAAACCCTGGCTCGTACCACTGAGTTTTTCGGAACTTAATATGTGCGAAATATCATTTGATATTTATCAGTAGCTTTTCGGTGAAGGAAAACATCGTAAGGAAACAGACCTAATCCCGATAAGGCCTAGTTGCCCCTCTGAGTTGGAAGGTCAGATGGCAGTCGCTTTCGTAAAAACTAGGGCCTACGCCAATTCATGGGATTAGGTTGTCAAGCGGACCCCAAGCCAGAACAAACGCTAGAAGGATGATGATTAACTTAAAAGCACTGCATACTATTTAGCTAGAGAATGCTCCCGGTTCTGACTCTGTATGACGAGAACCGGGATTTCCGGTTCTAGTACTGGTTTTGAATAGAAAACGAGTACTGGGAGCATACCCTAAGGCTGCATTTCCACCAGAGATGAGTGAGGATGTGTTGCGAAGAATGTGTTTCTAAAAACCAATATAATCACTTTATTTACTTATCCTCGCACAGCGCAGCACTAGGATTGATTCCTAACAAACACATTCCTCGCAACGCATCGCTCATTATAGCCTAATACTTGTTGCAATTTATTTGTGGAAACTGTTTGGCTTGTGAATGTATTATCTGATTGACTATTTGTATTGTATTAGCCTGTTTGTTCCCCAAAGGTTTAAAAAAAAAAAATTGTATGTCTGCTTTACAAAGTTGTAACGGTGATCTCCGTGTGTGTGTCAGACTTTAAAATAACACTAACTGATAAGATAAGGTGTACAAGTGTCGTGGTGGTTACACGGTTTCTCGTTCAACATCAATAAATACAAATAATATACTCGCGATTGAGACAACAGGGTGCTGGGGGTCGGAGGCTCTAACCTTTATAAAGGAATTGGGGCGCCGTATTAGGGAGAGCAGCTCTGAGGCTCGCGCGAGTTCTTACCTGGTGCAAAGGTTGACCATCGCCATCCAACGTGGTAACGTGGCAAGTGATGGGCACATTTGCGCCCGGGACAACTCGCGGGGGTTTATTTGACGATACTAAAACTTAATTTTAAATTTTAATTGGACTGTGTTAGGTATAACTCTTGGTGTACCTACTTAAATTGTGATCGTTTTTTTAAAATTACTTTGGACATGTGATATTGTGAATAATAATAGACTTATTTACTTACTTCAACTTTATAGGGAACTGTCAAGAAACTCAAACATCCTAAATAATATTAAAAACATTGTCATGTTTATTTATATCATCGTAAATTGATCGAAACATGTCGACCAAAATTCTTGCAAAATTATGTGAATGACCTGCTTCGGTATTAACTATAGCCCTAATACTCGAGTATACGCAATAAATAGCCCGGAAACGCCTACAAACAGAGTCAAACGCTTCAAGTAGATCTCTCCGTTTCTGCGCCGCCAATACTCTTGAGATGAAGTAGCGTGCCCAAGATGCCTCCCTGAGATAAGGCACACGCTTCAATCTAATTCCATACGCTACTGAGGTCGTCCATGACAGAAGCTTCGGTAAAACCAAAATAAAGGCGATATATGTGTTGAGCAGGTAGATTATTTTTACTACAATAAACTGCATGAGAACAAACACAAAGAGTAAAGGTAATTGCTATTTAGAGCGTTAAATATCAATATGTTATGTTGTCATTTTTTATATCATTCGTTTTTCATTTACAATAAATTTTAATTTTCATATGTTTAACTAGATTGCGATCTCTATCAATATAGGTATTTAATTGTATAATCAACTGTCTGTTTGTTATTACCTCTTCATACTTAAGCCGCTGAACAGATTTAGATGAAATTAAAGACAATTTTAGTCCCGATGATGAACATAGGACAGTTTTTATCACAAAAATAAATCCTTAAAGGAGTAAAAGCGGGATTTTAATTGGCATTAATAATTATATGCAAAGTCGCGAAAATAAGCTCGTTATTTTATAAAATTCAAGAAGTTCAACATGGTTTTAAAGTAGGTAAGTTACTATAACAGACATAATTTTAGTAATGGATCTCGAGGTCACATTACACTGGTGCATGAACGTGACACGTCTGCAAACGAATGGGAATACGGGACGTGACCTATTGCCTGCCAGTGTGATGTTTTTGAAGCAGTCAACATCGCTGTATTGATATTCGTAACATATGGCCTCTGTTGTGGTGACTGTTACAAAATGTGTTATGTTGGGAGTTGGGATAATACTTTACTTGTTATTGATAAAGCTTAGCAAGACCGTTGAATTGTGACTCTTTCTAAAAACACAGGTTATGCCAAGGAGGTGGGGGCCGTATTTTAAAGTTTGCTTAACGTGTTAACGTGGTTAGCTTAACATGTTTTAAAATTAGAACTTCCAATTCTCTTCCAAGACGATCCAATTCCAAAACAACTCCATTGCATTAACTATGCTCACAGCTAACGCCTCAACACCTAAATCAGGGTGTGCTGGAAAATTATTCCGCTGCAACTCCAATATTGGTTGATTATTTCTTGTGTGTTGAAGATAGATTGTATTGCTTATGTTTTTTAAAGTAATAATACGGCACTCAGTCTAAGGAAACGGTATCGGTAAAGAAAAATTAAAACATAAGCCACTTTAGGTCCCTTTGGAGCCCCTCCAGTTCTAGCACGAACTAGAACTGTAGTGGTGCCAGTACTCCCAATGAGGTAAAAAAGGTTATTTCGTTAGTTTTTTTTCTGGCGCAAATAATAAGCAATTTAAACATTTTTTTTTAAATTATGGATAAGAAAAAATCTCTATTATATAATCTCTTAAAAAGGCCAAGTACTAATATTTTAGTGATTAAACTAAGAGTAATATGAAGCTCGAAACTGTCAGCTGACCGCGAATAGCTGTGCGGTATGGGTGTACTTCTTGGTAACCGTAAGGTGCGCGCTCTCACTTCTTAAGCTCATGGAAAGGCAAGGGTAAGTCCATTTGAATAATAGTTTTGAGAGTGTCTCTATGGGTTCCCTAGTAATTGATTTGACATATAAAAGGATTAAATGTAAGCATAGAAGTCCCTTAAAAGTGCAATAAATCGACTCACGAAATAGCGTTCATCTTAGTTTTTGTGTGTCGCCTGTTTCGTGTCACTACCGAATCAAGGATTTTCTAGATATATTTTGGTTGCTTGTGTATATATTTAACAACTAAGGTAATCTAAATGTGAATTAGAAAACAAGTAGTGTATTTCATTAAGTTTCGTATGAGCTAAATTCGGTATATGTTTTTCTCACTAGAATTCTCATAAACCGAGTTTGAATATGACCCGATTTTACATTTTTAAGATAAATTCGCGTATTAACTACCAGCACAATTTTGCTTATAATTCGATTTATTATATTTATTTTTGTGTATGTGTAGTACATATACGATGGTTAATGATTAATGTACGTACTTTAAATATGATCTACTAAATTAAGACCGTGAATATCAAAAAAATCTGTATCACGAAGTAAGGAACTGGATTTTTGTTACTTTTCCCCAAGTTCGTGACAGATTAATCTATATTGATAGGTAACACAGATACAAACAAGTTACGCAATAGACTTAGAATTAGTACTTTTTCGATACAGAATTGGTAATTTATTGTGTTCATTAAGTAGGTAGGAATCTTAACTCCTGAAGCTGATCAGTTGAGCTGAGCGGGCGGAAGCAGATCCCCACACAGAGCCTGGACACTAACACTATGTCAAACTTTATTGAAAATTTTTAAATAAGACAATTCTTTTAATGCGACCGTTCTCAAGGAGTTGGAAGAAATAGTATATTATTGTAAAGGCTTGAAAATAAACTATAGGCGACGAGTCAATTCGAGGGCTGGCCTGTCAGGGTCTCCCCCTCGAAGATTCAGTCCATCTATAGAGCTTTCGGCCAAGACATAAGGTAGTGCTTTTGACGACTACTGCGAGGAAATAAACGAGGGAGTTTTCCACACCATTTCCATACTACTTCCCATTATTTCTCACACCTATCCCACCCCATCATTTCTTCCACCCTTTTCCACACCTTTCCTACTCTTTCACACATCATTTTCCACTATTTCCCAAACTATTTCCCACTACGATTTCCTACTTAAGTAAACCCGTTAAATATTTAAGATTATTATCAACAATTTATCATGTTTTACTCTGGAATACTTTATACCGAAACAGGGGCCACGAGGTCACGAACTTAGGAGCTGAGCTAAATTTTTGTCACGAAATAGGACTCAAATAAGAGGTTCACGAATAAATTAATATAAAAAAAGTTTTAACCAAAACGACATAGTTTATACAACAAATTATTCCCAAAGAATCAATATAACTCCCTCAAAAGCTTAAAAAATATTATCATGCATAGTAATATTTTAAAAAAATGACGAATTCTCAAAACGTTCTTAACATCCTTAACCTGCCGAAACAGGGGACATTTACCTTATCTCCTTTGTAAACGATAAATAATATTCAATTTAATATCTCCTAATGTAACTATAAAACTTTCGTGAGACTCTAAATATTTATAACGGGCTACCGCGGCCTGCCATCGCGGAAGGCCACCCGTGAGAATAATAATCGTAAATTGACCGAAACATGTCCAGCAAAAATCTACTTAAATTACGTGAGTAACCCGTTATAAATATTTTTAATATGTCTCCTTATCTAGGACAGTCCGTCAATTTATTCCGTATTGCATTAGTTATTTATAAACACTATTTATTAAGTAATTTTAAGTTAGAATAATCTTGATTGTAAACTAGGTGGTAAGTCTGTTGGTTTAAATAAACATATTGTTTAACTAAAGTCCAGTAATTTGGCAACTATCATACTGTAAACTACTACTAAATGTACTATCCATCTGTTCATTAATTATTCAGATTATATAGTAATATCAACTTTTGTTATTTATAAACACTGTTTATTAAAATTTGAATTTTAAGTTAGAATAATCCTGATTGTAAACTAGGTGGTAAGTCTGTTGGTTTGAACAAACATATCGTTTAACTAAAGTCCAGTAATTTGGCAACTATCATACTGTCAACTACTACTAAATGTACTATCCATCTGTTCATTAATTATTCAGATTATATAGTAATATCAACTTTTGTTATTTATAAACACTGTTTATTAAAATTTGAATTTTAAGTTAGAATAATCCTGATTGTAAACTAGGTGGTAAGTCTGTTGGTTTGAACAAACATATCGTTTAACTAATGTCCAGTAATTTGGCAACTATCATACTGTAAACTACTACTACATGTACTATCCATCTGTTCATTAATTATTCAGATTATATAGTAATATCAACTTTTGTTATTTATAAACACTGTTTATTAAGTAATTTTAAGTTAGAATAATCTTGATTGTAAACTATGTGGTAAGTATGTTGGTTTAAACAAACATATTGTTTAACTAAAGTCCAGTAATTTGGCAACTATCATACTGTAAACTACTACTAGATGTACTGTCCATCTGTTCATTAATTATTCAGATTATATAGTAATATCAACTTTTGTTATTTATAAACACTGTTTATTAAGTAATTTTAAGTTAGAATAATCTTGATTGTAAACTATGTGGTAAGTCTGTTGGTTTAAACAAACATATTGTTTAACTAAAGTCCAGTAATTTGGCAACTATCATACTGTAAACTACTACTACAGGTACCATCCATCTGTTCATTAATTATTCAGATTATATAGTAATATCAACTTTTGTTATTTATAAACACTGTTTATTAAGTAATTTTAAGTTAGAATAATCTTGATTGTAAACTATGTGGTAAGTCTGTTGGTTTAAACAAACATATTGTTTAACTAAAGTCCAGTAATTTGGCAACTATCATACTGTAAACTACTACTACATGTACCATCCATCTGTTCATTAATTATTCAGATTATATAGTAACATCAACTTTTGCCTGCGACTTCATCTGCGTGGAATGAGCACCAACCCCTTTTCAACCGACTTCAAGATTTGGAAGGAGGTTATTAATTCATCGGGATCTTTGTTTTTGCTTTTTTTGTTACGTATGTTCACCGATTATTCGAAGACGACTAGACCGATTTTGAAAATTATTTTTTTGTTTGAAAGAGTATACTTCACGGTTAGCCCCATTGTAACCAGGTCAGGATCTTATGATGGGATCCTGGAGAAATTGAAGGAACTCTTCAACTATTACAGGCACACCTATAGTGATTTAAGTATTTTTTACAGCAGCTCGAGCATTTGCTTTTGGAAAGGTGGAGGCGAAGCGAAGTCGGTTCCTTTTTGTTTAAAATTATTACTACTTAAAATGACGATTTCGGAGATAAAAACCATTCTATATCCTTCTTCAGAACTTAAACTGTCTCCATACCAAATTTCCTCTAAATCTGTTCAGCGGTTATTGATTTCCATTAAATATAGATGCAGGATGGTCAAAGGTAAATTGTTAATAGCGAACATAACAGCGTTGCATTAGACATTAAGCACAGCACGTGTCATGGATTATTGATGTAATATCCGTCGGCTATCGCGCGTAACATGCTATAACATGCCCGTTTCAGACGCGCGATAAGCGCGACAACAACAATGAACACTTCTGCAGATACTGTACCTACATAATATTGAAATGATAAAAAAGTTTCTTCATTATACATACATATAAACAATAACTAACAGTTCTGAAAATATGGAACAGTCTATGGGTTAAGTTAAGTGGGGAAAACGATCACTGCTCAGCTTGTAAAAAATATATTTTACGATGAAAAAGTAGGCATCTTTAATATACTATTAAAAGAGCTTCTAATATTTAATATGTTTTATCTACACTCACATTGTAAGTCCTCTAAAACGTGCTCAAAAACGGTAGGCAATGGCTAGCATTACCACAACCGATTTTACTATGATAAGCTTTTTATCTGTGGCAGTAACGTAATTTTAACTTTACATGCTCAAATATTGATACGTTATGAGTTTTGATACCATAATGTACACCTGCACGCGCCCGCGCGACCGCCGGCACAATCGAGTTGGCCATGGCGGTGCAATGGCGGCCATTCTATGGTTTCCGAACACGGCATTTAGGATAAATAATATGAGTGTAGATAAAGCAGTGTATGCAACTGTACGTTATTAGGCCTTATTACGTAACAGTTACATAAACTACTATTATTTTGCTATTTTCACTTTCGACACAACGTCACATCATGGTCACATCGTTCCCTCGTATTTTCGCTCTAACGTTTCTCGAAGACCGGCCTTGAGTTTTGTTTCTGCAGTGCCCGGTGCGTTTTGTTTCTGGAACATCTGCGCGCTGCTATCTATTCTCATTCGATAACTCCTATTTAATTATGAAATTCGCTAATAATACTATGGGCCAAAATTTCACTGTCTTCCACAAAAGCCTTCCCAACGATCTACCCAACAAAAATACTTATATTGTCAGCGTATAGTCAAAGTCATATGCAGTATTATTGCAAAATTCGCAAATCCAGAGCCATCGCTCACTTTATACAACATTTATTAGGTAGCACTCTGTCAGTCTATTAACGAAAAATTTGCCTCGACCGTCAGTTCGATTCTAGTGTAACTTGATCTGAAGATTTGCTATTAGTTATCTACTATAAAAATACTTCAAGGGTTTCTTACAGTTTCTCTGCAAAATCAAATTCGAAACAAAGAGATCAGCAAGAAAGGTAATTTAGAGTATTATTTACGGCGCCTAGCCGTTCAGAGATTACATAAAAAATTCCTGCGTGGCTTTAGCCGTGAAAACTTAAGACGTTCAAATCCTGCCTCGAGCACTGGAGGACTTGATATAGCTATGAAAGTGATCGTTGTGGAGAATTTGACGAAGAGTTATGTCCAGCAATAGGCGTATTTCAGCTGATGTGATAATAATAGGCATGTGTCCAAAAAAAAGTAGTCTTTCAGTTAAATTATATAACAATTAAATCAAATTTAAAAAAAATTAGATATAGCCCGTTAAAGTTCCGTGTCAAGCCGTACTACACTTTTTATATCGCCTTTTCTTTGGTATTTTTTTGCTTGATTGACAAAACACAAAAAACCTGTGTATAGTAAGATTTTTTTAAGATATCGGAATTGTCGGTAGAACTCTCTAGTAAGATTCCGACATCTTAAAAAAATCTTTAAAAAAAAATAAAGGGGTGCAATAAAGAGTATTTATGTTATGTTGAATCGTCGTGGGTCAAATTAACACCGGCCAGGGAGAGGACAGAGTATCGATCGGTAAACTTGGTGAATGTCCGCGCTGTTCTACATTCGCTATTCTCATACAATTATGCAGTCACCTGTCATGCCGTATTCTGATTCTATTCTATTATGTATAAACAATCTGCATTTCTATCACACTTTCATGTTTTAGAGTTCCGTAACTAACTAGGTTCGTGAATAATGTAGGTAAGGGATCACTTTTTCAGTTCCGTTCGTCTGTCACAGTTACGTTTTATTCAGAAGTCGAATATATGTAACATAATTGTAATAAAATATTAAGACTAAGAGGATGACAAAAAGCGTGCCTGATGTGAGACGTTCACCGTAGCATATGAAGTACGTAAGTTTGCAATTCCAGTAAAGATTCCAGATTCGCTTAAAAACAACATTTGTAGGTATAAACCTACATTATTATTATAAAATAATATACTCGTATATTATGTCGTACCTAGCTGTATCGGGAAAACACGCTCTCTTTATATGTAGATCAGTCATTGGAGCATTATGCCTTACAAACGGCGGTGTAGAAAATGTTTTAAATGGGGATTGGTAGGCTAGAGGATGGTTCTAAAAATCCAGATTTGAAACCTTTTCGTTGGTGCCAAACAAAGAAAGATTGAAGACGTATATTAATAAAATTTAGTTATGTAGTGAAATTACAGCATTTTTTCAGAAATAATCGCTTCGAAAGTCGGAAAAATAGCCCCCCCCCATTTATTAGTTATCATATACTTTCTAAAAAATTGTTTTAACATTATCGGTTTAGCCATTTTTGAGTTATCTTCAAAAAACTTCTTCCTTAGGATCAGATACGACCTTTTCGTATTCGTTTGGTTCTTATTCCATTGAAGGTACGGAACCCTCCATTATGCGTGGTCCGACACGCACTTGGCCGGTTTTTAAAGAAACTGTCAGACTAAAACTGATTAAAGTCTTGAGTAAGAACATAATTTTTTAATTGTGAGGAATCCGGACCTAATACCAACAGGTCCGGATTCCTCACAATTAAAACATTATGTTCTTACTCAAGACGTTAACTTTCATTGTTTTATACAACGTGTTACTAGAGCCACTTAAAACCACAAACACCCCAAATGATTTTTATTAATGCTAATTCATCTAGAGTATTTATTTTTCAATCGGTTAATTATTTCGAAAGATATTCGTATGTTTATTTTTCCTTGCAATTCTATTCAATTGTTAACTCTACATTTGTTGCGTTGTTGTCACATCTCTACATGTGTCATGTCAACCTATCAACTTACTTTGTCAATTCGTATAACATGACATAAGATGACATACTTTGACAATGAAAAACAAATTTGTCAAAGCTGCCAGCCATTATTAAATATTTAACCTCTATCTCCTAACCTCTCAATAGGTTGGTAAACTGTAGTGTTAGTAACTTTTAGACTCTACTTTCAGTTCTCAATCTCACTCTCGATTCTCAATAAACAGTTTTCAAGTTTTTAGTCTTGGAAGTAACACGTTGTATATCCAAAGAAGAAACAACACACCCTAGCATAGGCTAGATACGTCGTATATAGATACGTGCCACTGCTGGGCACAGGCTTCTCATGCACGAGAGGGATCGGGCTATAGTCCCCACGCTGGACCAAAGCGGGTTGGGGACATCACATACACCTTTGAATTTCTCCGCGGATGTATGCAGGTTTCTACACGATATTTTCCTTCACCGAAAAGCGACAAATGATTTATTGAGAACAAAACAAACAAAAGGACAAACAACAATATATAGTTATATAAAAAATACACTAATTAATACTAACTACCTAGCCCAGCCTACGGTGCTGAAATTAAAGGCGACTGGTAAATATCAAATGATATTTCGTACATAAGTTTCGAAAAACTCATTGATACGAGCCGGGGTTTGAACCCGTACATTAGAGACCTCAGGATTGAAAGTCGGACGTCTTATCGCCAGGCTACCACCGCCTACCTAAAGAAGATTTTTTTTAAGAAAACGTGTTTTCTTAAAAGTTTTCTTAATAAGTCTACTAGTGAATAGCATTTACGTATTCTATACAATTCGTTTTCCTTTCAAAGTAACAACTATAAGCCGAAGTCAAGTAGAAATGTAATACAATATGCTATAAAGTTTCACGTCATTGCCGATTTATGCTAACACCGAGCGTTGGGAGAGAAAATTCATATTTACATCAGTCACGATAACGCGTCCTTTTACCCTCCATACTTACCATCTCTATAAGTTGTACAGTCTGCAGACGGTGTCAGAAAAACCGGCCAAGTGCCAGTCGGACTCGCGCACGTAGGGGACCCCTATCACCATTACCATTATCTATAAAAACTGCAAAGAAATCATGTCTGTTGTACGGGAGCCCCCTTAAATATTTATTTTATTCTGTTTTTAGTATTTGTTGTTATAGCGGCAACAGAAATCCATCATCTGTGAAAATTTCAACTGTCTAACTATCACGGTTCATAAGATACAGCCTTGTGACAGATGGACAGACAGACAGACAGACAGACAGACGGACAGCGGAGTCTTAGTAAATAAGGTCCCGTTTTTACCCTTTGGGTACGGAACCCTAAAAAGCTAAGTGAGAGTCGGACTCGCGCCGCGAGAGTTCCGTACATTACACAATTTTCATAATGTTTTTATTCTTTCTTAAGTCCAATTCACGCTGAACCGCAGACTTATTATTTTTCCTGAAATCTATAAGAAAAAAACTGTATTGTGTATTTAGAGGTATTTGAGTTTCTTACAACAAAACCCTTTCATTTCATAAAAGGGGAGACCGAGGTGAGTTGTGACGGAGGAGATTTGTGACATAAGGTGGAGTCTTGTAACTGTAACTGCATCGAATTACAGGTATATCCCTATACCCTCCCTTCTCTCCAAGGTTATGCAACGCATAATCAATGCAAAGCTCCTGGGCTGTCTACAAGAGCACGACCTGATCAGTGATCGCCAGTATGGCTTTCGCCACGGTCGCTCAAATGGTGACCTTCTAGGGCTTCTAGTGTATCTCACTCATCGCTGGGCTTTAGCCATTGAGAGTTAGGGAGAGGCATTGGCAGTCAGCCTTGATATAGCTAAGGCGTTCGATTGGGTCTGGCATCGAGGTCTTCTGTCGAAGTTGCCAGCTTACGGCCTGGCCGAGGGATTGTGCAGTTGGGTTGCCAGCTTTTTGTCCGGTAGAAGCATACGAGCCGTAGTAGACGGAAGTTGCTCCGAAGGCATGGGCATAAACGCTGGTGTCCTGCAAGGCTTTGTGCTATCCCCAACGCTGTTTTTGCTGCATACCTAAATGTTGTCTATCGACATTCATTGTTATGCAGACGACAGTACTAGGGATGCCTGTTCCACTGGCCGTGCCAATATCCCTCGATCCGTTATGGCAGATATCGAGTATACTCTTTCAGGAGTCTCGGAGTTGGGTCAGGACAACTCAGTCCGCTTCAACCCTACAAAGATACAAGTTTGCGCGTTTACCGCTAAGAAAACCCCATTTACTGTGGCTCCTCAGTTTCAAGGTAAAATTTTTTTAATACCATACGGCCCGCCTGATGGTAAGCAGCTACCTATGGACGCCTGCAACTCCAAAGGAGTTACATGCGCATTGCCAACCCTTTACAAAAAGGAGGATTCACTGTGTTGATGGCTAAAGGAACAAGAAGGTCCCTCATCGTCAACACACTGGGTCCTCTTTGAGCTCTTTGGCAACCTTACTCACCAGCAGGAACACAACACTATGAGTAGGACAACTCTTACAATGTCAGGGAGTATTGGGATCCTGGGTGTCGAAATTTCCAGTGATGTCCAATTCCGTAGTCACCTTGAAGGGTAGGCCAAGCTGGCATCCAAGTTCGGTGTGCTCAATAGATATTTCTGTTCCCGTGTTTTGTCATGTATCCTTCGGCTTCCTAACAGAAAAATGTATGAGTGCTTTCCCCAACATATCTTCGTTTTCCATCTTCCATAGTTTCCTTTTTATGTAAACTCTTCGCTGGTTTAACGAAGCAAGTTTGCATGGTTCAAATGAAACAGCGCCGAACGCCAACGCTCCAATAAAACATTTGATTCCGCGAAACGACATTGCTGTGTATTTGAATAGCTCTGGCAACTCCCAACTGGGAAAAGGTAACATGTTATACCTGAATGACAGAAAAAAAGCGTCATGTCCCGCTACACATTGTAGTAATTGCAATAGCATTTTGCCAGTTTGGTATTCAGATTTTAATAATCCTAACGTGATTACTATAGTTGACTACAAGACCTCACTGCGTTCGGTTGATAAGTATACACGTAACCTTGATGAGTTCAGTTAACAGTCGCCATCAAATATATCTGTTGTGTGCAGACCGGATTACCACGTTGAACCAAGCAGCGCTGACCCGCTGTACCATTTACCAGGTCATGTAGGGAGATGAATAAGAACACTTATTTAGAATTGTAAAACATTTGAGCAGTATAGTTGCAGGTGTTTCCCCGCTGGGAGTTGTTGTAGAAGTGAGCGACGAGTACGAGTGCTCATCTATTTTATAGGATTTCTAGCGTGCTCGTACTAGTGGCTGGTATGTGCAGAGTATGTCGTTCTTTTATTAGCCAATAATCTTAAACTATTACATGATTGTAGGAGGGTGTAAATTGATATTTATATGGGACATTTCTTCATAAATTAGTACAAAATTCTTATAATCTAGACATTTTGGGTATTACGTCATAATATCAATAAAATTAGACATAGATCAGTACTTAAGAACTAGACATGTACACACAATTTTTATACACTTTATTAAATTACAAAAATAAAAAAATTGGTATAAATCGAGGAAATGATTAACTTAGATCTAGTTACACAAAAACAACAGTAATTTTAAGCTATTTGCGACAGTTCTCCCCCACGTGCGTCAGCACCGTCTACTGGTGTGGAGCAGATGAGAATGAGTCTGGAAACCGGGCGGCGGACTTCTCCTGCGCGAGTACATACAATGGCTGCTCTTATGTGGCCATCAGGACCTGGAAAGAGCTGTGCGATCACGCCTCTAGGCCAAGTACCTCGTGGCATCGTACCGTCGGCTATAATTACTACATCTCCTACGTGTAGTTTCGTCGCGTTCTGGTGTGTACTGGATCGTGGCATCAGGTTTGGACGATATTCTTTCAGCCAGCGTTTCCAGAAGTTGTCAGCTAGTGCTTGAGCTGTTTTCCAGGACGAAAGGCTCATATTTTCGTCGGAGAAGACTCCCAGCGGGGACATAGCGTTCGATCGGCCGATGAGAAAGTGATTTGGCGTGAGCGCTTCAACCTCTAAGTCAGGATTCACTGGGGTCAGCGGTCTGGAGTTTACCAGGTGTTCAGCTTCCAGCAGTAGCGTATGGAGAACTTCTTCATGGGGTGCTCTGTCTTTTAGCGTGACTTTCAGAGCTGTTTTCACGCTTCCGACTAGACGCTCCCAAGCCCCGCCGGCGGAGGGGTTGCCAGGCGGGATCTTCTTCCAGATCATGCGTCGTTCGGTCATAAATTGTTTGAGACTATCGGGCAGAGAGTTTTTGGCCTCTGATAGCTCGCGTTCTGCGCTGTAAAAGTTTGTGGCGTTATCTGAGTACAGAATGGTGGGTGCGCCGCGTCGAGATATCATTTTTCGTAGCGATAGGATCATAGAGGCTGCCGATAGGAAGGCGGCTAGCTCTAGGTGCACGGCTCTAGTAGTGAGGCACGTGTAAAGTACGCCCCATCGCTTTTCTCGGCGGCGGCCTATGACAATTTGCATAGGACCGAACAAATCTACGGCTGCTGCGGTAAATGGCGGTTGATTCGCCTTGAGCCTCTCTGGCGGTAGGTCGCCTACAGGAACCTTAAGGGTAGCTCCTTTATAGGTCCGACACCATTGGCACTTATTCGTCAGATAACGAATCGTACCGCGCAGTCCGACTATGTAATATCTTTGCTTCAATTCGTTGATCACCGTCGCATGATTTCCGTGGTTGAAAAGTGCGTGGAAATGATGGATCAACAGCTTGGTAAATGCCTCCTTAGCGTGCAAGACAGGTATATGGGCTTCGTCTCTGTCTATTCGGGCATCTAGCACAAATATTCCGTTCTTATCAAGCTTCATGGCAACTCGATATAATGCAGACTTCTTCGGCAGCGCGCGCCCGGCTTCCAGTAGTCATATCTCTTCGGCATACGACTCATTTTGGCTCCGTTTAATCAGTAGTATCTCCGCTAGACTTATGTGTCTGTTATTAATTTCTGTTTCTGGATTTCTATTGATAGACAATCTGGCTTTGAATACCTCGGCAGCAACCAAAACTCTGGCCGTAGTGCGAACCAGCCTAGTGAACTTCGAGAACCTACATATCTCGGGCAAGTATGCGAACTTGTTTTGAACGGTATTTACAGAGCATACCGGTTTTATGACGCGCTCTTCGACCGTTTCTACGACGGGCTCTACTGTTTTCTCGCGCGGCCAATGCTCCTCGGCTTGCCGTATAAAATCAGGCCCTATAAACCACCGGTGGTTAGCTCCGAACTGGGCCGGAACGCCCTTAGTAGCGTCGTCGGCGACGTTTAACGCGCTAGGTATCCAACGCCAATCGGTAGGTTTAGTTGTGTTTTCTATTTCGGCTACTCTATGTGCGACAAAGCTTTTGTACCGACGTGGATCCGACCTTATCCAGGATAACGCTGTCCGAGCGTCGCTCCAAAAATACCTATGTTTAATGACATAATCGGACTCCTTTACTACTGCGTCGGCTAGCCGTGTCGCTAGCACACAACCTTGCAATTATAACCTAGGAATGCTGACAATACGCAACGGTGCGACTCGCGCCTTGGCGGCTACTAAGGCTGCGGACTTTTGTCCGTCCGGGCCTTCGCTAACTAAGTATATCTTTTCACTAGCGTCGCAAAAAACGTGCATGTCGGCCTCTCTATTTCTCGCGGGTACGTATCGCGGTATTTCTAACTCCCTAAGTTGCTGAATATTACTCACGAATGAATTCCACGCGGGTGCGAGCGAGGTGGGTATAACGGTATCCCAGCCTATCCCTGTATGCCAGACTTCCTGCATCAATGCCTTCCCTAAGACAGAGATCGGGCTTACGTAGCCTATGGGATCGAATATCGACATCGCGCTACTCGTCACCTGTCGTTTAGTGGGTAATTTCGTACCGTTGAGCACGTCTTCGGGCGTGTTGCGTAAATTTACGTTAAACCCTAAAGTGTCGCGTCTATGGTTCCATTTTAAGCCTAATGTGCGCTCGCTTTCGCCTCCCCCGATGAGGGACGTATCCTCTTTGCTAGGAACTACGTCAGAAATTACGTTTGGGTTGTTAGAGGCGAACCCGCGGAGCTCGAACGACGCGCGTAAATTAAGCGCGTAAATTTCGTTTACTATGCGCCTAACATCGCTCTCACACTGGTCAAAAGCTACGACTAAGGGTGGGTTGCACCAAACCGCCTGTTAAAGTAAGCCAAATGTTACGCTAATCGGAGGTACTTAACGATTGCTAACTTGAATGGGTTGCACCAAGTGCAAAATAACAGAATGTAAGAGTTACGAGGGATGCCACTGTATAAACGCATTTCTAACAACATTTTCATGGTAGAATATTATTTTCATATGGCAACCCAACCATAAGTGCCAAACTAAACTTGTCAAAATCGTCAATTCGTCACACGGTCACACGAAGAAAAAATCTAAAGGAAAGAAAAGAGCGCGAACTAAACTTTGCACCCTGCAGCTTGAAAATCAAGAATATTCAACAATTTTAGCCATTCCTGAACATGTTTATTACTCAGTCAAAAAGTGGGCTATCCATAGCGCCCTACGAGCAAACTTTTTCAAAGGATAATGCAACTTGTGTTGCGAGTGGTGTTTAAAGAGAAAGCCAGAGTAGTCGGCTGGTGTATTATATTTTATATTATAGTGAGTAAATTATCCTTGTACTTTATTACTACTTACAGAACCCTAAGCAAGTAAAGCGGTTGATGGAAGCACCAAATGGCGAGAAGGTGCCCAGTCGCAAAACAAAGGCACCACTAGTTTTGAGAACTCTCCTTTCGAAAATTCGTAAATATAGGGCGCTGAATCCCTCCAACCTGGTTAATTATGGCTAGCATTGTAACCAACGACCAAAATATTGAACTTATTATATATGTACCTACTTATTGAAAGAGTGTTCTAAAGCATCTTTGTGAAGTACCTATAGCACATAATTATGTTACATTCATAATACACAATGTTTTTTATTTCAGGTTTGAATTTACCTTTGGTTTTGAAGATAAGATGAAATCAAGGCTTATGCAACTCAGTGCTCAACTCAAGGAACTTTTAAAGTGAAAGTGCAGTGGTTTCAAGAAATTTGTAGAATCTCAAAGTAAAAATAAAGAATATTTTTTTTAACATGATCAATACTTATTTCAATTTTGTCAATAAAATACATAATATATTTAGTTACCCTACTTTGTTTATATATTATTCAAACTCTGGCATAGGTTTCCTTTGTAGATAGGGGCAAGACAATGACATGCAATGATTATTTTCACCATTTTTCTAGCAACTGAAGAACAAATCAAATTATTGTCTTCGGTTGCCGCGATAGTTATTCATGAAGTAAAACAATTAAAAACGGATTTTATCGCGTGTATTGAGTTAACTTGATAAGTTCTTGATAACGAAGGATTAAGATAAGAACGAAAGTTGTACAAACAAACCGATTGCGGGTCATACGCTCAGTGGTTTGTTTGTGCAACTTTCGTTCTTATCTTAATCCTTCGTTATCTTGAGAGGTCCAAGTTCAGTCTTCCCTTTGGTAAGCATTCCGGACATGTTCGTAAGTTATTAATTAAAGAAAGTAATAATAATTAAGAAAACCTAACCACTTTCTGGTTTGTTTGTGTGTTTTTATGGCCAAAAATGGATTTGTTGTTAGTAATAAACATTGAAAAAATTAAACAACTGTTTTTACTTTTAACTTTAAATAGCTACTTGTAATCTTAATAATAACAGACAGATAATTTAGTATCATAATAAAAGCAGCAAGACCATAATAAAAGCAATAAAAAGTACAAAATTAGTCATAAAATAAAAAACAAAAATTACAAATCAATTATTAATTTAATAAATTACAAGTCTTGTTCGAACTGTTTTCCCTCGTTTCGTATACAAGCATAAAGCCTTTTGCGTACTTCAGTGACTGATATTCGCGTCGACATGTTTTCTCTCATGGTCTCAGCAGCCTCTACAATTCTTTCTCTCAAGTGTTCGACATTTCGTATTGGTCTGTCGTACACTAATGCCTTCATGTGACCCCAAATGTAAAAGTCACGTGGAGTCAAATCTGGACTACGTGCTGGCCAAGGAATCGGGCCCCCTCGCCCAATCCATTTCTCTGGATAGTTAATGTTCAACCACTGTCGCACGTCCCGGTAGTAATGAGCTGGGCAGCCGTCGTGTTGGTAAACCATGGCCATCCTTGTTCCAAGCGGCACATCCTCCAGCAGTATGGGCAGTTCTTCCTTTAAAAAATGTTCGTAAGCGATACCGGATAAACGTGCAGGCAGAAAAAATGGCCCGATCAACTTATCGTGCACAATCCCCATCCACACGTTTAAAGAAAATCTCTGCTGGTGAGCTCCTTCCTTGGATTTTCTTGGATTTTCACCTTTTGGGGCCCAAAAATGCAAGTTGTGGTAGTTTGTGATACCATCGCGGTCGAAGTTGGACTCATCGGTCCACAAGATATCTTCAGGTACTCTGGATCTTCAATGTCAGCATTGAGTAAAAATCTGCAGAAATCCATCCTCCTAGCAGGGTCTCCCTCCTGGATGGCGTGAACCGGAGTGTAATGGTATGGATACAGTCTTGCTGAGTGGAGCGTGAACCAAACTTTCCATTGTGATATCCCAAGCTGGTTAGCCACAAATCTGGTTGATGTAGTGGCGTTGGCCCGGAACAAGTCCAGTATTTGTTCTTCTGCTTCAGGATTATGAACTGCAGGTCTTCCTCAGGAAGGAATCTCTATCTGCAGGAACATTCCTTTAATGTCGGCTATTACCGCGGTCCTGCCTTCCCTAAAACGGTCTAACACGCCGAATAAGGATTCTAACAGATCAGGACCCGCTAGAAGAGCACTATTTAGCGACCTGCCGTACGCAGTAGCGGCTGCGTCCCAAACTACGCGCATTTTTCAGCGCTGCGGATGAAACATTGCGAAATGCGCCAAGTACCATACCCTAGGCGCGTCCTGCGGGGGCGGCGAGTCTACTTTTTCCGCGTAACCTTTGTCTAACAGGTTATTTATGTGCTTAGTATACTCGGTTTTCAGAATAGGGTCGCGATCTAACTTATTTTCCAGGCTGTACAGCCGCCGTAACGCGTGCGCTTTATTATTTGGCAATTCTTCGTTATCGGTACGCCATAACAAACCCGCTCGGTACCTATCTTCCCCGGGGATTTTTTCACATGTCGCTTCTAGTAAATCTATTGCTCTTTGATCGGGATAGGCCCGAGGTAACTTCTTAACTACCTCTAGTGACTCGATATCGAAATGTTCCTTCATGAGAGCTAAAGCTTCATCGTCGGCCGTTCGTGGCCCCATGTGGCCTACAAACGCTACGGTTGCCTCCGATGACCTATGTGGTCCGTGCAGTGACCATCCTAGCCGCGTCAAACTAGCTACCGGGAGGTGCGATTTACCGCTGATAATTTGGCGCGTAACTATCAAATGCCAATTATCTTGACCTATGATTATTGAAGGCGCGGCAGAATCGTAACACAGCTCATCGGCTATGTCGGCTAAGTGGTCGCACTGCGCGACTATGTTTTTGGAGACGCCTTGCGCTCCTACGTTCAATCGATTGATGGTAAGCGCTTCCATCATTTCTAGATGCCTACTGCAAAAGCCGCGGATTGCGAATCGCACGTTACAAGAGTCCGGATCGCTCACGCAACCTATACCTTCTATGTCGAGCGTTTCTCCCCGCTCTCGGGGCATTATACGATCGGCTGTTTCGTGTGAAATCAAACTAAGGGCCGCCCCTTCATCTAACAGGGCTAAGGCTTGCGTAGTACCCAGTGGGCCCGTAACCTCTACGGGCATCATTTTCAAAAACGTGGGCGCTATCATAATCGCGTGAACGTTACTGACTTTTTTGTCTTCCACGGGCGCTTTAGATGCGTTCAAACCGTGATGCCCGGCTTCGCACTGTTGCACTCCGCAAGCCACATACCTGCACTTGAAGCGACCACGGTGCGCCGCGCCTAGACATTTATAGCACAGCTTTTCGTTTTTCGCCCAATCCCAACGTTCGGTTACCGATGCATTCAAAAATTTAGTACACGCTTCTACCTTGTGTTCATGATTATGACATAGTAAACACTTATTACGTGACGTAAATTGTGCTGGTACCGAATGTTGTTTGGGCTTGGTCCCCGTATACGCGGGCCTTTTAGCCTCGCGGGGCTTCGTTTGAGCTACCGTCTCGAGCTCTATCTACTCTACTTTGCAGGCGAGAGCTCCGGTAGCTATCGTTGGAATCGCTCCAATAGTCGCGGGAGAACACGGGGGCGGGAGTACGGGCGGGGGCGGTATGACGCCCTGACCTATTTTCCAGCTCAAAGGAAACCGTGTTCACGGCATTTTTCGGCTTCTGACCTCGATGACGACTCGTTCTTTTAGCCGCGGAACTAATTTCTAGCAGAAATTCTGATATCGCGACTAAATCGGGCGAGTTCAAATTAGCTTGTTTGAACTTGCCCCATTCGTACCTAACAATAAGGTTCAACTTATCGACGATCTTGTTGACTAGCTCTGGCGCGTAAATGTATTTTTCTTGTTTTCATGATTTTATCGTCGCTACTGCATTTGCGACGTGCGCGGCAAAAGACACGATATTACTGTTATCTTAGGCTAGGCGCGGCATGCGTTTAACATTATGTAGCTCAGTCAACACGATCTCTTCAGGGTCCCCGAACTGCCTCTCTAAGGCCTCCATTATCTCGTATGGATCCTGGACGGTATACATGATGGATTTCACCGCGGTACGCGCTTCACCTTTCAACGCGCGCCTAATCCGACTGACGTTATTTACGTAACTAAACATGGGCGCGGTATCGTCAAATTCGGCACGGAATGCGATCCATTCTGTGATATTACCGTCGAAAGCGGGTAATTCGGGTGGCCTATGCATAATGGGCGCATAATGACTAGACACATCTCGCGGCGGGCGATGAGTGCTCATATGCGACTCGCGGGGCGCGGGGGCGCTGGGCGCCGGCGCGCTAGGGGCGAAATTACGTATTGTGTGTAACGCAGACGCTTCATTTTTAGTTACGTAATTGCTCTGGTCTAGCTGGGACTGTCGTTCTACCCAATTCCTCACGCGTTGCTCGTCTTTTTCGACAAGAGTTTCGGACTTACCGCTAACAGATTGCGCCTCATGCTGGGCAATCTGTAGCCTTAACTTGGCAGTTTCCGTCTCTTTATTAGCAACGGCGAGGGCGGCTTTATGAACCTCGAGTTCCGCTAGCAACAGAGCTAACTTTTCGTCGCACTTTTAACTATACACACTTCGATTTTCGCGCACTTTTTTACTATCGCGGTCGCCGCACTGAGAAAAGCGGTCTTTTTCCCCGGCAGACGTGTTAGGTTTACACAATGTCCCCGGTGGACTTTTAACTAACGTCTTTTCCGCGTCGTCTTCCGATATTTCCGAATAAGCGGGCGCCGGCGCTCTTGCCGGCGGCGGCTGTAGACGCGGTTCGACACTAGGACCATCGCCAAGAGTGCTGCTGGTGCCTTTGTCCCATGTATTGGTATCGCCGGATTGGTATCACCAGACGGCGGGGTAACGGCTCTGGAAGTTTGTCCCTTGTGTGAGCGAAGAGACATCTTGAGCGTATGATCGGACATCTTCTTCTTTCTTCTTGCTTGACGCACGTGGGGTTCCCTAACCTTACCTACCTAAAACCTAATGGCTGACACTGCCTAGTGAAGTGAAAGCGGCCCTACGTTCACTTTACTTACTTTTGGGCGTTAATCCCTGATGCACTGAATCTCGCGCAAAGGCTAAGTGCAAGTGCCAGAGCGTCCGAAACTACACTGCTTTGAAGACGTCAACCATGTGACGTTGCAACGAAAGTTGCCAGGACACGAACGTGGAGTATGGCCTCTACACGAGCGGTCCGTCCAACAGGCTGGTAAATAGCACAGGGCTCTTCCGCGAAAGCGGGCAGGTGTATCAGCGGTTAAGCCGGACACCATATGAAGATTCTGAGCGAAATTAATCGAGCTCAGCGCGTACTTGTTTCTTTCTTGAATTGGCAGCAGATTTCTTCCATCCGGAGCTCGAAGGACCAGCTGTTGTGTGCAGACCGGATTACCACGTTGAACCAAGCAGCGCTGACCCGCTGTACCATTTACCAGGTCATGTAGGGAGATGAATAAGAACACTTATTTAGAATTGTAAAACATTTGAGCAGTATAGTTGCAGGTGTTGTTGAACGACGAGTTTTTTTTTTTTTTTTTTTTGAGCCTGACTTGGGCTTTATGCTTCTGGAGCGCTAAAGCGGGCGGACTGTTACTGTTTGGTGGGATGGTTGCCGGGGGAAAATCCAGGACCCTTCCGCGACCTAACGTGACGAGTTTGCTACGCTGGAATGCTCCTACCGAGCTTGCGCTTCCAGCGAGATCAGTTGAAGCGAGTTCAACCTGATCTGGGTGAGTGGGGGGGGATCGAGCTAATGGGGGTTTTGTCGCTGGTTCGCTACTCCTAGCCTAGCTGAGAAGACTCCAGCAAGAAACTCAGCTAGGCCCGACGACTGTCCGACTCTATCCGGTATGCGGCGGTACCGGGTGGATAAGGGACTGAACGTGTCGATGTGGTCGCGACTGTTCCGAGGTGGGCGTCCCCGCCGGCGGGGGCGCCGCAGTGTACATGTGGGGGAGGGCGCACGCACAGCGTTCCATTTCTCATGAATGGCCGCTGTGAGTGCGTCGTCCTGGTCCGTGACGTAGTGTCTAGGCCGCCGAACCGAGCGGCCCCTAATCAGTGACTTCCGTGTTAAGAGTCCGAGGGGGGGAGGGTTGGGAATGTAGTTCGCAGCCTCTATTTTATAGGATTTCTAGCGTGCTCGTACTAGTGGCTGGTATGTGCAGAGTATGTCGTTCTTTTATTAGCCAATAATCTTAAACTATTACATGATTGTAGGAGGGTGTAAATTGATATTTATATGGGACATTTCTTCATAAATTAGTACAAAATTCTTATAATCTAGACATTTTGGGTATTACGACATAATATCAATAAAATTAGACATAGATCAGTACTTAAGAACTAGACATGTACACACAATTTTTATACACTTTATTAAATTACAAAAATAAACAAATTGGTATAAATCGAGGAAATGATTAACTTAGATCTAGTTACACGAAAACAACAGTAATTTTAAGCTATTTGCGACAATATCGGAGCGGCCAGGGTACTCGAAATATCTCAACAAGCACTTTATCGTCTTGATAATAGTCCTTGTTCAGATATTTGTGACCACGTTGGATGCTGCGATATATCTGAAGTCGACTATAATATTATATCAGCAATTAATAAAATTGAAACGCGAAAAGTTTCTACGTTATTAAAAACTGGAGCCAAACTAATAAACTAAATGGAAATATTGGAAATACTATTTGGTATTCTCTCATATTTAGTAATTACTTTCGATGAAAGTTTTTGAAAATAGAGGTATACGTAGAAGACAATTTATGTCGACACTAATATTTTACGCTGAAGCAGTGTTTTTAAAGCTAAGAATTTCGTGATTTATTGTGACATAAATTAAATATTTTTCAACAATTCGCGGTACCTAAATGTAAGAAGTACCTAATTCACTATATTTGTAATGATATGTTGATGTGTAATTTGATTTTTGACTTGCAAGTATAAAATGAAATAATTAATTAACATAATCGTGATTATGGTTTAAACACTTTTATTATTTGCCTTTATTCTATTATGACTATTATTCGTATACTCCAGGTGTCTATCTAATATTAACATACGTAAAAATACTTTAAAAACACAATCTATGTCAAACATCACTCTAAAACACAATAAATAATCGACCAATATTGAAGTTGTATTGGAGGTTGCAGGTGCATCGGAATAATTTTTAAGCAAATTTTGATATTTCTGATTTATGTAGAGTTTAGGCGCTAGGTGTACTGCGTAGTAAATGCATTGGAGTTGTATTAAAATTGGATCGTATTTTAAAGTAAGAATACGGCCCAAGGATAGTTAAAACGTTTAAAAAGTAGCCTTTACTATATATGTAGTTCGTTGTTTAGCGTGCGGAAAGCCCGATTTCACGCACCAGTGCTTTTAATTCCTTTTTTTTTTAATTGCACTTAAGGATATTTGTGTCTTTGTATAAAGACTATAAATTAAGCTATAGTGATTATATTTTTGTTTTTTAGTGTATTTTACATCTCTAGATATAATGTCTAAGCAAAAAGTTCAATTTGGTGAATTTAAATCTTAGTTTTTTATAGAGCGTAGTAATGTAACCAGTATTTATGTTAATCATTTTCTTGTAACTGCACTCAAAACTTAGTCTGATACTCACACGTAAATGTCACCCTTTTCGCCCTGGGGCCGTATTCTGAATTTAACACACGTTTCTTCGTATCGTGTTCTAATTATGAAGAACAAAGAAAAGAAAAATTACACCCAAAAATAAAATAAAATGGCTCACTGGGAATACGTGCGCCATACAAAAAAAAATTTTTTTTTCGTGTTTAAATAATTTTTGTCCTACTTTTTCTTGGTCGTAATACGATACTAATTATGCCCTCAAACAGTTTACCAGGTTTTTTATTACTCCCTGTATCTTAAAATGTGTTTTTAATTTAAAGTTTCTATCTTAACGGTTTGGCTCTGTTGTATCGAGCCTTACCCTTCTCACACTATATCTGCACTTTAGAAGAGAAAGTTTATTATGTGACGCGTAAAGGCGTAAGGGCGTGGGTTGATGCTAAATATTTAGGAGGCGTGAAAAGGAACACGTCAATATTACCTACTCTAAATAATTTTCCGGCTTTTCTAAATATAACTCTCATTCATTTGAACTGGGATCGTTACCTCTTAGTTTTATTACTGGAATATATGGTTATACATACATAAAATATTATTATTATTGCTTGTCAGACACTATTTGTTTTGAAGTCATTTTGATGGCAAAAGAAGATCAACTGAAGAACAAATCAAATTATTTTAATAAATATTTTGATTTGTTTATTAAGCCGTCTGCGAATGCAGAAGACGCTGGTTCGATCCCAGCCCTGGGCACCGGAGGCATAGGTCACTTTTTCCTTTGTATATGACATCTAGATAAGTTTAAAAGAAGATTATATTGATAACAAATCTGCAACAAATCAATATTCTAGAGATAAATAACTTTTTTTTTATCGTCTTATTGACAGGCAAGTAATATTCATTTTAAACCTTTCAAATAGCACCTAAATATACTTATTACTTACTTACCTTCATCACTTAGACAAATAGCTTCTCAATACTACAAATACTTGGCCCCGGCTTTAAACGGCTTGAGATATGTGGATAGATCAAAGGCTATCGGGAAATCTCATTCGCTTCCTTCCGAAACGCTTTTTATTTATAACTTTGAGTGGAAATGAATAAAAAATATATTTCAACTTAAAAAATGTTTCCGATTGAAGACAAATGATTTCTTGAAATAATGAATGCTGTTAATCGAAAAATGACAGTGTTATCGAAATTGCTCGTAAAGTACCGGCCAAGTGTTAGTCCATCTCGCGCCGCAAGGGTTCCGTACCATAACGCGAGGTATATTATTAAAGTACGGGCGGCGACCGCATGATCTGCTACGTTACGTGATACAAAGATAAGCTCCATGGCATCCATAGTAATATTATAAATGGGAAAGTGTACCTATCTGTGTGTTTGTTTGTTTGTCCGTCTTTCACGGCAAAACGGGGCGACGAATTGACGTGAGTGACATAGGCTACTTTTTGTCTCTTTCTAACCCCCCACTTCCCTAAAATTAGGGGTAGAAGTTTCTATGGAGCATTACGCAATTTTCAAGGTAGAAAGCTAAAAATTGGTATGCGGACTATTTGTGTGCGGTTTATTCTGTTCCGAGTTTTCTTCTGTGTTTTAAATCAGGAAAGGGGAACCGTGTTACCCCAAATTTAACGCGAGCGAAGCCGCGGGCAAAAGCTAGTATGTTCATAAAAGTGATGCTGAGTTCCAAAAAAATTGTAAAAAAAAATGAAGTGGCCGAAAGCACAAAAAAGTAGCACTTCCGGTGTAAAAAATGGACCTACGCCATTTGATACAAAGATGACACTTGTGGCAACAAATAGCAATTTGTATGTAGGTACAGAGAAACCCTGTCTGTCAGTTCCCGCATGGCCGGAAGTGCCCGGTAAATTTGGGGTCAAAATCGTTAGGTGGGTAGGAAGTGGTACTTTTTTGTGCTTTCGGCCAACTCTAATTTTATTAATTGTTTTTTCGGCCAAAACATTAGCATTTTTAGGGTTCCGTACCTCGAAAGGAAAAAACGGAACCCTTATAGGATCACTTTGTTGTCCGTCTGTCTGTCTGTCTGTCTGTCTGTCTGTCTGTCTGTCTGTCTGTCTGTCTGTCTGTCTGTCTGTCTGTCTGTCTGTCAAGACCATTTTTATCAGGAACGCGTGGAGGTATCAAGCTGAAATTTATATCAAATACTCAAGTCTATTGTTCCTTGGAGCTGTTAAAAAATCAAACTTAAAAGCCAACGCAATCAAAAGATACAGTCGTTTATGCCGCAAATTTTAGAGTTTTTCGGCACTCGCAAAACCTACGGGGTACTTCCCGTGAACTCAGAAACTTGAAATTTGGCACGAAGCAACGTCATATAGCATAGACAATGGAAAAATTACAAAAAGTAGACATTTTAAGTAAAATCATACAAAAAATTTTTTTTTTTAATTCTACACTTACTACCTTTTTCCTCGTAAACGCGTGGAGGTATTAAATTGAAATTCATGTCAAATACTGAGGGCTATATGACCTTTCAGATGTAGCAAAACCAAACTTTTATGTCATCGCAATCAAAAGAAATACCTATTTAAGTCGCATATTTTGAAACTGAGTACTCGCAAGAAACTCAAAACCTAAAGGGTACTTCCCGTAAACTCAGAAACTTGAAACTTGGCACGAAGAAACTTCATATAGCACAGACAGAGGAAAAATTACGAAAAGTAGACATTTTTAGTAAAATCATACAAAAAATATATTTTTTTAAATTTTAAACTTACTACCTTTTTCCTCGTATACGCGTAGAGGTATTAAATTGAAATATATATATATATAAAAGAAGAAACTGACTGACTGACTGACTGACTGACTGACTGACTGACTGACTGACATATCAACGCACAGCCCAAACCGCTGGGTCTAGAGATTCCAAATTTGGCACGTAGGTTCCTTTTAAGGTCTAGGGGTACACTAAGAAAGGATTTTTCGAAATTCACCCCCTAAGGGGATGAAATAGGGGTTCAAAGTTTGTATGGCGAAACAAGATTAGTTAGACTATTTTATTCGAAACTTCACTGGGGTATTCCTAACTATAAATGAGTTAACACGTGTTTCAGGTTTTTTGAAAATTCAATCCCTAAAAGGGGAAATATGGTCACAAAGTCTGAAAATTAACATGGGTATTGTTTCTATGGCTTATGGGGTCGTTGATTACGAAAACAGTTACGATTTTAAAATCCAAAGTGGCGGACGTGAAATACCGTCTCTCCTGTTGGGGTGCCATGTAGTCGGTGGTGTACACTTATTTATACGGAAAATGATGATGATGGAGTTTCCATTTGTAGAGCTAATCCTTTAGGCTCTAAGATTAATTTAAGAAGGGGAGCCAATCAAATTTCTGATGCAAATATTTGACGAAGTGGGGTGTGTCCCCCATAATTAATTAAAAATAAAATAGAGCTATATAGTCAAGTTTGATATCATTTTCGTGTAAAGCAAGGACGCCGAATTCATTTTTGGTATTTTATTTATACCTTTCTATATAAGAAAACTGAGAAATATAAAAAATATGAAATAAATTTTTGATATTTTTTTGAATAAATGCCTATATTTTTTTTATTTATGGTCGTAACATGAAAAATATATTTTTGTGATAAAGCCCTGTTATTTCCCTTTATGAAAAGTATATAAATCCTATATTGGTTATAATATCTTCAACGAAAAAAAAATATTAATAGGTCTGTTATCAACCACAATCTAATTATGTAGGAAAACCGATGTGGTTTGAGCTCTAATGCTTGCCTAATTATATATTTCACAACTAAATGGACGTCAACTATTTTAAACGCTATTATTTACATTGCCTTAGTATGCTTTTTATAATCCGTAAGTGAAATAAAGAGTTCGTTTAGAAGATACCGGAACCGGTTACCAATAAAGGGGTATTAGATCGAGTGAGTATATGGTAGGGTTGTTTTTAACAACTATCAATTTATTAAGCACATCATTGCGTTACCCAAAGGTAAGCGCTTGTCGGGTACGGATTGGAGGAGGAGAGCAGAAGATCGAGCACAGTGGCGTGCCATGGGAACGGCCTATGTCCAGCAGTGGACTGATACTGCCTGCTACTGCTGCTGCTAATAATGATAATGTAGCGCTTACCGAAATGAAAATATAAAATGACGTTTACCTATCAAGCTAATTTCATCTCTATTGCTAAGACATTAGACAGGGATATAACATTGAATATAGGGTAACCATATAATTTTGTAACCAAATAATAGGGTTACCCTATCGAAAAGAGTTATCAAGTAGAGGAGTTCTCCGGTCCCTGCTATCTAGTAACGTTTTCAAGTGAAAGATACATCATTGGGGATTATCAATAAGGGCCCGTTTATTTTTTTAGAGAAAAAAATTAAGTGGTAGGTATACATCTTCAACTGAGGACAGTCTGTTGGCGAATAGTGCGCTCTAAAATAAAAATAACAATTTTGTGTTATACCTACTTAGACATTACATAAATTTATTTGAAAATTTGTTAATTTATTATAACTAATATTTACATAACTAAATGCAAGTCTTCATGCTTCATCCCACATCTCCATAATTTTGTGGTTGAAATTTTACCCTCGTCCTGTTGACAAATTGATCCGATATCTGGTGCACACCTTAAGTTTTGATGACGATGACATTTTAATAGATTCAGTAACATAACATAACCACATGAAAAGAAAACAAGTTGGTAAATTCAAAAGCTTTTATTGAAAATAAACAATGCTATAGATAATGTACAAAAAGCTATAAAAATAATTCGGTAGGTTCTAGGTACCAGTCATCACTTATCACCAAGGATCGGACAAACGCCCGTCATTTTGAAAATATAACCCTGTTCCGCACAGCAGAGACTTCCTTATGTTAATAAAAAAAAATAGTATTTTATGGATTTATTGGACCATAATTTATATCCCGTGACAAATTAATTAATGATTGACATTCCGAAAATTATTTTCGCCAATAAAATAGAATGACCAAATTTTTTTCTAAATTTTCACTTGTCTAAAACTCCCACTAAAGCTCTAGATCTAAAACCCCCGGGAATATTTTGTAAAACAGTATGTATGTCCTCAACAATTTTAAACGATTATTTTATGTGTAACTTCGTCTTTTCGTCCTTTCTTTTAGATCTAGAGCACAGATTATATAATAGTTCTTTAGAGCTATATCAAAATTTCAAGCAATTTTTAATAGGAATCCTGATTACGTCACCGTGAAAGAAATACATGAAAAAATTAACTCCGAGGCACAAGCATATTGTAAGAACAGTATACCATTGTCAACGATTACATATGCCCCTATGACATCCGTAGACTGTGAACGGACTTTTTCAACGCATAAATGGGTCCTAAATTAACATCGTTATAGGCTCACAAGTGAAAATTTAGAAAAAAATTTGGTCATTCTATTTTATTGGCGAAAGTAATTTTCGGAATGTCAATCATTAATTAATTTGTCACTGGATATAAATTATGGTCCAATAAATCCATAAAATACTATTTTTTTAATTAACATAAGGAAGTCTCTGCTGTACGGAACAGGGTTATATTTTCGAAATGACGGGCGTTTGTCCGATCCTTGCTCATCACACCACTCTTCTCATCAATGTAGCTAGAGCATTGAAAAGACAAAAAACTAAAATCGTGGGGCGCTTGAATGTTTTATCCACGGACAACGCCTAATATAATTATATTATACATGAACTTATATTGTAAATATTTTAATAGTATCTAGTCAAAACAGAAAATAATTATTTTACTCATTTTATTTATGGCCTGGATACGAGACTTTCAAGCCAAATCTAAACTCTGCACTATAATGTGTTACAAATATAACAATTATTCACAAAAGTAGGACCATTCATATTTTTTTTACAAAAACGGTTGAAGTTACCACAAAACTTTCAATAAAGGAAATATTCTTCATGAAATTCTCTACAATTCTTGCCTTTAAAGTATGTTGCTAAGACTTATAGTTTTCAATCTATGTGTCGCGAAAATTTTAACCCCCCCTTTTTACCCCCACCGCACCATAAATTTAGGTGGCTCTGCTTCCTAAAATGGCATATGGGTCCTAAAGTCTCACTATGCAAAAGGTAATTCCATCATCACTAAAATCCGTATAATGCCCTTTCTTGTCGTGTTCACCACCGACTAATGGGGTTGGGTGTCGTTTTTGTGTTTTTTCGGGACGTTAATTATGAAAATGGCATCGATTTGGAAATTTAATGCTGTGTACATGAAAATTCTTGAAAGTATTTGTGCCAAATTGCAATCTAATCTAAATATATAAAAGAAGAAACTATAAAAGCTTCTATTCAAGAGTAGAAATCTGCATTAATCATAATATCTTCTGGTGTAACAATTCAACAATTATTGCAATCATTTCTTTAAAAAATAAGGGAACCGCCTTCACGAAAACGTGGTAAACCGAAACCACCAGAATGTAACAAATACTTTTCTGAAACCGCATCTAAATCAGTTCAGCCAAACGCGAGATAATAGCGGACAAACATACATACCTACATACGTACATACACACATACGGGTCAAACTGAGAACCTCCTTTTTAGTACTTTTAGTACGCGGGCGAAGCCGCGGGAAAAAGCTAGTTAGTAATAAACATACTACAACTTTTGCTTGTTATAGGTTTGTACGGAACCCTCGGTGCGCGAGTCCGACTCGAACTTGGCCGGTTTTTTTTTATATATTAAGACGGTATCAAATCAAGCAAGCAAGCCTATTCGCTAGAAACGACAACCCAAGACGGAACAACTTGGCGCAAATACGAGTGGGTTTGTGAGGAGGCCTGATCCCAAATAACGGGAACAGGGATGGAAGAAGAAAACGGTATCACACAAGTATTTTTCTTCTTCTTATTCTTCAAATTTCTTAAAGTTAAACATCAGAGTATAGGCAGTATACTTGTTTGTCATATAGAAAGCGATTAGCATAGGTAGATTAGATACGCGTGAGACAGCAAGGGTGCCACATGCGCTTCGTCAACCGTTTAAACAAACGCGTTCTTCTATAATCAGGTTAAATAATAAAAGGATAAGGCATTTAGTGAGAAGACTTGATTACATGACGGAGAAAGCACTTCTGTAAATTGCTAATGGTCAAAACATCGTCCATCACGCCAGATGGCAAAGATTATATTGAATAGTGCCAGATGCTACTTCACTCTCCCTAGTAGGCTAAAATAATCTAAGCTCAACGATTCGGCCACGAGATATTCGTCAGATAGATTCGTTTTTTTTAACATGTCGTTTTGGGTTATTGTTATTATAAAGGTTTAAGTTAATGACTGTAGTTATTTTTTATTATTTATAACAAAATAAATAATAAAAAATACTTACCCACTTAACATTCGAGTTTTGGAGGGAAGGGGGTGAGGTTGAGGGGAGGAGGGTAAAATGTGATTTTTGCATTTTTCTTGGAATCTATCATTAGTATGAAAAAGTTGCGTATGTAAAAATTAAAGCTGGCAATATTTCCTACAAAAAACGTAATAAATATTTTTATTTTAAAACTAACTGTTTTCGACCTATGAGCCTTCGAAACTACGATACTACAATTTTTTTTAGCGAATAACTATTAGTAATATTTTTATAATCAATATTGGGTATACATACATTAAAAATCAATGAAGACATTTTTAAGTTTCGGGTATTTTATAATATGACTCATGCGCGCCGTGCGTCAAAATGTTATTTTTCCTCATAACTCATAAACCACCTTTAACACTCACGATCAGTAACCCGCTAAGCGAGATCTGTTCGTAGACGCTATCCGCTAAATACGAGGAAAACGCTAGGATAGGCGTAGCGGAGTGTGGTACGGAAAGTGTTAAAATAATTATAGAGAAATTTTGCATATAATATACTAAACATTAACTCAGATCACTATTATTTTAATTCAGAGATAATTTAATACCTATAAGTTACAAGAAAAACGAAAATAAACCCATGGGTAGGTAAATATCGGGTAAATAACGGGTATTTATCCGGGTAGTTACCCATCTCTACCACAAAATGCAAGTTCCAAGCGTGCACGTTAGGCGTAGGCGCCAATCGCCATAATAAATAGAAAAATATATATTATGGGACCTAGTCCCACTAAGCTCAATAAGGCTTGTGTTGTAGGTACTAGACGACGATATACCTATACAAAATAAAGATATATATAAATATAAAACTTTCGTGAGACTCTAACATATTAAAAATATTATATTTCGACCGAAACATGTCGAGCAAAAATCGACTTAAATTACGTGAGTAACCCGTTATAAATATTTTTAATATAGATAAATACTTTATAACATAGAAAAAATCCATAACTCAGGAAAAAATCACCCATTATTAACTAATAACCAAAGTAATAATTAAACGTCATATTTAATACATCGTATATTATCCTATAAGTTCGTATTTATCTTGCCTTCTATTCCCCAATGAGTACCCCTGCCACCTGCGTCTGTATAGGCAGGGGCAGAACACATTTGGCACGTCTATTGACAATAGTTATTACCTGATACAAAATAAATCGAGATTATTTACTTCTTGCATTAAAAAAAAGAATATTAACAGTAGACAATATACATATCTTGACACACATTAAGACATAATAACATTTCGTTTTATTGCTCTATGAATAAACTTAGAGCAAGGACACTGACTTTCGTAGCGCATTTTGTGGAAGGGTCAGAATAAACATCTTTACATGAAAAATAAGGTAAATAGCTAATAACTGGCCCTGTTCTCATTTACCTCACTATTTAAATGTGTATTTCATATGTACATATATATGAAGTTCTTGTCCATGTAATGAAGTTTGAATCTTTATAACGCAATTTTAATTAAGATTCGACCAGTAACCAGGGTGGCCAATAATAGGCAATTTACCACGCAACTCCACATTTGGGATTGAAAAGTTCATGCAGTATTAGCGTGATCTCTATACTCCGCACAGTGCGTTATTTTTTTGAAACCTAAGCTGCCAAAAAGAAAGGGTGCGGGAGGGGAACACGCAATGCAAGACAGGGAACGCGCGATTGTTCCGTGGGACACAAGAGAGAGTCAGACATCAATGGTTGCCATGAAGACGTACTAAGTTCACAGTTACTTCCAATAATTTAGTATCTAACTATTATTTATTTATCGTATGGCAAGTAGGTACACTATCTAAATTACATTACTTATATTCTAATTTTACATTGCTCCAAGTAGAGTGAAATTACTTCAAGCGTGGCAGCGCAGGTCGCCCGGCTATGTGGGGTCTTGAATTAATTAGTCTATGGACTATACTAAAACCTACATTTTTATAATAAAATAAACTAAGAACAGCTGCTCCTATGTCTACTTTAGGAACAAAAAATGTATTAAAAACTGAAAACTAAGTGATCTTAAAAAAGTCTATAATAACATTAATAACCCCGTTCAAACGTTGCTGGTTAAAAAACATCGCAGATAAATAAAATAAAATAAATAAATATTATAGGACAACCTTACACAAATCGACCTAGACCCACAGTAAGCTCAATAAAACTTGTGTTATGGGTACTAGACGACGATATATATAATAGATAAATACTTAAATACATAGAAGACCATAACTCAGGAACAAATATCTGTGATAAACATACAAATAAATGCCCTGACCAGGATTCGAACCCGGGACCTCCTGCTTCGTAGGCAGGGTCACTACTGACTGGGCTAGGAGGCCGTTTTGATGAAATTAAAATCGCTTTTTCTTTCTAGCCTTCCAGTTATCCGAGAATGATTACTTCTAAGCAAATATTAACTTTTTCACACCACCTAATCAGGGCTTTTTCTTCCCTACTAGGAGGGAACAAAGTGGCACTTTTCTGTTCTAGGACATTAGCTTTTTTTTCAGCTAGTCCGTCATTAAAAACATATTTCTTATTGAATTAATCGATTAATTATAATCAGGAAGCACATTAGAAGCACATATAAAGTTAAAATAAATATGATTCAACAATAAAAAAAATATTTTCTCTAAGGTGGTGTGAAAAGCAGTATGTGTCACATAGGAGCAAAACTATTTTCACCTTGGGCGTTAACACTTGAATCCCTCACTACGCTCAGGAGTCTACTTTAGACTCCATCGCTTCGTTTGGGATTCAATACACGCCCTCGTCGTAAATATTTCATTTTGCTCCCTTGTTACACAATCTACTATTTTGTTTCTTGCAAAGAAACAAGGATTCCTCTCTTGACAGATATCCACCAGTCTCTTTGTATTGCAGAGTTCATGGGATCAATGTTACTCTGCGTCCGTAGGAAACACCTTAGACAACCCTACACGTGATCCCTGGGTGGTGCTAAAAGAGTAACAAACTTGGCAGCTGCACTGTCTCATCTGGACCTCGCAGCACTCACTGGATTTTCTTTATCTGCTTTCCCACTACTTCCTGAGAGAAGAAATGCCTATGTATATCCAGTGACATGTAGCCATACGATAAATTAAATTAATTGGTAATACCCATAGACTAATTAACCCAAGACCCCGCATAGCCGGGCGACCCCCGCTGCCAGGCTTGAGGTAATTTCACTCTACAGTGAGACACTAATTATTGGAAGTGACAGTAAACTTAGTACGTCTCTATGGCAACCATTAATGTCTGACTCTCTCTTACGCCCCACGGAACAATCGCGCGTTCCCTGTCTAGCATTGCGTGTTCCCCTCCCGCACCCCTTCTTTTTAGCAGCTTAGGTTTCAAAGAAATAACGCGCTAAGCGGAGTATATAGATATCTTGTATACAATCTATCTATATCTTATATCTTGTATCTTGTTTTTGGTATTACATAATACCAAATTATTTTTATGTTTAAAAGCTGTCAACCTCACTTTGTACACTACAATTTGTGGCTTCCATAATTAACTTTGGACTGAAAATAAACGCTTCACATAAAATGAAAACTCATTTCTTGTGAGATTAAGTAATAAGAAATAAACTGCATTGCAGAAATTTTCCTCTGAAGTCAGTTAACGCTGGCATGCGACCAAAGAATGATTTCCTTTTGGAGAATTATCGTCAACTGCCGTTGTTAAATAAAATTGTTGGAAATGTTTCACTATTGGGGTCACAGCGTTCTTGTTTCATGTTCGCATAATTTTCCAAACGCAGCGTTTTTTTATGCACCTTCGGGCCGATATATCTCATTTGAAATCATTTGAAGAATTCAACCAACCGGAGCGGCCATGTCTGTCATTTTATATACAAAAAAAGTCTGCCAATTTTTGCGGGGGAGAGGAACGTCAAATGTATTGCTATTCGCACGTAATGTACAAATATAAACGTCAGGCTGTCTCGGCGCCAACCACGAGTTCGTAGCTTTTGGCGTCGAGACACTTGGTCCGTGGGGGAGGGGGGCGCGAGGGCTCCACAAGGCGCTCAGCAGCCTCAGAGAGGCTACAGGTGACCCTCGTGCAGGCGGCTTTCTTACGCAAAGACTTGCTATCGCAATTCAGCGCTGGAATGGCACCTTGCCGAGAGGGCCAAATTTAGAGTCACATTTTTAATTTATTATCTAATTTTTAAGTATTTTTATTTTTAGTTAGTTTAATTTTAAGTTTTATTATTTATAATTATTTGTAAAATTTCAACCTTTGAAATAAATCTTCCAAACGTCAGTCCATACATCGAATATGACCACTGGTCATTTGTTTTCGGCAGAGAGGAACGTCTGTCAATGGCCGCTCCGGTTGGTTGAATTCTCTAAGTTTGAAATGGTTTTGTTATTGTTATGATCTTATGATACGACATTGACACGAATGGCAGTGAATCTCGCGCGCACCAATCAGCGATCGTATCATAAATCAGATCATGACTAGAAAATATCAAAATTTCAAAATCGTAATACTTACTGCTTCTGGATGACAACCGTCCCATCATACGTAGCAACCGTGGCATTTATTTGACAACATTCATTCGCATTCTCTTGTTTACTGCCAGAATATTACACCCATATTACACCATAAGGATGAAGTGTCTCCTATAAGTATTTACTTGATTGATATAGTTGTAATTGTCGTCTCAGTCTTTGTAGGAATACTCTTGAAAGTAGCCGTAATTTGAATGCGCCTGCAAAGAAAGAAGTCCAACCATCTTCAACCGGTAAAATATACTTTTCAGTATTAGGGTGACACATACTTTGTGAGACTTGGTTGCCATAACGCTATTATATGTACCAGCATTATTGTAGCACCCAATGCCTTCAAAAAACATCCCTAGAAGACCTCGGCGTTTTCAATATAGTGCGTAGCTCTTATTTTATCGGTTTCACAGCTGAGTTGAGCTAACTACCGCTACGTCGATGTACGTTGTAACTAATTATTATCACGACAGGGGGCGCGAGCGAGCGAACAGTGTGACATGTGGTGTATGCTTGACATGTTTTTGAGCATATTGGGGAAATTACAATTTATTTTTAGTGGTTTTGTGTCAAGGGTCTAAAAAGATATTTTACATTGGGGTATTTTATGGAGCGAGCGAACGGAACGAGCGAGGCATCTAGAGTGTAACAAAAATTCTGGTGATCCGTTTAAGGGCATAATTTGTATCGTATTGCGAGTAAGAAAAAGTAGGATTTTTTTAAAATACAATTGCTCAAAAAGTTTCGTTTATGTAGCTGCAAATCGTGCGTAAAGTTTGATTTTATACACTTGTTGCCGATAGCCAACCACCAAGACGACCGCGACGAGACTTACGTCATTTCGTTGCTAAGCAACTTGTCTATAGTTAGGTTTAGGTATCAGGTTTCGTCGAACGGTCGTACCCAAGATTTAGTCTGCCTAGGGTAAAAGGCGATTTATATGGATAAGTATATCCTCCTGAGTCCCTTAGTCCGTTTTAAAGGCCAAAATCGAACAATGTTTAAAGACCGAGCACCAAAAAATAAAGTTATTCATAAACGCCGAGTGTCCGTTACAACGCCCCTAATAATTTGCGCTTAAAATTGGGCGATAGTGGCGTGATCCTGAGAACCAATCGCTATCCTCCAATCAGTAATATATCTATCTCGCTTTAGCAAAAGCTATTGCATAGAAAACAGGAATATTCCGGTCAGTACGACGCCACGAGTCCAGCAAGATGTCGCGTCGTGCAGGTGGAGGTAAGTTCAATCCCAAATTTTTCGCTGAATCCTGTGTGTGTTGGTCTGTTTTTTTATGTATTTAATGAGTATTTTGTATGGTTATTATTATTCCGTTACTATTTTTGTTGTAAATATGATATTTGAAGTACAATTACAAGTTAAATTCGTTTGACCTTTGTAAACGCCTCTCGGACTATATTAATAGTATGATTATGTATGACTTATGATGTTAATAATTAGGATTAATAATAAAGATCACACACTTGTTTTGAACAAGTTTTCTTTAATAGATAGTTTTATAGTACTTCATTCGATAGCTACGTACACAAAGACATTTTGTTTGTTTTTAAGAATTTAAAAACTGTTGTTATGTATGCAGAAAACTTATTACAATTGTTCTAAAGTATTAACTTTGTAAGGAAACTATTGTGATTGTATTGAGAGAAGTAGACTGATTTTGCTACGACAGTTTTATATTGAATAAGATTTTAGAAGTACATTTGTTATGTTTTTTCCAACAGAGTGGTTCTGTGTTTTTTGTTATTTTCTATTAAAATACCATTTTAGCAATTATTTGCATTTTATTTCATTGTTTAAATATATACCCGATTCCATACAAAATGACACATATTAGCCATACTAATTACATAATCTTAGTCGTTTAAAAGCCGAGAGGCGTTTATAAAGCCCAAATAACTCACAAATAAAATCATGCTTAAAGTATTCCTCATAGAGTATATAATCAACTTTGTTCTAACGAAAATCCGAGAAACTCATTTTAGACCTTAAAGTAAGCGACAGAAAGTTCAGGACTCAACGCTGTTTTCTTTATAAAGGACTCTCGGCTTTTATGCGAGTGTACTCATTTTTTAACAAGGACTCAGGAGGATATGTAAATATAGATATCTGGCCAGATAGATAAAGATTTGTACCTATGATAAAAGTTAGCTTTCGAAAGTTCGAGACAATACGAGAAAATGTAAGTAAATGGTAGACCTTAATATGTAGGACATAATTAAGGTCCACAATCGAATGTGTTGTAATGTGCTTTACGAGAAAAGTCTAGAAAATGTCAGTAGCGAAGATAATTGTGTGTCATGTGAATTTGAGCTATGTAATGCTTTTAGGGTTAGAATTATGTTTATAAAAGTATTCACATGTGTAAAGACAGATTTCGGTCGTACAAACTAAGTTTAGGTAATTTGTATCATATTAAATGGAAACTGCTCGAAGATAATCGAAAAACAAGTAAACAAAGTCATAAAACGATTCTAAGTAAAGAAAATTCTAGACCCGCATGTTATCGAATCCGAGAGTAAACAAAGCCAAACTCACAATTAGTTGAAGTATTTTAGGGTGCACTGGTCATCAAGGGACTTCTAGAAAATACGAGACACGTCTGCTTGGTAACAACCATTTATTGAAAGAGAATGATGCATATCATAACATGTGGGTAAACCTTAATCTAGGGCGCGAATCTATTCTACCCACATTAGGATACATTACACCTCCACCCTTATTTCTAACAAGTATTTTAATTAATTAACACGTTTTATAATATTAAGTAACTACTTAGGAATGAGATTTTTAGTCAATCTCGAAACCATATCTTTTTACAGGTGGTATTTTATCTCTAGGTCTCAGCGTAGGCCGGGGAAGGACGACCGGAGGGTCGGTGGGTTCCGAAACCTGTAATTAGGATGGCGAGTGTGCTACCCTCGCCGTCCTGTCTGGTTCTACAGGGTTTTGATTTTGAACCTGAACCGAGACACTAGGTGCGTCGTCGCGATCACTCCCCAAACTGTCCGATTCCTGGGTTGGTGCTGAAGGAGCCGGCTCCTCATATATCCAGCGACTTTTAATTTGATCCACGTGTCTATGGATAGGTGAACCGTTTTCCGCCGCAACTATATAATTTCGCGAACTCGATTTTTCCTGGATTCTGCCATTTAACCATTTCCTACCCCCACTATAATTCCTATACCATACATTTTCTCCCACGTTAAAATCTCTAGATGTACCGCCAGCGTACGCTACCTGCTTTATTTGTCGTTCTTTCACTCTGTCTTCTACTGAACTGTCATTTAACAAGTCTAGCCTAGAACGAAGCTTCCTACGTTGCAATAACTCGGACGGGGATACCCCTGTAGTGCTATGTTCTACATTTCTATAGGCTAGAAGATAAGCCTGTAATGCTTCATCTATATCGTCACCATCTCGCATAGCCTTTTTAACGGCCCGCTTGCACAACTTAACCGCTCCTTCCGCTGCCCCGTTGGAAGCTGGATGGTATGCGGCCGCAAAAGTGACCTTGACCCGATTACGCGTCATAAAACTGTTATACTCTTGGCTCGTCAAGGGCGGTCCATTGTCAGAAACGACTTCCCGGGGTAAACCGAAACGCGCAAATGTCTCTCTTAGTACCTTTATAACTGCCTTCGCCGTGGTAGACGACATTTGGAAAACCTCTAACCACTTAGAAGTAGCATCGATAAGGATTAAAAAGGTCCTACCCTGTATAGGTCCCAAAAAGTCGACATGTCTGGTCCAGACATCCGCCATATACCGCCAAGGCTGGGGTGGGGCGCGTGGCGGGGCCGCGCTCTCGGCCGCGCAGGTGCCGCAGCTCCTACAGGTGCGCTCCACGTCCGCGTCGATGCCGGGCCACCACATGACGCTCCGCGCCATGCTTTCCATTTTAACAATGCCCATGTGTCCTACATGTAGTTCCCGTAGCAACTTGTCCCGTAATACCTCCGGAATTACTAGCCGGTAACCCCAAATAATGCAGCCCCTATCGACATATAGCTCTTGTCGTCGAACAAAATAAGGTTGGACTTCCTTATCAATGCCTGATGATGGCCACCCAGTTTGCACGTAAGTTACTATTTGTCTAAGCACTGGATCTTTACCAGTACTAACCTGCACCATTTTTTTGTCTATAGGCAAGAAATCTTGAACAAAATTTAAATAAGTAACTTCTTCCACTACTCTGGTCGATTTTTCTACCGGTAAACGAGACAAGGCATCTGCCGCGTTATTTTCACTGCGTACATATTCAATATTAAAATGATAACCGGCCAGCAATACAGCCCATCGTTGTAGTCTACTAGCCGCCATTACTGGTATTCCCCTTTTTTCGCCAAATATAGATACCAGTGGTTTGTGGTCGGTCCGCAACGTGAACTTCCTACCGTATAAATATTGGTGGTACTTCCTAACGCCAAATATAATACTTAACGCTTCACGCTCAATTTGCGAATAGCCTTTTTCCGCCGCATTGAGTGTCCGCGACGCGTACGCCACCGGCCGCTCGCCGTCCGGCGTGACGTGCGACACCACCGCGCCGACACCCAAGCTGCTTGCGTCTGTTGTCAGGACTAACGGCAGGTCCAGGGAATAATGAGCCAGGACTTCACTACACATCAATACGCTTTTTATTTTCCTAAATGCTTCTTTGCACTCTTCGTCCCAATGGAAAGTTACACCTTTCCTTAGCAAGTTGTAAAATGGTGTGAGTATGGTACTCATATTACGAACGAATTTAGCATAATACATTACCAAACCTATAAAAGAACGTAATTCGGTAATATTACTCGGCTCTGGGGCATTTCTTATTACTTCTATTTTTTCGGGGCTTGTGTGTACACCTTGTTTACTGATAACGAAACCTAAATATGTCACTGATTCGGAAAAGAAAGTACACTTATCTTTCCTTACCTTTAAACCATAGGTTTTTAGCCTCCTGAACACCTCGTGCAGCGTTTCTAAATGAGTTTCATCATCTACCCCGGTTATGATCAGATCGTCTAAAAATATTCCTACACGCGGTAAATCTCCGAACAACTGTTCTAATAATACCAGGGCTAGACGCAAGGCCGTATATAAGTCGGTTGTACATAAATAAACCCTTATGGGTATTTAGAACTGTAAACCTTTTCTATTCGTCTAATTCAAATTGTGCGTACGCTTGCGATAAATCTAGTTTTGTAAATCTATCCCCTCCATGTAGTTTAGCCAGTAGGTCCTCGACCCGTGGCAGTGGAAAACGATCCACCTCCAAACATTTATTGAGAGTTAATTTAAAGTCAGCACATACCCGGATGGTCCCGTTTTTTTTCATCACCGGGACGATCGGCGTAGCCCAGTCGGACGAGTTTACCGGAGTGATCACGCCGTCCGCCACCAGCTGGTCGAGCGCGCGCTCCACCGGGTCGCGCAACGCGTACGCCAGCGGCCGCGCGCGCAGGAACACGGGCGCCGCGCCCTCGCGCAGCCGGAACCCCACCGTCCCGCCGGTAAACCTTCCCAGGCCGTCCTCAAACACTTCATAATATCTGGAACTGAAGTCGTTTATATCAAAAATATGCTTTGTACTGACATTATTAAAACTCTGTGATCTTTCTATATCCGGCAATATTTCTAACTCCTTTATCCATTGTCTGCCAACTAAACTCGTTTTTCCGTTAGCTATAACAAACAAATCTAACTTCTTACACCTGTTTTTATAATGCACGGAATATAATATTTTACCAAGGGGTTTGACCCCTCCCTCTGCATAGTAGCACAAATTCAAATCGCTAGGTCTTAACGTATAATCAGAAAACAATTGCTTATAACAGTCATAACTAATACAAGATATCGGACTGCCTGTATCTATTTCCATAATTAAGTTTACGTTATTTACTCTAAATTGAGACATGTAAGGTCCAAATTCCTTTAACTTTCTAGCATCCATAGAAAACATATTTACCTCTTCACTGCCGTTACTGTCACTGTCCGAATACACCACCTGTTCCTCTAACATAGCATGAAATGAAGGCCCTTTTCTCAAATTCATATTGCAGACTCTGCAAACGTAGGCCTTGAATTTGCACAAACTCTGTTCATGTCGCTCACCATACACCGAGCATTGCCTAGTTTGCCCTCCTTTCCAGTCTGTATTGTTTTTCTTAAACGATTGCTTGACCGCGCCCGAGCCGCTACCGCCCTTCGACCCGCCGCCTTGCGTAACCCTTGGACCGCGCGGTACATAGCGCTCCGAGCTGTCCGCGCTCGCCGACTGCCGCTTATCTCGCTTCATTGTAGACAGCTGATGCATTGCTGCCATGGACGATGATACTCCCTCTTCTCCAAAAGAACGGTCCTGTACCAACGCCGCATGACTTTCCGCCGCTTCCATTGCCACCGCCATCTTAAATGCTCTTTCAAATGTTAGGTTATCTTCCGTAAATAACTTTTGCCGAATACTGTCATTATGGATACCACACACAAACTGGTCTCGTAAATTATCTTTTAAATTAGCATCTTTAAAATCACAGTTTTTTGTTAACTTTTTTAATTCCGCAGTATATTCCGCCACCGTTTCGTCACTTTTTTGTTTCCTTTGTCGAAATTTATACCGCTCCGCCATTATACTCGGAGTCGGCTGTAGGTGCTTCTTCATAACTGCCACTAGGTCTTCGTACTTTTTTGTGGACGGTTTGTCAGGCGAACACAAATTTGCCAACAATTCATACGCATCATTACCCATAACCGTGATTAATGTAGCTACTTGCACTGCTGGTTTCACGTCGTTAGCCAAAAAATACTGGTCCAAGCGCTCCACGTACAAGCTCCAATTGTCCTTATGCACCTCGAACGCACCAATTTTGCCAATCGACATTTTTGATTACTACACAAAATGCTCCACACGCGTGTACGGTTCAATATCGTCGCCACTGAAGTATTTTAGGGTGCACTGGTCATCAAGGGACTTCTAGAAAATACGAGACACGTCTGCTTGGTAACAACCATTTATTGAAAGAGAATGATGCATATCATAACATGTGGGTAAACCTTAATCTAGGGCGCGAATCTATTCTACCCACATTAGGATACATTACATTAGTAAAATGAACCTTATGTCAATACGTGTAGAGTACAAGCTAGCAAAACGATGCAAGAGAGAGATAGGACATATGCATGTTAGAAAGAGACCGTGTGTGAGCTACACGGTAGCGTAAAGAGGGAGATAGACATACATTTAAGACATCTTCTAGACTTGAATATTTAGAGATTAAACGAACTTCACTTACAGGTAAGTTCGTTTAATCTCTAAATATTCAAGTCTAGAAGATTCCACCCTTTTTATTTCCGGAAATCGATCAAATCGAATTATCATGCATTTTCGGAAAACTTCTAGGCGTATGTCTATCTCCCTCTTTACGCTACCGTGTAGCTCGTTCGTTTAATCTCTAATTATACTCGGTTTCGTCCTCTATATTAGCATAAAATACACATGTAGACCTTTAGAGACAATGATCGTAAAATTATGAGTTATGGAATGAAATACCTTGTGGTACTCGTAAAAAATGTTTTATTGATTTATTAATTAGTTAGATAACATTTTTATATACTAGTTAACTTCTCATGATTGTCAAGCCAAAAAAATCATCATCATTTGAATCAATAATAGGGCGATTATAAAATTTGGCAAAAGTTTGTGAGGCACAACTCCAGCCCGCAGTTTTACGAATTGTATCTATACTGACCCCTAACCTAAGCGCAGCGGAGGAGGCTGCATGGCGGGTACTATGCGCAGTGAACGATGACGTATCAATTCCACTTAAGGTCAATACACTTTTAACCCATCTACTTAATGTTTGCGTGCCAACTTGTTTATGTGGCTTTTTAAAACTTATAAAAAGGCATTCTGCCTGGTTTCTAATATTTTTAGTTATTTGCAGGTATGTGTTTACTGTTCTTGCCGGACAAATCTCTGGCCTTTCATCAAAAAAGGGCAAGATCAGTAAGGGTTGTGAAGAACCAACACGAGATGTTTTTATGAGATCTGGAATTTTAATTTTAATTTTATTTGAACAGTTTTCTATGTTACATGTTTTAATATTGGCTAACGTTTGTACTCTATGAGCAGTAACAAGGGCTAAAAGTATTTTACATGTTTTTAAAGTGGGTATTCCACTCATACATTAGTATGTTATTCAATCAAATACAAACATTGAAAACAAGGCGTATCGATGTTGGTTCAAGTCCAACTGGGTTGATTATTTTTTCAATGTTTTCAATGTTTGTATTTGATTGAATAAGGGCCAAAAGTGTTATTAATTTTTTAGTTATTTGTTCGAGAGTTAAATTTTCGTTAGGATACCATTTTGCCAAAAAATCTAGCACGATTGATGGGTCCCAGGTTTCATTATATTTAGGAAGTGGGGGCCTGGAGCGAAATACTCCTTTAAAAAATCTTTTTAAATCATCGTTTTCAGAAATCTTATCTTTAGCTATCAAGGAGAGGGCAGATCTATAAGAGTTTAATGTTCCATATTGGGCACCTTTATTAAACGAAAAGGTTAAAAAATGTATGATTTTAGGAATTGATACATCATAAATGTTCAATTTATTTTCTTTACAATAAATGAACCACTTTTTATAGCACCCTTCATACTGTTTGTATGAGTTATCCGAAAGCGAAGTCAAAAGTATATCCGTAGAAGATGATGGGACACCTCTTCTTAACATCGCTTCGCGGATAATATTCCTGCCACCAGGGTAGTCTGCGAGCGCATCTGACGGCGGCTGGAAGTAGCAGACACAATCAAATTACTATTTGCTTCAAGTACTAAAAGTTTTGAAACCAATAAACTTTTGAAAAGAGGATACCACGGTTGCGTGGGCCATTGTGGAACTACCATTATACCTCTAGCCTTATCGTTTATAATTTTTCTTAATGATTTTAAAATCATGGTGAACGGTGGGAAAGCATAGAAGTAAAAGCTAGACCAGGAGACTGTAAACGCATTTATCGCATAAGCATCGGGATCTCTATGCCAAGATATGTAAATTGCACATTTATTGTTTATTCGACTAGCGAATAAATCAATATTCGGAACACCAAATTCATTCACAATATTTTGAAATGCATAGTTCGCAAGTTCCCACTCAATATCCGGATGCGTACGCCTTGACTCCTGATCTGCTATGAAATTATCAGTTGAGCTGATATATGAAGCGAATACAAACAGTTTTTTACTTTCACAATATTGCCAAAGTTGTTTTGTGATTTCCGTCAAGTGGGGAAACTGAATACCTCCCATCCGATTTATGTAGGAAATAGCAGTAGTATTATCAATGCGGAGCAGTATTTGTTTGTTGTACAAATCCCGTGAAAATATTTTAAGACCAATAAATGCAGCCATAATTTCTAATTGGTTTATATGGTGTTTGCATTCATCTGCATTCCACGGACCGCTTGCCTTTTGGTCGCCGCATGCTACCCCCCACCCAGTAGTTGAGGCATCAGAAAAAATTTCAACAGTATAAAAATCGGCTTTGATTTTACAACTACAATTTTCTATGTTGTTTTTCCACCATTCAAAATCATTATGCAAGTTGTTTGGGATAGTCATGAAGATGTCATAATTATCTTGATCTTTTAAGTTAAGAAACTTGCACCTTTCGAAAAGTTTTGTATAAAGCCAGCCGTATTCGACGGCTGGACATGCAGATATTAAAAGACCGACAAAACTTGCAAAGTCTCTTATCTTGCATCGTTTAATTGTAGAATATTTTTTGATTTCGTATTTAATTTTTAATATTTTTTCTTTTGGTAAAGTTACTTCCAATTTAATTGAATTTATAATATATCCCAAAAACTTGCAAGAGTTTGAAGGGTTGAGATTACTTTTCTCTGTATTAATAATAAACCCCAGAGAGGTAAGAAGCTTCTTTGTATTATTAATGTTTGTAAGACATTCATAATAGTCTTTGCCGATAAGTAGTAAATCGTCTAAATAGATGGTAGATAGGTAACCACATGACCTCAGCAACTTTACTACTGGTTTCATAACTTTTGTAAAGACAAGAGGCGCGGAATTTAAACTAAATGGCAGAACATTAAATTCGTAGGTATTATTTTCAAATTGGAATCTGAGGTATTTCCTATCATTTTGATGTATTTTAATAAGAAAATAAGCATCTTTTAAGTCCAATGTACTTAGATAACAATTCCTTGATATTAACTTTAAAGCGGTGCGTAAATCTTCCAATTCAAAGTGAGAAGTGTCTATGAATTTATTCAAGGATTTTAGATTTAAAATAAATCGCATTTTTCCATTTGGCTTGGGTATTAGAAAAACAGGCGACAAATATTGATCGACGCACGCATCACATTGTGAAATCGCTCCAATTAACAGTAACTCTGAAATGGAATTACGTAAGTGTATTTTTTCATGATTGGAGTAATTCTTTTCACCAGGTGGTGAAAGTTGTGAAACTGGTTTTGAAAATGGAATTTTATAACCCTTTATATATGATAATACTACAGGATCATCCGTAAGCATTAGCCATTGATTATAAAATTTAGCTAGTCTACCTCCTGGTATTACCGTTGTTAACGACGTCTGTTGCTCGACCTGTACCGCTGATGCTGCGATGGCCTCGAGGTGTGCATGGGCCGATGACGTGTCGAGGTCGCAGGCTCCCTCGCTCGTGAGGGTCCCGGCTGCCTGCGAGCTGGACCCGGCTTCCAGTTTAAATTTTTATTTGTATGGGGTATATTAGGCTTTTTTACCGGAGGCTTAGGCGCCGTTATTTTAAGGTCTTCTCCTGATTTACTAATGGCTTTAGCTGATTTTAAAGTGTCAGCTAAGTTCTCGCTGAACAAATACTTGTCAATTTTAGTATTCTGAAGCTGATCCCTCATTTCTTTCTTCATGACGTTTAATAAAAAAATCCTTCTCGTAACAGTATCAGCGTGTTGGCAATCGCATAAAATTTTACTTGAATCTACTAGAAGTTTAAGCAGGGCTGTATTTTTCTCTTCATTTGACATGAGTAGCGTTATAGCCTGACCTAGGCAGCTAATGGCAGAGGTAAGCTGTTTTTGTTTATTTTCAATAGCTTTGTCGCGTTTAAACATGACATCCGATACCGCTGCCTTGACTTCAGCGTTGATTTCAGGAGGATCTATCAATTTGCAGTTATCAGGTGTCAAATATCTCTCTTTGAACTCTTGACGCAACTCCTTTGTCAATCCGTTTGTTGCGCAATGTTCTAATCGGATTGACAGGTCCTTTTGTATACCTTTTCCATATTTTTTTACAGTATTAGGGTCAATTCCCAGGAGTTCCATCAAATCTCCATCTAAGGTTTCTTCTGTTTCAGGTATTAGCTGGTCGACGTTCTCAACGATTGCAGCAGCTGGAGAATCTACATCTACATCGGCAGAATCAACAGCAGCAGGTCTAGCAGGCGTAGCTGGTGCAGCTGGTGCCGCAGGAGCAGGTGGCAGGCTTATACGTGGCATATTGGCGGCCTGTTTCGGCGTGGTAGCTATGGGCGGCGAGTCTTTGGCGGATATAGGACCAGAATCTTGTTGTTCCGGTGACGCATCATAGGCATTATCCTCAGGAATCACCCATGCGTCTAAAAGGTCGGTGTCTGAAAAACGGAGACACAACCTTATGTTTATGATGTAGTATAATAACTGTGTAAGTGGCACTCGCAAGTTTGTCAAACAAGAACTGCCCCCAAACTGTTATTCTACACTTTTTAGTGTATTACGTCCAATGTACGTGGTAAAAAATAAATACGTATGCCATTTTTGTCTTTTGTTTTATTGTTTACAATGTTAAAATTATCGGTAGGACAGTCCCAATGCAAAGCACGTACTGGTCGCAACCGTAAAGTAGGTTCGTTAACGTAATTAAACGTTTTTTGTATGAAGACCTTCCGCTTATAATGATGTAGGTACCTATCTATAACCTTATTACACTTTGTTGCCTAATAAAAATCAACTCAAACAGAAGTAGGTAGCACGATGTAATAACATCGTCAATACAACTAACTACTTAAACTTTCAAGGTTTAAACTTGAAATTGATCATTTAAAAAAACACCAGTTCAATTCAAACACAATCTGTTTCAGACCTTTTGTCTGCTAATTTAAAGCAAACCACTTTAAAACACGTAATTTACGTATATTCTAATACAATGGTAATAAGCAGAGCTCGGATTTTTCACGGCAAAACAAAACACTAGCGTAATTTAGCCAGTGCTTGAAATATTATTTTATCGACACCTATCTGTGTTACCGACATGTATCTCGAGTTAAAGGGAAAAAGGCTGAGACGACTACCATAAAACAACACGCAAAACACCTTAAAACGACGCTCCAATCTGATGACAACATGTCTATGGAATTCTCACAGGATGAAACGGACCAAGCCTTAAAAACCCTGCCTGTTGGCAAAGCAGCTGGTTTCGACGGAGTCTATAACGAATTCCTTAAACACCTCGGTCCAAAGAGTAAAGAATGGCTCACACGGTTTTACTCAGATATCCTTAATCGCAATAGGTTACCGCGTAACTTTAACCGGGCGAAAATCATAGCAGTTTTGAAGCCAGACAAGTCTGCCGATGACCCTAAGAGCTATCGACCCATCGCTCTGCTCAGCTGCGTATATAAGCTAATGGAAAGACTGATTTACAATCGAATCAACCCTCACTTAGATAAAGTTTTACCAGTCGAGCAGGCTGGCTTCCGCAGCGGCCGCAATTGCACAGACCAAGTGCTTTCCCTTACAAATCACGTCGAAACTGGGTTTCAAAGAAATTTGAAGACCGTGGCGGTCCTCATAGATCTGTCATCAGCGTACGATACGGTGTGGAAGCAGGGGCTGATATATAAGCTCATGATGGTGTTACCATCCAGAAAAATAGTGTCACTAATCAACACCATGCTGAGCAACCGTGAGTTTATCGTACATCTCGGTGAGCACCAAAGTACAGTCAGAAAGCTAAACAATGGCCTGCCTCAGGGATCCGTGTTAGCCCCTCTTCTATTCAACTTATATACACACGATATGCCGGAAACACAAAGCCAGAAGTTTATGTACGCTGATGACATTGCTATTACATCTCAGCACAACAGCTTCAATCCCTCCGAAGAAATGCTGAACAAAGACCTAGTAAGCTTGGATGAGTATTTCAAGAAATGGCGCCTGGTACCCAATACTAGTAAAACTGAGGTAACAACCTTCCACCTTCACAATAAAGAAGCTAAATATGAGCCTAAAATCCTTTTTGGAGGGGAACCTCTAAAGTACAATCCAACACCTAGGTACCTAGGAGTGACACTTGACCGCAGTCTCACCTACGCGCCACACATATGCAAATTAGGGAAAAAGCTGCAAACTCGGAATAACATCCTGCATAAATTAGCTGGTACCACGTGGGGGGCTGCAGCTGATGTTCTTCGCACTAGTGCCCTGAGCTTGGTATACTCTACAGCTGAATACTGCGCGCCGGTATGGCTAAACAGTGCTCACGTGAAGCGAGTGGATGTCCAGCTGAATCAAACCATGCGGTGTATTTCCGGAACCATCAAGAGTACCCCCGTACAATGGCTCCCGACGCTTAGCCATATTGCTCCTCCTCACCTAAGAAGGCAACAAGCGCTAGTCCGTGAGGCGAGGAAGATCTTAGCCTGCCCCAACTTGCCTGCGCATGCTGAATTTAAAAATCCTCCCCCGAACCGTTTAAAGTCTCGGCACCCTCCATACCATACCGCACGAAACCTGATCAACTGTCAGTTCAACACGACTGCAATCTGGGAAAAGGAGTGGAGAGATAAGCCTCCTGAAAGCCTGGGCGTTTCTATAAACCCTACAGCGAAACCACCTGGCTTTTTACTGCCTAGAAAAGAATGGTGTCAGCTGAATAGGCTACGAACCGGCTGCGGACGCTCACGAGCCTTCCTGCACAAGTGCGGCTGGGTGGAGTCCCCAAAGTGCGAGTGCGGTGCAGCGGAGCAGGACGTCGCGCACATCGTCCGGGACTGTCCACTCCTTAAATACGACGGCGATCCAGCAGACTTGTTTACCCTCGACAACGACGTAATCCAATGGATGCAGAATTTAAACATTACACTCTAAACGACTGACAAAATGCCATACGATTAAATAAAATAAAAAATCGACACCTATCGAGTCTTACTAGAGTATATGACAGGTATTGCCTCAGTACATTTTTTCTTTTTTTATTCGATGGTACACCTATCAGTGTGAATGTCAAAATTTAAAAACTAACAAACGTGCGAAAATTTCGAAAAACAGGAGACTTACTAGAGCTCAAAATCAATATTTTTGACCAGTCTAAGGTGACCTACTGGGGGTTAGAAGGTTGTGCATTAATTACCGGACATCCTGTATAAGTAATAAAATAACTTTTCATTTTAGCTTTGCCATAGTCGAGCAACAAAGAGGTAGGTCTGCATGTACAACTTAGAACGAAGTAACTATACCACCTCATTTAAAATGATAGAAACGACTGCAAATTTCATCTCACATGACATATGACATTCACACTTTAACTGTCATTTCATTACGTATAAAACGTAAATTGCATCTAGGTATTATTTATTTCGCAACGCATTGAATCCGACGTGTTGGATATACGTATAATAACTTAATATTGCAAGGTATCAATTAATACAAAAATGAGTAATGTACAAGATCGGATCAAAACGTGGATTGAAAATCACCCTGAGTTAGTCTATAATGAAGTGACCTCCACTATATACTGCTCTATGTGCGATATGCATCTAAAACTGAAGAAATGCAATATTGAGAATCATGTGAAAGCAACCGCCACAATTACCGTTCGGGGCAACCAAATAGGAAACATCAATTTTATTTCGATTTAATTATTTTTCTTATTTCATGCAACATACCATGGGCAACAGTCAACAACAATAATTTTCGTCATTTTTTTAACAAGTATTTATGTTGCGACTGCTCTATGACTTCTTTACCGGACGAATCGACCCTGCGAAAAATTTATTTAAATCTCGTGTACAAAAAAACTATACAGGGTATAAGAGAGGTAAACAAAACCAATTATTTGTGGATATCTATAGACGAAACACCAGATTTCATGGGAAAATGTGTGACAAACGTGGTGATTCGGTCTTTGCAAAAAAATTGTTCTAAGCAATTTTATCTTTTGGGGTCGAAGGTTTTAGAGAAGGTAAATGGGGAAACAATAGCAAACCTAATAATAAACCAATTAAAATTTTTGTTTCAAAATTCTTTCAATGACAACGTAAACAATTTGCTTTTACTTTGCACAGATAATGCCGCATATATGCTTAAAGCCGGTCGTATTTTAAAAGCAACGTTTCCTCGTATGAAACACATTACGTGTTTAGCTCATGGTCTGCACCGGGTTGCCGAAGAAGTGCGAGATAATTTCAAAGGTGTGGATGGGTTGATATCGAATGTCAAAAAGATATTCCTAAAATCTCCAGAGCGTGTACGCCTTTTTAAGGCAAAATATCCGTCCATTCCCCTACCTCCCGAGCCAATTATCACCAGATGGGGAACTTGGATATCTGCTGCGGTATATTACGCTCAATACTATGAGCAAATACGTGATGTCGTCATACTTGCTAATGACTCGGCAGCTATAAGAGCTGCAAAAAAATGTTTTCAAACACGCAAACTACGACCGGAGTTAAATTTCATTCGCGACAACTACGAAGTAATAGCCTCTTCAATAGAACAATTGCAATGTTCGACTTTATCCATTGCGGAATCCTTCCTCATTCTGGATACTGTTCGTTGCTACGTAAACTGGAGTAAACTTTTACCAGTGATACGTAAATTTGAAGCCGTGCTCGAACGAAATCCTGATTACGAAATTTTAAGAGACATATCTGAAAATATTACCCGAACTGATAATGAATTCTATAAATTTGCTCCCTTGACGTCAACTGAAGTTGAACGTACATTTAGTGTACATAAATGGATTTATAGTGATAAACGCAACTGTTTACTCCCAGAGAATGTTGAAAAGATAATGATCATCTACTCCTATCACTATTACCCAAATAAAATGTCTTGTGCTGCTGTGTGTACTGACGTAGATTTTGAAGAAGAAATTGCGTCTGTTTCTAATATATAGTAACTTTATACAAATGTTTTTATTAGTTTTATTACATATTAATTTTATTTGGTGACTTTTATTTCTTCTAGTTCTGAATTATCGATATCGATAAAATAATATTTCAAGCACTGGCTAAATTACGCTAGTGTTTTGTTTTGCCGTGAAAAATCCGAGCTCTGGTAATAAGGTTGTCTATCGCGTACCTGTTTTATCTTCAGCCGCTTGCTCGGCGGACGATGCAGATGGCGAGTTCGATGGGTCGCGATGTTTGTGCAATCTCTTCTCGAGCCGTTTGATTTTCTTTAAGATATAATCATAACTGTCCTTATCCTTCTCGCGTTTACGTTTAGGCATCTTTAATTCGTAAATCACTGATATAAATCACTTATACACGGGAGCGCGATGTGAAACGGCGGGGCACTAAAAAGCGAATGAAGTACGGGTAGACAGTCGGGAGCTGGTAACAAAATCTACCTTACAAAAAAAAAAAAAACTAATTTATTTCTCAAAATAGTGTGAAATGGCATGCGCTGCGCGATACTACATGTGTATTTTATGCTAATATAGAGGACGAAACCGAGTATAATGCATGATATAAAAGCGGAGACATGGCCGCAGTTCTAAGTAAGATACCGAAGAGTCAACAAGTAACAAGGAAGTGAAGATAGTTATCATTCAGTGTCCAAGTATAAGTCTAGACGTCCTAGTGCTCATTTTAAGTCCTAACTGTGTTTTTAAGAAAGTTCGTGTCAGTTTGTGTTTAGTTAAAGTTTGTGTAATCCAACGTGAGTGTTAGTGTTCAAATTTGAAACCTAGGTCTTAAGTTTGAAACCTAGGTCGTAAGTAAGTGCTATTTCTGATAATAAAATTCAAAAGTAAGTCAGTGACTTTTATTAGAGAATTTTCAAACAAGTGTCGGTATCTAGTTAGTGCTCACAAGAAAGCTCTAGACCTAGCTAACTGAGAACCTCGTTAGCTAGAGCTATCGAAGAAGAATATCGAAGAAAATATCGGCGGCTGGGCAGACGCCGGCAGGAGAGGCTTGCGTTGCCAACAACACTAGTGCTAAAAAGTCTATCGGCTCGGGTAAAGACACCTCGATACTCGTGCAAAATTACATACTTCTCGCACTTGTATCGAAAACTACTATTTTGGACACGAAATCATTTTCTTTTGTACTGGGTACGTCGTCCCGGCCGGCCAACCCTCCATACAAAACCCTTTTTTTTTGCTTAAAAAATGTTTTTTCCTTAGTTTTTCATAATTAGAATATGATACCAATTATGCCCTTAAACGGATCACTAGAATTTTTGTTACAACCTGTATCATAATAATAATTGTATACGTTTCGGCTTGGGCATAAATTATTTCATTTCCCATATTTATATTTAAGCTTGTTAGGTATGGTCGCACACTGCACCACGACACGGCTACGTCATCGGTATACGTCATAGTGCCGCGTCATACAGTACAGGAAAGATACGGTTGCATCAAACATTAATTTATAATAGCCTGATTTTTTTTTATGCAAAATTCCTACCAACTTTTCACCCGGAAGTAGTTAAATAGGTAAAATAAAATACATCAATTTTTTGTATATTTTTATTTACAATAATGTCAATTAAGCGAAAAACAAGAAACAGTGTTCATGTAAAACCACATAAATAACAAAATGTACGGCGCGGGCGATATATATCCTAATTCGTTAGAAACAAATAGTAATAATTGGTAGTTTGTTCTTACACATTTTAAATGACTTAGAAACGATATATTCATTAAAATCCTACAAGAAAAACGCTTATAATATGTGTGTACATATTTGTGGCGGTTAGCGAATAACGATATTTTGTAGGATTTCATTGCGTAAATAATACTTGTATCATGATAAATCCGTTACACTAAAAATATTAACTATTATTAATTATTTCCAATTCCCTATACTAGCCGCCCGTAAAATGACTGTAGTAATCGGTTCTGCGCTACGCCTGCGTATGCGTCGACATCACCGCGTACGTCACAGTCGCTCGCGCCGCTCATCATCGATATTGGGCAATCGGTCCCGTCGTATTGATAAAACCTGAGTGCGCGTCCACTCTGTGCGTCTTGACACCTAACATTGGGTCTTAGGACAACACCTTAGATTAAGATCTGGATGTAATTTTTATATTTCAATTAAATCTCTCTTTCATTCGTCATCTTGTTATAATTTATCTTCTCCACTGCTGCCTCCCTATACACGGTGTAACATGAGAAAACCGAATAATTTTAACAGCGTATTCCTGATCATAATTGGAGACTAAAATGTCGTATAAACTTTTCTGGAATTCGCCTAGTTTCAGAGTTACTACCACTTAAATAAAAAAAACATTTTTTAATGTGACTCAGTGTAAAACGCTTTTTCGATGGCGATTTCACCCTTTATGGGGTCTAGTCTAGACATTCTTATTGACAAATATCAAAGTTCCAAGGAATACTTTACGTAAGCTATTTTTACGGAAAAAAAATGTACTAATTTATTTTAATCGACAGTTTTACTAATAATATTTTTGTTTTTATGTTGAAAAGCATTCAAAAATTCGAAAAAAGAGCAAAAAAAATTTTTTTTTTTGCGAAATCCAGAAAAGTTTATACGACATTTTAGTCTCCAATTATGATCAGGAATACGCTGTTAATATTATTCGGTTTCCTCATGTTACACCGTGTATAATTGGCTTCTTTTTTTTCTGTATTTAATGTGTTACTTTTTCAACTTTTTAATGTTTCTGTTTTGTGTTTTAGTTTTGTAATCTTTCCTTTTTTTGTTCAGTAATGTGTGCTTTTTGAGAATAAAATGTTTCTTTCTTTCTTTCTTTCTTTCATATGGCGGTTCGGTGGATGTCCGTCAGACTTTTCTTTTCTATAGTTGCTTTTCTCAACAGATTGTCGTAAGATTTTGTGAGCAGGTTCAATAATTACATACCGACAGGCAGCAACGATGTAAAGGAGGTATATACTTTAACAAGATTTAATGAAAATATGTCTCGAGAAAATTTGTAACCGGTCAGTCAACACAGTGACCTCCTTTTTGTAAAGGGTCGGCAACGCGCATGTGACACCTCTGGAGTTGCAGGCGTCCATGGGCTATGGTAGCTGCTTACCATCAGGTGGGCCGTATGCTTGCCACCGTCGTAGTATAAAAAAAAACTCTTGTTCCGTAAGACTGTCAGAGAAACTGCTGCACGAGTCGTCTTGCGGCACTATTAATTGTGGGGTCATTTTTTTGGGCTGATTGTGTATCGCTAGTACTATTTGATCGGTGCCGACAGGTTTCTTTGTCGATTCATTATATGATTTATTTTTTCAAAATACCTCTCCGCTTCGAATCATTGTATGTAAGTTCTCTGTGGCAATGAAGCAGCAAGAGCTCAACGAGCCACTAGTATATTCAACTTTGACAGATTTTAACATGTGTGAACATACTCACTGAAAAATTGCCAAAGTGTTAAGAGTTTTTGGAGTAAATATCAAACTATCACACGTCATTTCACGATATTATTTTCATGAACTGATAGCCTCATAGACGGAGAGCTGGCTACGTCATATATGAAACAATAATGAGAGCAACAAAACCCCTCTAGTGAGTTCAGTATACTATGCTTATTTCTAGATCCGGACATTTGGCAGCTGTCAAGTGGTGGAGGTCAAATAATGCAATCCATTTGTTTCCGCAATAATACGCAATGTTTTTGTTCTAATGTTAAAATATAGGTCCTATCCTCTATAACTGAGACTATTTCGGCAGATTATAACCATTTTGGTATAACTATTTTCCAATTTAAAATTTTTGGTAGTCTCTGTCACTCTAACATCCACCCATTAAAAGCTGCCAGATGCCCGGATCTACTAATAAGGATAGTATAGTAATCTAACTAGACGGGTTTCGTTGCACTCATTATTGTGTCATATCTGACGTGGCCAGCTCTTAGTCTATAATGTGAAAGTGCCCTAAGTGTTGAAAAGCAGCGCATTAGCAAAAAGTGCATTTATCAATCACTAACTGTCCGAAACACGCCATTCATCACGCCAACTTTACACGACGTGACCTCTTGACCTTATTTGAGTGGTTTAATGACTTTGCCGGATTTGGTAAATGTTTAAAAAAAAACCGGCGACGACGTTTTCTTGAAGGACTGTATGCTCTCTAAAAAGTCGATAGAGTTAACACCCCTAGAGTTTAAGACGTCCATAGGCTACGGCGACCACTTACGAGGGCTGTTGGCCTCCGAGGTGGTATAAAAAAAACAACTAAGAGGAAAGGCATGCGGCTTGCAGACCCAAGGTCGTGGTGGGTTTAAGGCCCGGCTCGTCCTAATTAGTTTTACGTACTTCAGTACGAAATATCGGGTTACTTTTGGTTTTGGTATTGGACCGTACCAACTAGCCCACCCAACTAAGGAAAACTTAGAGGGTATCCGTGTATAGCCGAATTTTGGTGTAGTTCTAGGTAAAGGTGTCTTACACAACATACTAAAATGTGGGGTGTCGTTGGATAGTGAAAATAGATGTCATATACATCAGAAAAAATGACCAAACCCTCCGGTGTCCGAGGCCAGATGGCTGAGGTGGATGGATGACCGGAGGGTTTGGTCATTTTTTCTGAAGTATATGACATCTATTTTCAGTTTATATATAGTAGTGTAACTACTTAAAAATTGCAAATCAAAAAAATATTGAACAAAATAATTTGATTTGCTTCAAGAGTCGTTGGATAGGTTTAAAAAAAATAAGGGTCTTCCTAAACAATTTTTGGCTAAAACGAATAATTTCGTTAATAATCCGGAAATTTAAAAAAAGTGTCTATAAATAGAGAACATGCGTGAAAAATATTTAATTGAATTTGTTGAATAAACACGTTCAACAACCCCAAATTAATATAAATAAGTGGAAATCCGTAATAATTTTTAACAGTTTTTTAAAGATATTGCGGTTTAAAAACGTAAAATTTTAGGCATTTTTTTTTATACCTCAAATGTATTTTCGAAACTTCCGTTCGATTACTTATGTTCTAACAAAAAAAATGTATGACAACTATATAGCTAAACTCATTTTTCGTGCCTAACTACAATCACAAAAATCTTCCGAAAACTTGTTCCTTCCAAACAGTTTTCTGCAACTTTGTCGTCGCTGACGTCACAATCCTCACACTTTTTGTATGGGGCGTTTTGACGTGCGGCGCAGACGCCTAACTTAGTTTCACATTTTTGACGATTCAGGGCTATCATAGATAGTAGGTTTATTAGAGACATTTGAATATACAGGGAAATAGAATCGAATGACGTCTTCCAAAAAAATCATGCATATTCCTAATTATTCCGTCGATATCTCGTACAAAATTGATCCCAGTAAAAAAGTGTAAAGTGTGGATGTATTAAGTAGATGAACATTTTTCGTATGGACCACTGTTTACAGACCCCCCCCCCTCTCCGTCCGATTCACCCCCGTCTGCCGTTACTTTTAGTATGCACCTTTACCTACAACTACACCAAAATTCGACTATACACGGATTATTTTCCCTATCGTGCAGTTAGTCGTCTTCGTTCGGTGAGTTGTCTTGAAATTGAATACTAATAAAGCAACCTATATCAAATAATTCCATTTTATTTTACAGAAACGTAATAAATTTCATGCAGCGGACCTAAACTTTCCAAAAAGCTTCCAGAAAAGTCATTATTTTTTTTATAACTCTTGAAAAATGGCCAGTATTATTGCTTGCATAATTTCCTGCGTTCATAATTTATTTAGTTTCCAAGAGTACGGAAAAACCTAGAAAGGCGAGAAAACTGCCCTAGTGATAAAAATGTTTCAAGAGCGTTTTAAGGGTACCGTTTATAAAATGAGATTGCTCGTGACGGGGGTGAAATTAAATCAACGGCTGAAAAGTTTTAGAAATTGAAGTGAATTTTTTTAGGTTCAAGTTTATTTTCATAGTAAATTACAACATCACAGGCGGGGAAATAGAGCTTGCTGCTGAAGTAAGTTAGATCGTCCAATAGCGAGTTTATACTAGGGAATGCAAACCGGTAAATAATTGCATAGAAATTACCGGTTAACCGGTAAATTACCGGTAATTCTCATACCAAATATTAACCGGTTGCATTCCCTAGTTTATACTCCAAAGGGATACGAAGACTATATTTGTCAAAGGCAATGATTTTTTTTATTTCAAATTCATTAATTTACTTACCACGATGCCTTTCTGTTTCTGACTTAAAAAGGTGTAGATTTAATCTTAATTGCTCTCTGGGACGATTTATTTCAAGTTTCATTAATTGTTTTTTGTGTGTAAATAATTACATTTTCAGAGACAATTGGATGTAAGTTTCGTTCTTTCGTTTAGTGTTATGAAACCCTAAAAATGACGGTTTTAAATGCAATAGCAATAGTACCATGACGGCTTCGTGCATTTGTGCTTAAGTCAGTTTAGTAACAAACGTCAGGTATAGTTGGATTTTTTTAAGATGACCGAATAATCATAATATTAATAATAATAAAATGCTTTACTGTGCACCAAAATTAAACACACATACAATATATAAAAAAAAAAAACAGGATTTAAGTAATTAGGTAACAATAGGCGGTCTTATCATTAAAAAGCGATCTCTACCAGACAACCAGAGAATAATAGAAAGAGTCCTAGTAATTTCAAGCTATAGTACCACGTCTTGCCCCACTTCCCTTAATATGAAAACCATTTAAGGTTTTGCAATGTCAACATTCGTCAAAAGACCACGTGGAATCAAGCTCCATCTGTGCACTGAAGCTGTTTGATTGCGATAGAATCAATCACATGCCATTTACTATATGTAGGCAATAATGTCTGATTATATTATAGTTCAAGGTAATATGGCTTGATTGGTATACAATTACCGAATACCTAATGCCCTGAAACGTCTTATCTGGTGTACATAAGTGCACAAATATATGCACGCCTGTTTTACAAACGAGTACTTTATATTTGACATTATTAAAAACTAATATCCGCGCCAGTCGTAAACATAAACTTCCGCAGTCCTATTTTACAATTAAAAAACCGGCCAAGAGCGTGTCGGGCCACGCTCAGTGTAGGGTTCCGTAGTTTTCCGTCCGTCACAGTAAGCGTCCCCACTTAAGAGTTAATAACACCGCCATGTAGGATATGATATGAGAGTTCCACGTACAGCGACATCTATCGGCAAATTAAGTAAACTATTGCGCGCGAGCTTAAAGTATGGAAGATGATTTTTATGGAATAATTCTTTATTGCGTGAACCGATTTTCACCGTTTTTACTTTATTTGAAAGCACGTCATTTCATTGTAATTTTGTAGAAATTACAGGTACAATAAACACCTGCTTATACGGTTAAATTACAAACTTAGTTCAGAAATTATTTTGTAATTTTTTTTCAAAAACTATTCATCCTATCAAGTTCAAAATAATTTTCCTAGAAAGTTTTTATAAAGTTATACTTTTGAGATTTTTTTCATATTTTTAAAACTTATGGTTCAAAAGTTAGAGGGGGGGGGACGCATATTTTTTTACTTCTGGAGCGATTATTTCCGAAAATATTTACATTATCGAAAAATGATTTTAGCAAACCCCTATTCATTTTTAAATACCTATCGAACAATATATCACACGTTAGGGTTGAAATGAAAAAAAAAATCACTCCCCACTTTACGTATAGGGGAGGTACCCTAATAAATAAAAAAATCCACTTTTTATTTTACCACTTTGTCGGCGTGATTGATATACATATTAGTACCAAATTTCAGCTTTCTAGTGCTAACGGTCACTGAGATTATCCGCGGACGGACGGACGGACGGACGGGCAGACATGGCGAAACTATAAGGGTTCCTAGTTGACTACGGAACCCTAAAAAGAAGTTTGAGCTCTACATTTCAAGTAGTTTAATGTTTTCAGTTTTAGGAATGAAATGGCCGCACGAAAAAAAACCGGCCAAGTGCGAGTCGGACTCGCGCACCGCGGGTTCCGTAGAAACCTATAACAAGCATAAGTTGTAGTATGTTTATTACTTAATAATAATATAATAATAAAAACCTTTTATTTCCCATAAAAATATTAAATTACAGTTTGTTTTTCCTTACAGACTAAGAAAGAAAAAGAAAAAAAAAAAATCTATATGTATTAAATTTTGTTGTTATGTGCTATATGTATTTGTTAAATTTTCTTTAGGTATATGTTTTTATTTTGTTTCCTCTCTCTCGGTTTAGTTTTGTTGGGATCCCTTTGGCAGGGTATAGGTCTCCTCCAATTCCTTCCACTTATCTCTGTCGTGTGCCACCTTCAGCCAGTTGTTTCCTGCTATTAATTTTATTTCGTCCTCCCAGCGCTGCTGAGGTCGTCCCACGCTTCGTTTTCCAAAAGGACCGGTCCATTTCGTACATATGAGGGTCCATCGTTGGTCAGTATATCGGGCTACGTGGCCGGCCCATCGCCATTTCAACTTTAGTGTTTGTTGTAGAGCGTCGGTCAGTTTAGTTTTTTCCCTGATCTTTTGGCTTTTAACTTTGTGAATTTTTCTTAAGTTCAGAATGCTTCTCTCCATCGCCCTTTGACACGATGTTATTTTGTTTTTATGTTGTTTGTGTAAGTCCAAGTTTGGGAGCCGTATGTTAGGCACGGAAGGATGCATGTGTCCATGACAGTTTTCTTCATATGGAGATTATAGTTGCCTTTCAGTATTTCTTTGTTAGCCCAGTATTTGTTCCAGCTGCATTTGATTCGTCTATTTATTTCTTCTGCGTTGTTTGTTTTGGAGAATGATACTTGCTTCCCTAAGTATATATAGTGGTCGACGTATTCTAGTTCGGTGTTGTCTAGCATGATTTTTTTCTTCGTACTGTTTGTCATTATCTTAGTTTTATTTAAATTCATATGTAGACCGGCTTTTTTACTTGCTGTGTTTAATTGGAGTATCATGTTTTCTAAGTCGTGATGGTTTTCAGCTAGGACTGCGATATCGTCAGCGAATCTTAGGTGGTTAAGACGTGTGTTTCCAATTTTGATGCCCTCAGATTCCCACTTCAGCTCGGCGAAAATGCATTGCAGGACAGCTATGAAGAGTTTAGGGGATAATGGATCGCCTTGTCTGACGCCTCTGTCTATTTTGATCTCATCGCCTCTGGCTTCTAATTTTAATCTGCTTGTGTTGTTTGAGTCTCTCTCGCACAGATAACACAGAAAACTCGATCACTAAAAACAATATACATCTTCCAAGCCGGTTGGTCACCGTGGAAGAATACGACCACAACCCTCCAATACATGGAATAAATACGAGTTTATTACTTATTTCAATTTAATACCTCTACGCGTTTACGAGGAAAAAGGTAGTAAGTTTAAAATTTCAAAAAATAGTTTTTGTATGATTTTACTAAAAATGTCTACTTTTCGTAATTTTTCCTTTGTCTGTGCTATATGAAGTTTCTTCGTGCCAAGTTTCAAGTTTCTGAGTTTACGGGAAGTACCCTTTGGTTTTGAGTTTCTTGCGAGTACTCAGTTTCAAAATATGCGACTTAAATTGCTATTTCTTTTGATTGCGTTCACATAAAAGTTTGGTTTTGCTACATCGGAAAGGTCCTATAGCCCTGAGTATTTTACATGGATTTCAATTTAATACCTCCACGCGTTTACGAGGAAAAAGGTAGTAAGTTTAAAATTTCAAAAAATATTTTTTGTATGATTTTACTAAAAATGTCTACTTTTCGTAATTTTTCCTTTGTCTGTGCTATATGAAGTTTCTTCGTGCCAAGTTTCAAGTTTCTGAGTTTACGGGAAGTACCCTTTAGGTTTTGAGTTTCTTGCGAGTACTCAGTTTCAAAATATGCGACTTAAATTGCTATTTCTTTTGATTGCGTTCACACAAAAGTTTGGTTTTGCTACATCGGAAAGGTCCTATAGCCCTGAGTATCATGAATTTCAATTTAATACCTCCACGCGTTTACGAGGAAAAAGGTACTAAGTTTAAAATTTCAAAAAATATTTTTTGTATGATTTTACTAAAAATGTCTACTTTTCGTAATTTTTCCTTTGTCTGTGATAAATGAAGTTTTTTCGTGCCAAGTTTCAAGTTTCTGAGTTTACGGGAAGTACCCTTTAGGTTTTGAGTTTCATGCGAGTACTCAGTTTCAAAATAAGCGACTTAAATTGCAATTTATTTTGATTGCGTTGACATAAAAGTTTGGTTTTGCTACATTTGAAAGGTCTTATAGCGCTGAGTATTTGACATGAATTTCAATTTAATACCTCCACGCGTTTACGAGGAAAAAGGTAGTAAGTTTAAAATTAAAAAAAATATTTTTTTGTATGATTTTACTAAAAATGTTTACTTTTTCTAATTTTTCCATTGTCTATGCTATATGACGTTGCTTCGTACCAAATTTCAAGTTTCTGAGTTCACGGGAAGTACCCCGTAGGTTTTGCAAGTGCCGAAAAACTCTAAAATTTGCAGCATAAACGACTGTATCTTTTGATTGCATTGGCTTTTAAGTTTGATTTTTTCACAGCTTCAAGAGACAATAGACCTGAGTATTTGATATAAATTTCAGCTTGATACCTCCACGCGTTCCTGAAAAAAATGGTCTTGACAGACAGACAGACAGACAGACAGACAGACAGACAGACAGACAGACGGACAACAAAGTGATCCTATAAGGGTTCCGTTTTTTCCTTTCGAGGTACGGAACCCTAAAAAACATGATTTTGACTAGTTGATATGCTCTTAATAATACAAAAGAAACAAAATACCTTGAATTATCAATAAGAAGTAGATAATCGAAAACAAAACACTACTGAAAGTATTTCTTTATAAAAAAAATAGTTATGGTTGGAGTTGAACTTTTTATGCAAATATAATTAATTACATAGTCGACTAGCATTGTAAGGATACAAATAATAACAACAATGATAACCCATCATGTTATAGAAATAGTAATAAATCAAATTTGTTTATTGTAATTTTGTTAAAAAAAATTTATCTTATTATTCCTTCAGTAAACTCTACTTCTTCGAAATATTTACAGTATACGTAATTTACAAAACAAAAAAACCTTTATAAAAAAATGCACAATATATATGACATTAAGTCATCATAATGCATTCACAGCGGAATACGTACTTAACACAGCTCGGCATAGTCGTTTAGACACGTTGTAATTCCGAGCAATCTAAACTTGGATGACACACGACGAGTTTATATTCTAGTGCCGATTGGTGCAGGGCAGGAACTTTTAGTACCTACTACCTACCTTCAACGACCTGAGAGTCTATTTACGGTGCTCCTATGTACACGGAGCATAGGTAGGAACCCTTTTTTACCAGCATCAATTATATCCATTGAGTAACAGGAGATGAGATCCCTAAGAAATTGTTTGCGCCATAAGTTATAGTTAAAACCGCTATAGTCCCTTTCCCGAAGCATTGTGTGTGTGACTGGTGAAAATTTAACATTTCATGCAAACACTGAATGCTTTAAAATCTCAAGAAGCCTAAAGTTGCCATCGTACTCATGTCCGTGAAGTTAGCATATCAAGTTTCAGTAGATCACTTTTTTATAAGTGTCCTATTAGCATGCACTATAGTTCTACAGTTCCTGATAGGTTTAGGACTCTTGCTGCTTGAAGATGGAGACCTAGGTTCTCCGAAACATATTGCACGTAGTAACGAAATACATTTGAGCGTAATCGTAAATATTGCCATTTAGGGTAGGTTGCACCACGCATAACTAACGAACTGATCAACGTTACATATGGCGACGGAGCTGTCATCCCATAGAAAACTGACAAACTTTTCGTACAAGATTTTTTTAACGATCACGTTGACGTTAACAGGCGGTTTGGTTCAACCGGCCCTTAATCTTTGGATTTAAATCATTACAGTAGTGTCAAATGAGACTTTAGAAAAATTTGATTAAAAGCGGAGTCCCAAAAAAGTAAAAGGTACCGAGCTGGTGCCGGATTCTAATTTAAAAATACAATAAAAATACAACCTATCTCAAACATAACTCCAACACACAACAAACATTCAACCAATATTGAAGTTGTATTGGAGTTGCGTTGGAATATTTCTCAAGCAAATTCTGATATCTCTGATTCAGATGTTTATGCCGTAGCTGTATTGCGTTGTTAATGCATTGGAGTTGTATTGAAATTGAATCGTGTCTGTTGGAACGTGTTTTAAAGTTAGAACACGGCCCCTGGAGCTTATACCACCAACATGTCTTGTATTTTACGTTTTTATTGAGTACTATGAAGGTAGTTTTTGCGCAATATTTACTTGTCTCTGTTTAGTCCTAGCGTTAAATGGTAGATTATTTAGTAATAAGCCCGCCATTTGTGAAATTGTTGAAGTATTTTGTGCAATAAATAAACAATTAAGTAGTTTAGTATGAGCGTCATATAAAAATATTTTCAAAATAAAACACCGTGGTTAGGCGTTCATAAAAACTAGAATACTAGTCATTTATAAATGGGGAGTAGGTAATAAGTAAATCAAAGGCCCTTCTTGTCCGGTGACAGAACACGGACGACACCCGTAAGATTTAATTCAATTTGTTGGCGATTGGTCCAAAAACTACTGTTACTTCTTATGTAAAAAAATACAGTGTGTAAATCTAATACAGACGAATATTTAAACGATGGTTAGCATCTAAGTACATAACAAGTATTTTTTTAGATAACTTTTGCTTAGAATTACATTGAAAATTTTAATCATACAAAATAATGTAATGCAACACACTCAAGTGTTAAACGCTCGTTGAAGGTTGAAAGACAGTAACTTACTTCAGTCATGTTTGTAAACATTACTGAGCGGTAAATTAAAAAATATTTTTTAATTATGACCTCATAATTGAGTGTAAGTTAAAAAAACCTCTTAATTAATGATAATACTATTAAATCTTATATCTAGTTTAAATCTTTGCCCGTATTGCATTTTAGTTCAGATCGTTGTTACGTTAATAAAAATCGAATCAAACAACGCTGAGAGGATGAAACTTTTATAGCAAATAATTGTCGTTTTGTGGAAACCAAACTATAGTACATTCCATATGTATTATTACCAGATTGTGCGACGCAAAGGAGGATAATGTGTTTGGGAATTTTGTAAAGTGTACCATTGTTTTTTGTTTTGTAAAACCTAAAACTTGGGTTATTTTTTACTTAGAATCAATCACCAGGACTATCGATTTAAACTTTTTACTTGCATTCTGTATAGATCGTCAGAAAACTGAGTAACAATTATTGTATGCAAATTGAGGAAACTTTTTCAAACCTTTTTTTGAATTTTTTTTAAAAACCCGCATTTACCAGTCTATGTATGTATGTTATGTTTGTTCCTTTGTGGCACTGTAGATAGGGCTGCCATCCGTCCGGGTTTCCCCAGATTTGTCCTAATTTGGATGCCGTTTTTTAAAAAGTGTCCGAGAAAAACCAGGACACCTTTTATGTGAGGAAACACCAAAGCAATTGTTTTTTTAATAATATTATTTTCGGACATGTCCGGGGAAAAAATGCGATTTATGCCAAATGTCCGGGTTTTTTTTAAGTCTGTCCGGGTTCGGTGAATTTAGAGATGGCATCCCTAACTGTAGAGGTCAAACGCTTGGGTCGATTTTGTTGAGTCTTACGTTAATGCGATTGAAAATTATAATCGCAATATGATTTATATGATAGAAATATGTCGACACTGCTGTACCGCGCTAGACGTTTCGCTGCAAAACCTAAGCGGATCAAGAGCGAATTCGTGCAGCGCGGTTCTGCGGTGTCATTTCCGCTCTTGATTCGCTCTCGATATGGTCTGGGGCTTAGATAACGTGGCAATAGTTAACACTCCGTGGCGTTGCGTAGTCATCTCTCTCTATCACTCATATTAGTGTGACAGTGAGAGTTGCGTTTCGTTCGCTACGGAGCGTTTCGTAAGAACTATTATATAATCTGTGGTAAAGGGATGGCACGTTGGCTGGCCCTTCAGGTTTCGCGGCGATTAAAGTAGTGCGGTACCACGGTGTCGATTCCGCTGCGTAGATATGCAAAAGGCGTACATTACACGATTCACTCGTTAATAATAGTAGTTTATGTAACTGTTACGTAATAAGGGTCCTTAAAATACGAGTGTGGTTTTATGAAACGAGCCGCAGGTGAGTTTCATAATAAGATCACACGAGTGTTTTAAGGCCTAATTACGTACAGTTGCATACACTGCTTTATCTACACTCATATTATTTATACTAAATGCCGTGTTCGGAAACCATAGAATGGCCGCCATTGCACCGCCATGGCCAACTCGATTGTGCCGGCGGTCGGGAGGGAGCGTGTCGGCGGTCGGGAGGGAGCGTGCCGGCGGTCGGGCGGGAGCGTGTCGGCGGCCGCGCGGGCGCGAGCAGGTGTATATTATGTTATCAAAACTCATAACGTATCAATATTTGAGCATGTAAAGTTAAAATTACGTTACTGTCACACATAAAAAGCTTATCATAGTAAAATCGGTTGTGGTAATGCTAGCCATTGCCTACCTACCGTTTTTGAACACGTTTTAGAGGACTTACAATGCGAGTGTAGATAAAGATTTTTATTCGTATTACTTACGAGCCATTAAACGCCTCAGCCTGTCCCAAGGGCCGCAGAGCAGAATGAAATATGTATCCGAGTCGGACGTGAGCGCCCGAATCACCCAGAATATTGGGTGAAGCAACCAGCTACATATATCAAGTGCATTATTTATGTGTGGTGGCACCAGCAGGCTCTGCTTCTGCCTCGTAAGTCCCCGCGTACTTGTACAGTCGCCTTCAGATATATGAATGCGGCCAAGGTGGTCACAAATATTTGAACAATCGATTTTTAAGGCCGTGGCCGCTCTGATATATTTGATGGCGACTGTACAAGTACACACTAAAATTCAGGTTTTGGTCTTTTACAAATGATCCATTGAAATGGTATATTTTGCTGGCTGATTTATTTATATAAGGTGTTAATTTATTAGTTGCAGATATTTTAACACATGATACTTTACTTTAAAACAATTGACGTTAAATAGAAATTAAGAATATACTTTTTTGTTTGTTTTCATTTACCGAACAAAAAATTAATTATAATTTCGTCTAAAAATAATCATCATGTGCATTTAATTGACAAGACGTTTAACACTATCTGCCATGTCACTCATGTCCACAACTGTTTGTCTTAAATGACAATCAAGTATTTGATTTATCGACGTGAAGTGGCCAGACAGTTAGGTGTCATATAAAAGAGGTACTAGAATCTGTTCAATGAGTTCTCATTTGATAATCACATTAACTGGGTGTTTTACGTAGTAAATTTGTTTTTCAGTTTTCTCCAAAAAAACATCGTAAAAGCTATAATGTTTCACACTAAAATATACTCCAGGGATCGAGTATTATCAGCTGTAAAAATATCTGCAAGTACTGGAAACGTCACGAAGGCAATTTAGACTGTTGTTTCATTCTTATCGTTTAATTAATTCATAACTTGTATGTTTTTCCAAATTGTTAATAATTCATTATCATCGAGTATTATCAGCTGTAAAAATATCTGCAAGTAATAAGTTAGCACCTTGTATGTTAATAGTGAATGAAATACTCATGCCAGGGCACGCGTTTCCTCCTCCTCGCCTCCCCGCCTCGAAATCCTAGCGAGTAAATTTTCAAATTCTTAAAAACATCAATATTTTAGATTTTTTCATTTCTAAATTGAATTCTCACAAAACAACTATTTTGTGGAGAAACTCCCTAAGGGAACTTTAAATTAAAATCATCATCATGCTCCTAGCGTATGTCCCGGCTTTTCGCCTCGGCTGGATTGAAACTGGGGTCCGCTTGGTAATCTAATCCTATGAATAGCGTAGGCACCAGTTTTTACGAAAGCGACTGCCATCTGACCTTCCAACCCAGAGAAGAAACTAGGCATTATTGGGATTAGATCCGGTTTCCTCACGATGTTTTCCTTCACTGAAGAGCGACTGGTAAATATCAAATTATATTTTGTACATAAGTTCCGAAAACGGGTACGTGACGGGGTTTGAACCCGGGACCTCCCGATTGAAAGTCGGGCGGCCCACCGCAGCTACGACCGCATCTCTTTTTTAAACTAAAATATGCCGTAAAAAGCATTTAATTTCTAAAATTCATTTACTTCATAACTAATTCAATTTATTCTAAGTCAAAAGGTACAAATATTGTTTTACAATAGGTATCTATTGTAAAACAATATTTGTACCTTTTGACTCATAAACTTATTAAAATAATTTGATTTGTTCTTCAGTTGTTTTGACTCAATTTAGCTTTGTAATATTTACCTAAGTTAGTGCCGACAGGTAAATACTTAGAACTTACTAGAATATTAAGTTATTCCAGAGGTGAAGCAAGCATCTCCTGGGGATATTCAGAAATGAAGAAGCGTTTTAGTTATTGTATCTCCTAATGATCGGTGACAGGTAACAATTTAAATATAATAATTAACTGGATAAACCTATTTATTGTTATTTTCCAAATGTAAAATTTGTTACTGGAAACGTCACGAAGGCAATTTAGACTGTTGTTTCATTCTTATCGTTTAATTAATTCATAACTTGTATGTTTTTCCAAATTGTTAATAATTCATTATCATTGCTGCATGACTATTACTCGTAATGTATAATATTTTGTTTCCCGCGATACAGGCCTAGCCTAGTGCGGGGACTCCAGGAAGCTCCGTATATCAACTTCGATGTGCACCAACTATTTAGTGTAGTTAATAGAAATATTATAGGTATAATCATTCTGTATTATTCCATTTGAGCAATAAATATAGCTTTTACCTTTAAGTGCCCTGTAATTTACAATCATAAAAGAAAGAAATACCTCAATAAAAACAACGGATTCATATTTATTGTAGGTACTTATAGGTATATAGATTACATATGGAAGGCCAATTGAGTCGACGTTGCATTTTTATTAATTAATTTAATTTAAATAAGCTTGATGCCCGCCTGATGGTATGCTGTGCAGTTACCGTAGCCTTTGGATGCCTGTAACTCCGGAGGATACATGCGCGTTGCCGACCCTACAGCAGACAAGGCACCTTCAACTAGGGTTGCCAACTGTGATTCAGAGATTCGCGGTACATTTACGATCACATTGCGGGACCAGGCTTAAAACCGCGGGACACCTACACACGCGGCTTCACTGAATGCACCCCCCCCCCCCCCCCGCCCCTAGAGAGAAATGTAAGAACAATATTAAAAGTGTGATATATAATACGATACGAGGCATGAAATTCCTGTCCTATCCTATTATAAGAAAGTAGGTAAGTACTTATAGTTAACAGACTTTTATTTACTCACATCTAAATTCATTATTTATTTAAAATCAATATTTTTCTATAGACTTTGGACATTTAAGTATGTTTTTGGCTCTTTAGCAAGTTATCGTAAAACTCTAGAAACATAAAAACTAAGTAAACACCACAATCACATCTTAACCTGAGAATTTGAGGTTGTCTTAGGTATTTTTTTTTTATCTACCGCCGCCGCGGTAGTGAATAGAAAGGGACAGGGAGTGTCGAGCGAGCGAGTGAGCGTAGGCGCTAGCGCGCGTTACTCGCGGTATATTCAAGTAAAATTACACGCTTTAAAATTATTGTAACATGCAAATCAACGCTTGTTTTGGTGCTGATAATCTAGTCTAGTCTGAAAGCGGGACAATCGGCGTCCCGCGTGGACCCCTTGCGGGACGCATGCTCTAGGGCCCCAGAAACGGGACGTCCCGCATATAGCGGGACGGTTGGCAACCCTACCTTCAACCCTCAGTACGGTTTCAGAGCAATTTCCTCCACGAACGCTCCGGCCTTGCACCCTGCTGAGGTTTTGTCCATGCTTCGATAGGCAGAAATAAAATTAGATGAGATTGATATTTCTTAATTGTTGTTTTGACACTTTTATATGTATTTTAATTTATTACGCCCCGTAGCCGGGACATTAGAATATTACTACGGTATTCCCTGCCTGTCTACCTAAAACCTACCTAAAAGGAGACCAAGGTCAAGCGTCATCACAGGTAGAGGTAGGGGCTGTAATCCTCCATACCAAAAAAAAGTGGAACCTGCAGAGATGTAACCTAACCTAACCAATCAATGATATTTACTATGGATGGGTTATACTCTAATAAAATGAGTAGAAAAAATAATTCCAGAGTTATTTCATAACCTAGCAACGATTATGTTATGTTTATCCATTTTGAAAATCATTACATCTTTGTCTCTCTCATTGTTAGAAAATTACAGTTTGTCTCTTTCTCACGCGAGTGAACGGAGCTCATTGGCACGTCCGCATCTTACGCTGGCCGGTGCGTGACTAGCGACAATTTTTTGAATTCACTCATATTAAGTGCACTTTTGGAGCGTGCATAACCCATCTGTCATTATTATATATCATAGTAACCAATATGATTTCAAAACTATTTTGATACGCCAAATGCACACTACAGAATGAGGTTACGTGTGCTAGCAAATATCAATAATTAATCAGTTTCCAACTTGCACCTTCAGATTTATACATACATACTTAGATTATACTGCAGTTGCTCATTGTACTCAAGTGAAACTTGGTACAATACCTTGTTAGAAGTTTCAGAAAGTTTTATAAACCAAGTACGGTAACAGTCGTATGACTGATTTGCTTTGTAATACGTTTAATTATGTAGGTTGTTTAGTAGTATTACCTCCTCTAGATCTAGCTCAAAAATTTATTCACAATAGTTTGTTCTCTAGTTGTAATCAACCGACTTCAAGATTTCGAAGGAGGAGGTTTTCAATTTTTGAGAGAGTATACTTTACAGTTGGTCCCATTGTAACTAAGTTAGTTTCTGATGATGGGATCCTGGAGAAATCGAGGGAACTCTTCAAATATTAGCACACCTATTAGTGATTTGAATATTTTTTACAGTAGCTCGGGCATTTGTTTTTGTTAAGGTGGAGCCTAAGTGACGTCGGTTCTTTTTTGTTTAAAAATATTTATATCACTTTGATTTCGAGCCTTTCAGAGATCAATGCGTGGACTAGTACTAAACTCACGCAAAATAGGTACACTTTATGTCGACTTGCGGAAAAATGCCCAAGTAACTAAGTCTCATAACTAACATGTCGTTAAATATAAAACATTATTTTCAAACGATAAGGCAAGCAGTCATAATACTTGAATTACGGTAAAACTCACTTAAGACTATTGTGGGCCCATTTTTTTGGGCTGATTGTGTATTCCGTTCTTTATTACGTATCGGTGCTTAGCACCCTTCAAATTCCAAATACTACGGAACCCTAATAAAGAAAAGCATCATGTGGGAATTTGCTTAAACAGTTTTGTTCATTCCGCTTTTCGCCATGTGCCGAGGAACTTCATAATAAACTTTATGAATCAAGAGTCTAGGCTTGGGCACTAAAGAAACGCTATTTTACCCAGAGTAACATATCAATTTAATTTTAGACTACATAAGTTAATATTTCCCCCTATTTGGGGCCGTTCCAACGAAACGGAGACAATATATAAATGGGGTGAAAAGTGTTAATTTACATTTCTCACACTTTCCAAGTTTAAGTATTTTTCAATTATCACGATGTTAGTACGTTGAAAATTTGGTTCAAAATAGATTTGTCGTCTTTGATTTCATACATAACAATTCTGTTTTGCCTCATCGTTAAATAAAAGTTACATCAAGAAATTTTACCACAAGCTTATGGTTGATTTTGTTTTATAAAATACGTAAATGTATTTTACTTTCCTCACATTCGAAATAAAAAGTACAGTGTTTAACTCAGGTGAAAGGCAACATTTTATATACATATTAAAATAGCTCTTCGGAAACAGGTTCCTTTCATGCCTTGGCTATTACTTACCATAAAATGATTCCACTCAGTATACTACGACGGTACCAAACAATCATACGGCCCGCTTGATGGCAAGCAGTTACCGTAGCCTATGGACGCCTATAACTCCAGAGGATTCACATGCGCGTTGCCTACCATTTAAGAACCTACGAGTATCCACTCCTTTTTTGAAGAACCTCATACTGTAGCCCTCTGGGAACTCTGTAGCCTCTGTAGCTCCTCGGCAGGGAGTTTATCCCGCAGCAGCCGGAGCGTTCGCGGGAGGAAATTCTACGCAGGGTGTGCTTCCCGCACTCGTTTTCCGGGCAACCGGAAATTCCAGGTTCTTGTCATTAAAATTAGAACCGAAAGCATTCCCTGGTTCTATGCTCTTACAGCGTTAGAGGTATCGGGTTAAGGTAACTCGGGGAAAATCCAGTAGGTTTCAATGCCTTCAATCATCTTTTTGCATTTATTTTGATCTACATCGGCTTTACTACTTTAAGGCTAGAACCTTACGCTGAAAAAACCCTAGGGGATTACCAATGTGGATTCCGAAGGAACAGAAGCACCGTAGACCAGTTGTTTCTTCTTAAACAAATAATGGAGAAGAAGTGGGAATATGCCCAGAGCTGTCATATCCTCTTTGTGGATTTTAGAAAAGCCTACGATAACATTGATCGTGAGTCGCTATACAACATACTCAGATTATTCAACATACCCGACAAGCTGGTGAGGATGATAACAGTCGCTACCGGTACGAGCAAAATGACGGTCAACACAGGGGTCAGTCTTTCGGACCAGTTTGACGTTATTACAGGCCTCAAACAAGGAGATGCGCTCTCCCCAATCTTATTTAACTTGGTACTTGAATATATTATTAGGAAGGCCACGTTTCCTGATGGCGGAGTGGAGTTAAATGGGAGACATCGGATTGTCGGGTATGCTGATGACCTGGCACTTCTGGGAGAAAATGAAGCAAGCATCTGCAGGTCCGCCCAGAAACTAGAGGAAGAAGCTGTGAAGGTTGGCCTACGAATTAATCATGAAAAACTGAGTACCTTCATATGAAGAGATACAGAAACACGAAGATTCGTAGGAAAGACCTCATGGTGGGATATATCTCCTACAAGGGGGTGGACAGATTTAAGTATCTTGGATGCATTGTTACTGATACCAACCAGAGGGAAGACGAGATACAGGTCCGGATCCAGAGCGCTCTTCGTTGCGCGGCTGCCCTACACAAAGTGTTAGTGTCCAAGCTAATGAACAGAAAGACGAAACTTCGCATATACAAAACCATTATAAGGCCAATATTAACATACGGTTGCGAAGCTTTGACACTAACACAAAAAGAAGAACAGGCACTGCTGGTGGCTGAGCGAAAAATCTACCGCAAAATTTTGGGACCCATTCGCAGAGAGGATGGAACTTGGAGGCTCCGTAAGAACCAGGAAATCGAAGATCTGGTGTCCGAGCCGAACATCATTGGGGAAACAAAAGCCGCTAGACTCCGATGGCTCGGACACGTAGTTCGTATGGGTGAAGATCGTGCCGTCTGGAGAGCATACTCTGGCCAGCCAACTTGTAGAAGACCACCTGGGCGTCCTAGGCACCGCTGGAAAGGCGAGGTGCTGAAAGACCTCACCGCGCTGGGCGCCGTTGACTGGACAGAGACGGCTGTGAACAGAGAAGCCTGGCGATCTTTGGTGTCGGAGGCCAAGATCCACTTTGGGTCGCTGCGCCACTGCAGTAAGTAAGTAAGTACATCGGCTTTACAGCACCCGTAAGCGACATCTAGGTGCTAACTACTAGAGTTAGATACCCTTCCCCCCGACACTACCGCAAGTGTCACAACGGGAAATGGGCTTTCAACACATAAATATTTTTGCATGTTTTTTAAAGTGAAAAAAATTCCACTCATACAATAGTTTGGTATTCAATCAAATACAAACATGAAAACATTTAAAAAATAATCAACCCAGCAGGACTTGAACCTGCATCGATACGCCTTGCCGAGGCTCGATCGCTTTATATTGCTTTCCCTTATTGGCGAGGGCCTAAGTGATAGTTCAGAGTTGGATACGGTTACCAACTTTTAGTATGTTGTTTGGCATGACGCTGGGCATGACGCACCAACACTGCCGAGAGACGGGGCCATGGGTGAATATCTCCCGCGTAATGACGTCATCAAAATGGCTGCCGATTCTTTGCTAAAAGTGCAAATTTCATCCAAACTATGCACTGCACCTATATGTGTGGTATCAAACGAAAGAAGATTAAATATATATTGCTGTGATACATTATATACTAATTTGTATTACAGTTTAACAACTATTAATAAGAACCTAAAATCAGTCTAAAAAATAAGTCGGGGTTTTGCATTTTACAACAAAATTATAAGTCAAACTTTAAAGCAATGTACTACAATAATGAAACAGGCTAGTTAAGCTATACATTGCTATAAAAATAATAAAAATTTGGCAATAATTTTGGCAAGTATTATTACCAATTAAACTATGGGTCAAGTTACTAAGTTGATAATCATCTTTTTGCTTTTATTTTGATCTACATCGGCTTTGCATGCGGCTCCCTTTTTCAATGTTTTCAATGTTTGTATTTGATTTAATAACAATCTGATGTGAGTCCAAGTTGATCTGAGTGTTTATTCCCACTCAAATGATTAAGTCTCCCAGCACATAATACCAGTCTGTTACTCTGATTTAATTATATTCATGCCTCTGTGCCTTACCCCGGATGAATTCTCTAGACAATTATGCAGCAGGACTTATACGGTTTATTACTGTAGAATAATGGCGGAAAGTGGGTTGTAAGTGTATATCTTGCGAATTTCAGCAGTTGTCAAGTTAACGACCATGTCTGTAATAGGTTTATTTAAGATGCTTGCGAATTTTAAGGCTCTGATGATGTAACTCTTTAACATTTAAAAAATATTTTGAATATAAAAATTGAGAGTACATATTGCTGCGTGAAGAAGTACGAAAAAAAGTATTATATTTTTAATATATTTTAGGTCGTTTTAGTTTTATATGTATATAAAGGATATGTCGTCGGTTCATTAACTATATATACTATTACTACGAGCTAAAGGCCAGACCAACTGTGGCCATAAATTATTGCTATATCATGCTGACTTGAAGCGGGTGTGGCCGCACAAATGTGCAAAAATTGGCCATGGACCGTATTCTAACTTTAAAACACGTATAAATACATCCAACTTCAATACAACTCCAATGCATTAACAACGCAATACAGCTACGGCATAAGCATCTGAATCAGAAATATCAGAATTTGCTTGAGAAATATTCCAACGCAACTCCAATACAACTTCAATATTGGTTGATTGTTTGTTGTGTGTTGGAGTTATGTTTGAGATAGGTTGTGTTGTTATTGTATTGTTTATGTATTTTAAAATTATAATCCGGCACTATATCAGTCACTTAAGAGTGCACCAGCGTCGCTCTAAGCGGTAGAACGTAGTCGCTGTAGCCGAAAACGGCTAGGAAGAGGGAGAGGGGGGAGATACTATATTAATAGAAAAATACTTTGTTGTACAGTCAGCATCAAAAGTAACTACGCAAACGAAGACGTCAAAAGTCCTTTTTAAAAGGGAATAAGAGCTTTTGACGTCTTCGATTGCGCAGTTACTTTTGATGCTGACTGTATCACTGAGTTTCCCTTGCTTTGTTGTCGTGTACCGATAACTTGTGTAGGTCAAATTCTTCTATACATCTGACTATTTTAATAGTTTAGCTCTGTAAACTGTGTTACAAACCTACAAAATGCACAGGTTTTATTCTACTTATATTTGACAGATACTTGAATATATTGAAATGATAATGGTAATAACTTGAAATAAAAACTACAATAGCTTTTTAAAAGGGTTAACAAATGTTTCTTTTCGTCGGTAATCTGTGCAGTGGTTATTGTGTAAACATTGTGACAGAGTTGTCCTGTTTTAGCGAGGACATCGTACAGTTTTCCCAACTAGCAAAACCATGGTCGAGTACACGTTTCTGCCGCGACTTTTAAGTGTTAGTGTATGGTCGAATAAGAGTCGAATACACGTTTATACGACGGCGTTTGGGCACAGTTATATTGCAATTAAGTGGAGTAGGTGACAAATGAAAACACCGCTATAGATCAGGAATACTGAATAGAAGTTCTATAAATGTCGCGCAATTACTAATTGCGTGTAGTAGTGGCTTCTATCGCAATATTTATTCGGCTTTTATGTCGAGTTGCAGCAGCGAGAACTCCACTATGCAATTATTTGATTCAATAGCGAGTTTTGGAGCAGCGGTTACTCGACTTTTTTTATCAACACGCGCAAGTTCGTCACAATTGTCACAAAGCATAAACTGAAAGAGAAATAATAATAATTTCGAGGTAAGTAAAGTGCATTTTGATTTTGTTATATGTTAAGGATAGTGATACTTGAGGTTTATCGATTGTGGCTGTGAAGTTTACCTGCAAACTTATTTTTGTGACAAAACATATTATAGTTTATTTATTAAATGTTAATGCCCCTTCATGATTTTTAGTTTTAAGTGATTTATTATTTAATTTATTATTTAATTATCTAAACAAATGTATCAGTAAGCGACATTAAGCATCTTCGTAACACCTACGCGACTAGTATGTGATATACAGCCGAATACGAGTGCCCCGTTACTACATTATTCGACTATTGTTTCCGCCATAATGCCAACTTTAAGGTTCTTTGTGAAGAATATAAAAACCCTGGATTCGAAAGAATATCAAAGAAATCCTGTGGTAATAGTTATTGTGTTGAGTTATCGGTACTAGTATATAAATAAATACTTTGATATAATGTTATACTTACAGATAATAAGTATTTGTGTGATTTTAAGTACTTTAAGCTACTTGTGCTAAGATATGTAAAGTTTTTTGTGTATCATATTATCGATATTATATTTTTGACAAAACTATGTATACACGTCATTGTTGAGATTCAGGTCATATACCAATACTATGTCAAAAAAAACGCAATGACCTTGTCTGTACCTACATACAAACAATTATCATTGTTTTGTTTGTGGTACTTTTTCCGGCTAGTCGTAATTTAAGAATTTATGGAGTAAATCCAGTTGTTGTAATTTATGTACTAGAAAGTTAAGGGGCTTTAACTGTTCCAAATTGTAAAAACTGGATTAATTGCTAAGCAACTAATTAAAAAAAACACAAGTTTTTTCAGTTTAACTGTTATAAAAATAAAAAAAGTCTGAAAAATTTGCATGCAAAATACAGTTTTACAGTCTTCTAAGGGACCCTAGGAACATATAAAAAAATGCAGCTTGACATTGTGCTTTGCGTGATAAATTGACAATTTGACTGCCGTATTGGCTATACTTTTCTGTAGAAATTAAAAAAAAATCTGTACGGAACCAGTACTCGCAATTAAATATTCTGGTTGACAAGTTTGATGCTGAAATCACGGCGGTCGTGCAACGGTTATACGAGTTGTGGGTCAGTAAACGTTATATCTTGGCTTCTATAACACAAGCTGTGAAATAAAAGTGCTAAACAACTACACTTACACAGCATAAACAATAATTAGTCAGATAATTATACCCAAAGCAACACTTATATCATTATGGACTCTATAGAAATCAGTATGAAATCTATTACTCGATTGTGTAGTAATCGTATTTATTTACTACATTTATATTGCTACATGTGGAATAAAAATTACTTTAAACTCTTTTATACAACAGTTTTCTGAATAAAAGTTGCAACTTACCATGGCAATATGACTAGTCCTATAATGGCAATATTAGAAACGTATAAACGGCTGTTTGTAACATAGCTGCAGTATAATATGCTGTAACGCGATCAATGAGATGTATAGAAGTAATATTGATGATGGCTATAAAACTGTAGTAAAACAATCGCATAACAAGGTCATATAAACGTTTATTCCACTGTACTATTTGACTGAATTGTTGTATAAGCTAATTTGTAATATAATCAGCTACTATACGACATATTATCGCAGCGACTACTGTTACACTACCTTTATCTGACTAAATAGCTCTATAATACCAAGCTTATTCGGCATTTTTGCTGGTTGGGTTACCACTCTGTTACGGTGTTTTGAAAATCTATTTTAAATATATACTAGCAACAGTAATTGATATATAATTTTGTAGGTTTATAGATTTTGGACACTTGATTACAACAACAAAAAAAACATTTTTATAAATTTCCGGACCTGACCCATATCAAAATCAAGGGAAAAGTTATTATTGCTAAAAAAATAGAACGACCCAAACAGCAACTGAACAAAATATCCATGTTTTACTAAATGGCCTGAAATGGCCCCCACGTGTGATTATTTGTATTTGACTTTTCCCGGTTTTATCGGTTTCATTAATAAAACGAATTGCCAACAGCCGCCGCAGATACCACATACGACCATAGACATATTATTAAATAGACATGACACGTGCAACTCACTTGCCAAATGGTTGGAAATTTTTGGCGAGAGATGTCATCGCAAGAAAAAGAAAGCATAACACTATCCGTACCACACTTCACTACGCGCTACGCTCGTAACCGATCCTGGCGTAGGAAAGCGAACTGGTGCCATATTTTAATTATAAAATGAAATCAAATCAAATGTTTATTTGTATAACACAGGTGATACAAATAGGGTCTTAATTTACAAAAGAGCTCTGTGTTTTGCCTGTTATTGGCATACACAATTATAATGTCTAAACTTAATACTAATGCAGTACTTAATTAATTAAAAAGAGATCATTAAATTAAAAGAATTATATGCAGAAAACTAACTCAACATCATATACAATTACAAAATACATTAAAAACACAATCTATCTCAAACATAACTCCAACACACAACAAATAATCAACCAATATTGAAGTGACCTTCCATAAATCGTCTGCTAGAGACGAAAGGGCCAATGATGATTGAAGTTGTATTGGAGTTGCATCGCCAAAATTCTCAAGGAAATTCTGATATCTCTGTTTCAGACGTTTAGGCGCTAGCTGTATTGTGTTGTTAATGTATTGAAGCTGTATTGAAGTTGAATCGTATCTAAACGTATTTTATAGTTAGAATACGGCCCAGAGAGTCTGCTTAGCCGGTTTATATACAAGATGTAACAAAAATAGTAGTGATCCGTTTAAGAGCATAATTGGTACACTATTACGATTATGAAAAAGTAAGAATAAAATATTTCTCGTGAAAAAATTAGTTTTGTAAAGGAAAATTCTACCGGCTGGGCCGACGTGCCCCATACAAAATAAATCGCTTAAAAAAGGTCAGTATCATAATCAAAAATATAAAATACCAAAAAGATGTCATATCTATTTATATAACTGTCTGCACTCGCCACACGTGGCCACGCCGCTGCAATTACCCATATTAATGTACGCTTTTATGTTAATTTCCACCAAAAACTAAACGGCACGGCACGAATTCGCCGCCATTTACATAAAGTGCAGTATTTGGTAAACAGATGGAAAATGGGTAGGTAATGTATCCAAAACGAGTGCTAAAACTAAAACAGCTAGTAACTTCACTAAATCCAATATCATCATCATTCTAAAATTTGAGTACATTTTTTATTCATGACACAACTTATGACAACTTATTTTTCCACGCCGGTGGCAAACACGTACATGGGCCGCCTGATGGCAAGCGGCCACAGCCGTAATTTCTACCATATTTATAAGCATATGATATTTTTTAAATTTTGCTATAATTACTCTTACCTATGTTAAATCATTTCATATTCTGTATAACTAGGTATTTAAACTAAAAGCAGAAAGAAGATTTATTTATTAAAAGGAATAGAAAAATAAACACACACAAGACTTTTAATAAAAAAATACAAAAACAGGATATGTGGGAATGTGTAGCCACCAAGTGGATGCCGCAAAAGAGGCGCGGACGGGGCAGGCCCAAACAGAGATGGCGGAACGATTTGGACGCTTTCCTCAGGACGCCTTTCCGGAAAAAGCGCGGTACCGACAGTTGTGGATATCAGCGGGGGAGGCCTTTGCCCAGCAGTGAGACACTATTTAAGCCTAATAAAAATAAAATAAAAATACAAAAACAACCTGTTCCCTGCCGTTCCGTTCCTGGCGAAAGTGCCCACGATGCTCGCAACATTTCCACGTTGGATTACTATGTACAAACTTTGCACCAGAAAATACTCGGAGCGGGATCCTCAACCTTCTAAGTCGACGGTCTAATACTAGTAGTACGAGAATGTTTCCGCAACTCGACATCTAGCATCTAGCGCCTATTTTGCGCAAAGGAAGAACGGCTAGTCCAGCCAGCCCTACTTGTACCTTCTGTCGAAGACGGCACGTTTGTGCATCCGATCCGTGTGAAGTCAACGGTCTAATTTACGAATAAAAAGATAGTGTTAAGTGTTTCTGAGTAACTAGATAATACTTCTGTTTATCAATTCCGTTGCAATATTACCTGGTGGCTCATAAGAAGGCTCAAAGTCACCCAAAGGGCAATGGAGAGGGCTATGGTTGGAGTCTCTCTGCGTGATCGCATCAGAAATGAGGCCATCCGAAGCAGAACCAAAGTAACCGATATAGCCCTCCGAATCGCTAAACTAAAGTGGCAGTGGGCGGGGCACATTGCTCGTAGAACCGATGGCCGTTGGGGCGGAAAGGTTCTCGAGTGGCGACCACGAACCGGAAGGCGCTGCGTGGGTAGACCCCCCGCAAGGTGGACTGATGACCTGGTGAAGGTCGCGGGAGTCCGCTGGATGCGGGTGGCGCAGGACCGGTCATTGTGGCACTCTTTGGAGGAGGCCTATGTCCAGCAGTGGACGTCTTTTGGCTGATATGATGATGATGATGATGATGATTACCTGGTGCCGTATTATGATTTTAAAACACATAAACAATACATTAAAAACACAACTAACTCCAACACTCAACAAACAATCAACCAATAGGTATTGAAGTTGTATTGGAGTTGCATCGGAATATTTATCAAGCAAATTCTGATATTTCTGATTCAGACGTCAGGCGCTAGTTGTATTGCGTAGTTAGTGCGTTGGAGTTGTATTGAAGCTGGATCGTGTTTTAAAGTTAGAATATGACCCCTGAACATCTTTACAGTTTCGTAAATAAGTTTAAATAAAACAGTTCAGTTTTGTAAAATTCCGGAATAACCGCGCCATCGGGTCTAATTTCGAACTGCATTACGAGTAGTATAAACAGCTCCCCGTTTGTGGTTGAATATGGTTTACCAAATGGCTCTTACTTAGATTAAAGACATTATTTGGATATTTTCCTACCGTATACTGAATTTTATTTAACATTAGAAAGAACCCCACAGAAGATAGTACGTTTTTTTATGAAACTCATTTTGCGGAAAATATGTCCTACCTATATCGTCGGTTGTAATATGAATTAATGTAACCGCCAAATGCCGATTTTTGAAGAATAAGAAAAATATTTCTTGCAAGCTATTGTTTTGATTAAACTACATTTCTTACTCAAAAACTGTTTTTTATTAACCTTATACTTACAAGCTAAATGTTTCATTTTTTTAAATTCAACCTTATTACAAGTATTTACTTACTTAGAAAGTACCTGGAAGTTGGCAACACTTATTTAAGTGTGAATTTTCAATATTCGACTCCTTGTAGCGTAAATCCATATTCTGTACACCTTGTGACTTACGTTATGCATTATTACTTTTTTGTGTGAGTTACCTTAAAATACGAGAACCACATTTGATTTTTTTCATAAAATTCTTAACGTAACTCCATATTTAAAAAAATATAATAGCGTAAGCGCCTGCCATTTCCTAAACTATAGCAGTGGTCTCAGTGAGTTACTAATTATCAAATAGACCTCACAAATACAAGACAAATAGCATACACATCGCAGCAATAGGATAAGTAACTAAAAAGTTACAACATACTTTATGATTGCTCAATTCGTTTTTTGCCTCTCCTGAAAAATCGTCATTTGGCGGTTACATTAATTCATATTACAATCGACGTTATGCGAACAAACATACCTTTGTTCGCTTACGCTCGCCGTCTGAAGGTTTTAAAAGAAAGAGATACTATACCAGCTTCTAATCAGTGACTTAGCGTAAGCACAACATTCACTGAAATTGGTAATACAAGCTTAGCGTAACCACCAAAACGTGAGGAATGCGAAAGAAAATGATAAGGCAAGAGTCATTAGTTTTACTCCAAGTACGAGAAAGTTAGCGTTACCGCCAAATTTGAGCATTAAGTTAACGTTCCCTTGCAGTAAAGACACTTGAGTCAATTATTTCGTTGTTTTTGTAATATTTCTATGTAATGTATATTATATATAGTTTGAAAATTATGTAATGTATATTATACATAGTTTAAAAATTATTTTAAGCCTGATTTGCATGAATACCTATAAATTATAGTTACAAAATCCCGGGTATGCGGCGTTTGATGTAAAAGTCATTTCTATTTTTTATTTCATGTTGACGTCAGCGTAAAGTCAAAAGTGAAATATATGTTAGAAATCGAATAGCGTAAGAGTCATTGTAATGCAAATGACTCTTACATCTTTGATATGTAATAAAGTAAGGTGAATACTTTAGAAACGAATTAAAAATGGGTGTTTACGTTAAGATAACTGTCGATGATTTTTTAAAACCTTGACATACATTAAAAAAAAGTTGAAACTGAATAAAATGGCTGAATTTTTGTTAACGTACTCGACATTTGTTTCAAAATATCAAAAATTTATATACACCATTCGATAGAGCGGGAAATTTGCAGACGAACTGTATACTTAACTCAATTTCGTAATTTTGGCGGTTACATTAATTCATATTACAACCGACGATCTGTACTATTAAAAATATTTTGAGGGAAACAATTTGCACTACAAGATTTATAATATCCGATCCTTTTAAGGGCATAATTGGTATCGTATTCTAATTATGAAAAACTAAGAAAAAAAATCCTCGCAAAAAAAGGGATTCCATGGAGGGTGACCGCTTGAAACCACGTGTCCCAAATAAATAAAAATTCGCATCCAAAAAAATGTTTCTCCTATTTTTTCTTACTTGCAATACATACGATACCAACCCTTAGATAAGTATTTTTGTTACATCCCCTATAAACTATACAAATAAAAACAATTAAGAGAGACATGGGCACTGCGAATGTTATCTCGCTAATGGTATGTAGATTTTATATTGATGTTTTTGCTGACTGTACTAAATGCTCCGACTTTGGCACAGGTTTCCAGGTACTAAAATATATAACATTTTACCGTGCATTTCCCTGCATAAGCCGAATTCTGCTACTCGATGAGGTAGGGTTACCTACGGCCTACTCTTGATCTATTTAGTACGGTACAGTTAGAGTGGGAATCAATGTTACTCTGTGTCCGTAGGAAACACCTTAGCCAACCCCACACGTGATCCCTGGGTGGTGCTAAAAGAGTAACAAACTTGGCAGCTGCACTGTCCCATCTGGACCTCGCAGCACTCACTGGATTTTCTTCATCATCTGCTTTCCCACTACTACTACCCGAGAGGAGAAACGCCTATCTACATATCCAGTAACATGTAGCCATACGAGAGTAGTATAGTTCAACGAATGTCATCTCGCTCAAATTTGTAGCAGAGCCCGACTGGGGAAGTACCACCCCCTTGCAGAAAGCCACAGCCAAATAGCACTAGATCCTACTCATAGTGTTGTGTTCCTGCCGGTGAGTAAGGTTGCCAGAGAGCTCAAAGAGGAGCAGTTGACGACGAGGACCCTCTAGCCCCTTTAGCCTTCAACACAGTGAATCCTCCTTATATCAAAGAGTATTTATTAAAAAGAGGAACCCAGTCTAAGATCTTTTTGAGGCTCCAAGTCTGAACCGCCATCTGAACTAGAGCAAACCAAAGTTACCGCATAATGTAGGGGGACCGTACAGCGTCATCTAGTACCTAATTCTCGCGTCTTACTCCTTTGGAGTTGCAGGCGTCCATAGATTAGAGTAGCTTACCGTCAGGCGGGCTGTATGCTTGTTTTCCACCGCCGTGGCATAAAAAAAAAAATGGATATGCGTTCTCAGTATGTTTCTATTAGGATATACGATGAGACTTTCAAGGCGTTTTCCGATAAGGGCGGTTTCTAAACAAAAAAGAACCGACTTCACTTATCCTCCGAAGCAAATGCTCGAATAACTCAAATAACTATAGGTGTGCCTATAATAGTTGAAGTTTTCCCTCGATTTCTCTAAGATTCCATCATCAGATCCTGACCTGGTTACAATGGGACCAACTGTGAAGTATACTTTTTCAAACGAAAAAAGAATTTTCCAAATCGGTCCAGCCGTCTTCGAATAATCGGTGAACATACATAAAAAAAAATAGCAAAAACAAAGATCCCGACGAATTGATAACCTCCTCCTTCGAAATCTTGAAGTCGGTTGAAAATAACCGACTTCACTTAAGCCTCTAAAGCAAATGCTCGAGCTGCTGTAAAAAATACTCAAATCACTATAGGTGTGCCTATAATACTTGAAGATTTCCCTCGATTTCTCTAGGATTCCATCATCAGATCCTGACCTGGTTTCAATGGGACCAACTGTGAAGTATACTCTTTCAAACGAAAAAAGAATTTTCCAAATCCGTCTTCGAATAATCAGTGAACATACATAAAAAAAAAATTGCAAAAAAATACAAAGATCCCGACGAATTGACAACCTCCTCCTTCGAAATCTTGAAGTCTGTTGATAAAACAGTCTATGTGTAAAATATTAATTACTTCTTAGTTTTATTTGAAAGGCGCATATGTGCCATTATTTGTGAAATGTGACATCGTTCAAAATGTTCACCTCGGCTTCTTCTGGTAGCCCATATTCTAGAATTTAAATTTTCAATAACTATGCCACACAGAGCAGGTTGAATTTGAATGATGGTTTGGGTTATATTGATTTTAAGGGCATCGGTGGATAAAAAAATCTTCAAGCGGGGTCAAACAGTCTTGGTGGCCAATTTACGTAGGACAGGCGCACCTACCGCAAAATTGACGCAACGCTCGCAATGTTCGCATTGATTTTGATAATAAACATTTTGTAACTTGCCATGGTAACTTGGCATCAGTTAAATAATTAAAAACAATCTTGACAGTTCCCGCCAAAACAACATGGCCGCCGCAAACGGTCCAATTCGAACTGCCTTAATTGGAAAACTCTTTATATTTTTAGATATTTGATTAAGAATCACTGTTAACGTAAACACTCTAGGCAATGTTAGGCATAGAAGGAAAAGTTGTAGTATTTTACGGTGCCGACTAAAGGAACACTAACGAAGATCAATGTTGCCAACTTCCAGGTACTTTCTAAGTTGTATTAAGTTATGTTTGTACCTCCGTAATGCCTTTGAAGCGCAAGCGTGTTCGCGGCTGATTGCTTTAAAATTGGTTATCCTAATTACTTATTGAATACAAGCGACTAGTAATGAAGACGTTCTAAAACGATGTAGGATGTTGAATATTGAAACAGCAGCTTCCATCCCCGCCTTTGTAGACAGAGGTGAATCGGGTAGCAGGGTGAAATGGATTTAGTTAAGATTTTTTGTCAAATACGAGTACTTACTTAGTTACTAGCCCGTAGCCATGAACTATCAGCGTTACGCATTGGATTTGATCTTTCCACATACTTATATGATTGAGTAACCAAGCCCAGTTGTAATTCATTGGCCAATTGGTTTGGTTTCGAAATGTAAATAAGCTCATAAAGTTTCGGAGGCACAACCGAATTGATGCGTAATTTACACGAGAATGGACTTCGACAATAGTTTCGACAAGTTATTTTTCAATGTTTGTTTTTCTTGAAAATATAACTAATATTATTTCAAATATTTCGAACCCATGTCAATCTATCAATAACACATTAGAAGATGCCACTTAAGTACTTATATTAAATGGTGCCCTCATTTTGTAAAAGGTTTTTCTGCGAAAGGCGTAAGCCATGGACCATTTATCATTTTGAAATCTACTAAAATTAATGATGCTGTGCTTCTGCCGCGATATTAATGATTTCTTTCCTGTGCTATAGGTATAGGTGTCTGTAAATACGCACGGGTTAAAAAATGCTTACCATCATCATCCTTCTAATATTTGTCGAGCCAAGGCCAAGGCTTTTAGTCAGGGTTCAACTTGAGCCATCTCATTAATCGCCTTGAAGACTTACGAAGGCGACTACCATCTGACCTCCCAACCCAGTTAAAGCCTGACCAGAAATATATGATCATGCGCCATGTTGCGGAACTAATTGCACTGGCAATAATTTTAATGACAGGTAGATATGCATGTGATAGGCTATCACTTTTGTTAGTGTCATTGTCGCGGTTTACTTGAATAATAGTAAAGTGTTGAATATTAAATAATAAACGACAAAAAAAAATCCCAAAATTATTTATAGTCGAGAGCGAAACATTGTAAATAGTGTAAGTAATAAACTGCTGTAAATAATAAGCTCGGGAAATTAAACTATTTCGAAGTGAAACATATTCAAATTAACATCAGAGCTGAAAGGTAAACAAATCAAGATATCACCATACCGTAGAGAATATTACGCTCTATGACTATACTGAACTGTTTCCATATAAATGAGAATAATAGCGCGCTCTTGATATTAATCATATATTTCTGGTCAGGCTTTAAATATCAATTTCATTTCGTACATTAGTTCCGAAAAACTCAGTACTAACCAAGGTTTGAACCTGAGGCCTTCGGATTAAACATCAGACGTCTTATATAAGACCAATTCATACAGAGGATCCACAGAGGTGGGCTAAAATAGCCATGGAGTGGGTGCCACTAAACGGGCCAGGGGGCGGGCAGGCCCCGGCGGAGATGGCGAGACGACCTGGAAGCATTAAGGACTGGCTTGAAATCGCACGGGAACGAGACGAATGGAAATCGAGGGGGGAGGTGTTTGCCCAGCAGTGGGACACACTATAGGGTATTAATCTATATATACAGGGTGAATTTTAAGTCGTGAATCGTAATATGTTTTTCTAACTCCATAAACAACAAGCAATTTAATGCCCCAACTCTTACTAAAATCAGACAAAAAAAAATAGTTTTTTTATTATTTTTTTGTCGTTTATTTTACTTTTAAAAGTGATCAGGTGGAATTAAAACAGCTTTATGAGATATTTCAGATGAGAAATTAAGTAAATTTCATTTCTAACTAGGACAAATGACAAATTTGATGTCAATGACAGTTCCGATTCAAAGAGGCAATTCAATTTACTAATTTAAATTCCTAATAGGCCGTTGTAATATCCTAAATCCACTTTTAAAAGTAAAATAAACGAGAAAAAAATAAAAAAAAACAAAAAAAATCTTGTCTGATTTTAGTAAGAGTTGGGGCACCAAATTGCTTGTTGTTTATGGAGTTAGAAAAACATATTACGATTCACGACTTAAAATTCACCCTGTATAAACGTAAAAGAACTGACTGACTGACTGACTCACTTAAATCAACGCCCAGCCCGAACCGTTGAACGTAGAGAGCTGAATTTTTCACAGTAGGTAGTTTTTATAACGTTAGTATCCACTAAGAAGGGGTTTTTCAAAATTCATCCCCTAAGGGGGTAAAAAAGGGGTTGAAATTTGTATGGATGGGGTTTAAAATTATGAGTTTGAGATTTAAAACTTCGTAGGTTTACTAATAATTAAAAAACAATGAAAAACATTTCAGCGTTTTTCAAAATTCAACCTCTAACAGGGTTGAACCAAAATTCCGCCCCAGAGGAGTTGGAACTAGGTTAAAAAGTTATTGGGGTTTAAAATTTTGAATTAGAGATTCGAAACTTCGTACGTTCACGAATAATTAAAAAACAATAAAAGTAATTTCAGCATTTTTCAAAATTCAACCTCTAACAGGGTAAAAAAAGGGGTTGAAAGTTTGTATAGAGATATTTTTTTTGTGACATACTTGAAAGTTCGTTAGTAAGCAACTAACTTCAAGGCAATAAACGAATTTCAGCGTTTTTCAAAATTCCACCCCAGAGGGGTTGAAATGAGGATGAAAAGTTTGTATTAAAGGGAGGCTGTAACTAATGAAGCTAGAAAGTTGTAATTTGCAAGACGGGTTACATATACAATTTGTGCAACTAACAAGAAGCAATTTTGAATAATTCAACCCCTTTATGGGTAAAAAAGGGGTTAAAAGTTTGTATGGGTGGGGTTTAAAATGTAGAGTTAGAGATTTGAAACAATAAAAATAATTTCAGCATTTTTCAAAACTCAACCTATAACGGGGTTAAAAAGGGGTTGAAAGTTTGTATAGAGATAACAATTTTATTTGTGATAGACTTGAAATTTCGTTTGTGGGCTACTAACTTTAAAGCAAAAGAAACGAATTTCAGCGTTTTTCAAAATTCCACCCCAGAGGAGTTGAAACGGGGTTGAAAAGTTTGTATGAATATGAGGCCTTTACTACTGAAACTAGAAAGTTGTAATTTGCAGGACGGGTTACATTTACAATATGTACAACTAATAAGAAGCGATTTTGAAAAATTCAACCCCTAAGGGGGTAAAATAGGGGTTAAAAGTTTGTATCGGTGGGTGGGTAGGTGGTTTATGTAGTTTGTGTTGTTTAAACTTTAGAGTTAGAGATTTGAAACTTCGTACGTTTACTAATAAAAAAATAAAAATAAACGCAATTTCAGCGTTTTTCAAAATTCAACCTAGAACGGGGCTAAAAGGGGGTTGAAAGTTTGTATAGAGATTTACTATTATTTTGGTTTGAGATTTACTAGGAATTATTGTCCCTATTTCCATGTTCCAGAGTGAGCTCTGACAATAGTTTGGTCATCGTATCGCCAAATATTTAAATCCACCACTATATATATAGAACACAAAGAAGTTACGCAAATAATAGGGTACATTTACATTATTATTTGCATATTAACACTTATTTGTAACTGAAACTATGTCTACGTTACCCGTTTTTTCGCTAAAATAGCTATAAGTATAAATAGATTAAGAAGATGGTTCGGGGATTAACAAAAGTTAGTTAAGAAGATACAATTGGATATGAAACTCTGTATGAGGAACCGTATTATTCGCGGGCGAAAAGCTAGTATAATATAATATATAAGACCAATTTACTATAAATAAATACACATTTATGCGTTTTTTATATACGATATTATGGCCTTAATCTTAAGTTCCCTTTTAACTTCTTCTTCTCTTCTTCTTTAAGTGCCTTTTCCGTCCCGGAACTTGGCGAACTTATGCCTATATGCCATTCTATCTGAAGTCATGCGAATGATTTTTAACTAGCCATACAAGAAACATATTTTTGGTATATGTTTATCATCGAAAGCTATCTGCGCTTAACCTGTACGGTCACGTATGAAATATGTTTTTTTTTATACCACGACGGTGCAAACAAGCATACGGCCCGCCTGATGGTAAGCAGCTACCGTAACCTATGGACGTCTGCAACTCCAAAGGAGTCACATGCGCGTTGCCGACCCTTTACAAAAAGGAGGATTCACTGTGTTGACGGCTAAAGGAACAAGAAGGTCCCTCATCGTCAACACACTGGGTCCTCTTTGAGCTCTTTGGCAACCTTACTCACCAGCAGGAACACAACACTATGAGTAGGGTCTAGTGCTATTTGGCTGTGGTTTTCTGTAAGGTGGAGGTACTTCCCCAGTCGGGCTTTGCTCCAGATTTGAGCGAGATGACATTCGCTGAACATGCCCTACCACACTTAGCGAGATGCCATTCGCAGTGCCCATACCTCTCTTTTTGTAGTTTAAGGACATACCCAAGTCCGGACGTAGTTTAAGGACATACCCAAATCCGGACGTAGTTTAAGGACATACCCCGGGTCCAGAAATTACATTTAATTCGACAAAAACATGTATCCAAAACTTTACGCCTTGGTAATAGTCGTGGCTACATATTTTCCTTGCATGAAATGTATCCTCATTTACAGACGTGACTAGACACGTCAATATCTGTTTTCAATGCCCAGATTTTGCACCTACCAAATACTGAGTTTTTTTCTTGATCACAAAACATCTATCGCAAAAATATAAAGTTTCAGTTAAAATTAATAGACATCTTATACAGCGTTACCGAGAAGTCCCGCGTCCCTAATGAAATATTGATAAAATTTATCGTCGCGACTAATTAATACCGCCTTTATTTGTAGTCACGGAGTCTTAAGGAAGTGATACTACCAGTAATTAAACAGTTTGGGTCTTCGGCTATTAAATTATGAGTATAATAAACCAGTTACAAAGACATTTTTTGGGAAATGGAAGTACATTTGCTTTCATCTTTTGCATACGATAAATGTTAATTTACCTCACTTAATCAATAGCGAGGCGAGGTAACAAAGAAGGTGACGTATTCCAATTTAAAAGTACATAAATAATGCTTTAAAAAAAATACATTAACAATGCATTAAAAACCCAATCTATCTCAATCATAACTCCAACACACAACAAATAATCGACCAATATTGAAGTTGTATTGGAGTTGCATCAGAATAATTTTCAAGCAAATTCTGATATTTCTGATTCAGACGTTTAGGCAGGGGGGTTTCACTACGCAGTTTAGGTACATTTGGTCGGCGCGCCTCCCGGGGAGTCGTATAGCAGTGGGCTGCCGCTCGGCTCGCACGATACTCGTGTCACGTGGCGCTCGCGCAAAATTTAAAATACACAATGGCTTCGAAACCTATTTCGATCTAATCCGTATAAAATATGTATTTACGGATGTCTGAATAAACGGAAGAACAAGGAAGCGGAAATAACATTTTTAAATTCCGGACGATATTGAAAGGTCCCAAAGTCCTTACTTAGTAATAGTTAAAATAAACATCCTTAATTTATTGAATATCGGTTGCCCAGAAATAATATTAGGAACTGACCGACATATTTTCAAAGGAATACGGCTGTGGCATACCTACTTCCGTGAGAATCAGACATAATCCCTATAAAAAAATCTATCTCCGGATAAAAATTTCGTGTTTACATAATCAACGTTTGTAATTCTTACATATTTATCTAACAATAATAAATCAGTAGGTATAGGTACAAAAACTTGTCAAGTGCCAACCCCGTGCCGACGCTCACAGCTCGGTCATAAAACTGCGGCGCGCAAAGAAGATTCACGGTTCGTGCGCGGTTATAAGTTTCAATTTTGCTTGCAGGCGGCGAGTATAATTTTATACCTAAATCTGACTTTTGTTAAGGAGTGATTTTTCTGTACGGTAGTACTATTAGTTATTCTGTGGTTTAGGCGCTAGCTGTGTTGAATAGTTAATGCATTGGAGTTATTTCGTGTCAACACGAGTTCTAAAGTACGGCCCTAGGTAGGTATTATATAATCATCGTACATAAATAGACCTATCCCCACAGTAACTAAGCTTAATAAGACCCAACACACCACTAGAATGCTTCAAATGATATAAATGAACATATAATATAGAAAATTATGTTCAAAAGTCGCACAGTGAAAGTGGTCCCAATAAATATGAACCCAGTTACTGAAGAAAGCCGAGCATGGTGACTGTAATGCTATTTTCCACAATAGTTTTGATCGAAGATTGTTCTTTTGATAATCTTCCTTAAGATATATACATTTTACAGGTAAAACAGTTATTACAATAACCACAACACAACGACAAATCCTGCTAATTTCTATGAGTTCTACTTTTCCCGCTACTATGGTTGTCAAGAAGAGATCGCCTTTAAGCGATGAAACCGCCTGTTATTAGGTATCGAACACGCACACGCACATGTATATATAGACTAATGGTAACATTAAGTGTACCTTAAGAGATACTATCATGTTGTAACTTGTTATGTTATGTAATTATGTTTGTTGGAAGAGCGGAGCGTCTCAAAACAGGTACTGTTCGCCTAAAGAGAGGTCCCACCAAAAGTGTATTGAATATTTTGTTGATAGTACTTAAATACATGTTTCAATTTCATTTGTTTTTCACCTTACTTCAACTTCTTGGAAAAAAGCGTTGCCTATTTTTTAACAACACCAAAACTGAAATAAAGGTGTATACATTTTACATTAATTTCTAATATCAATTTGTAAAACGTTATGCCTTGAATCTCGTTAGGCGAAGTTAATAAATATCGATTTTCGTTTTTTTTTGTCAATATTTTTATTTATAATCTCAGTTCGATTAAATAATATAATTTCCGAAAAATCACTTTCCATTCGAGTTGTTTAACAGCCATTACATGTCCGTATAAAAAGTAATGTAGATTCAGTTTTTGATAAAATCTTAAAGCTCTGATCAAGACAAGCAAGTATGGTTTGCTAATATGTGGCCGAAAATTGTATGGCAAATTATCACTATTTTTCCCATAATTTTATTTGGCAGAATCATCAAATGGCATAATATCGTTTCGCATACCTATTTTACGCATATTTTTATGTGGCATACTAACCAAACCTAACATAAAAACCGAAAAGAAAATACGCGCAAATAAAATTATGCGAAACATTTCATTTGGTAAACGTTCGTATGCTTAAAAAACGTTCTGCTATAAGTTGTCTGGGAAATAAATTTAGGCGAAAGGATTTTCGCCGAAATGGCAGTACCAAATACTACCCTGCTAAGCCAGATGGCGCTATTTCAGAAAAAAAGATGCAAACTTATGGCTTAATTTCTATAGCTTAAAGTTAAATTTCCAAGAGAATTTGATTTTGATATAGAGCGATTCGGCTTCGCAGAGGAAGTCATCATTTTATTGTTTATTGCATAAAAGTGAATGCTTATAAAAGGTGTTAATGGAATGGAAAAAAAAACGAAAAAAATTTTTTTTTTGGCGAAATTGACCTAAAGTCACATAATATTTTTTCCTTCTTTTGGTCTTAGAAATTCGTGGTTAAGATCTGTCGGGTTATTCCAGCCCACGGTGTATACAAAAGTACATTACAGTAATATGACATTCTCTTTTGTAACGGATTATTATCAAGACAAATCAAATTTACCTCCCTTCCTGTGTAATGTTTCCGCGAACTTCAGTGTCACTCACAAATGGCAAAGTTACGTCAGTATAACAATAGAGTCTAATGGCTTTTTCGTTTCCCCGACAGCCATTGAAAGGACCATCTTGGAATGTTTTCTCATGTTCTGAAAGGTGTTTCAACTTCTTTTCAAATTAATGAGATGGCGAGTGAAGTTTTTGAAATTGACATTAGACTTTTTTGGTGTCTTTTAGGGTTCCGTACCTCGAAAGGAAAAAAACGGAACCCTTATAGGATCACTTTGTTGTCCGTCTGTTTGTCCGTCTGTCCGTCTGTCTGTCTGTCTGTCAAGACCATTTTTCTCAAAAACGCGTGGAGGTATCAAGCTGAAATTTATATCAAATACTCAAGTCTATTGTCCCTTGGAGCTGTAAAAAAATTAAACTTAAAGGCCAACGCCATCAAAAGATACAGTCGTTTATGCTGAAAATTTTAGAGTTTTTCGGCACTCGCAAAACCTACGGGGTACTTCCCGTGAACTCAGAAACTTTAAATTTGGCACGAAGCAACGTCATATAGCATAGACAATGGAAACATTACAAAAAGTAGATATTTTTAGTAAAATCATAGAATTTTTTTTTTTTAATTTTAAACTTACTACCTTTTTCCTCGTAAACGCGTGGAGGTATTAAATTGTAATTAGTAATAAACATACTACAACTTTTGCTTGTTATAGGTTTGTACGGAACCCTCGGCGCGCGAGGCCGACTCGCACTTGGCCGGTTTTTTTTGTGAATGTGTTTAATTTGGCTATTATTTTTTTAAATGATAACGCAGTTTATTATGAGGCCATGAACCAAAAAATATCTGAGTCAACAATGTCTATTCAAAATCACGTTCCCATCCCACGCAAACGCAGTAATGCCATTTTTAACGAGGACTCAAAGACTGCACAGGACATGTTGAAAAACGAATTTGACACATCGTGCAAATAGGCGCACGACTTAAGAGGCCTTATTCCCAAAACGCGCGAATATCACGAAATGCTTCATTTTCTTCGAAGGCTATGGCGAAAATACTAAGTTTTTTTAAATCAACTATTGATGCACATAATAGTTCATTTCTTTATCTAGACGGCCATCGGAGCAAATATTACATTTGAGTGAAATATGAAAAAAATTGGTTGTCTTGGAAGGCCTTTCCGGATTTTCCAGTTAGGTGTACCGTTCATTTTCAGATTACGCAAAAGAGGGTAAAAATTCTTATTCAATTTGAATTAAATTCAATTGAGTATATCATGTATGAGACGGCCATGGAAATAAAAATCGAAGATTCATCTTGGATAATCGACAAAACACCTTCTGATTATATGCCAGTTTTTTGATGAAAACACGGTTACATTTCATTTTTTCCACGAAAACCCTATGAATATTTTGCCCTAAAAATATTACCATTGCAAAGTTAAACTATATTTCTATCACGATAAAAAAAAACATTACTATAGCAGTAAATTTCAAATTACTATGAATTTTTAAAAATGACACTTAAATCACACTTCACAGGACACTTTTTGTAAGAATCGTATTTTTGGGTACTTAATAATAATAAACATGGTTCAACATTATTTTTTTGTATTACTAATACTTCAAACTATCTTATAAATAGCATTTTATGCGGCTTTTTTCATTAATAGAGTTTTTCGACCTTTTAGGGAATAAGGAGCCTTAAGTCTATCACTAAATAAAAACCAAACCCATGCACATACGCATAAAAAGGAAATACATTTCACGCCGAATATCGTAGCCCATGAGCATGCCTGCACATGTTAATTATTGTAAATGGACTTGTAACAATGTGTTACTCGTATTAATCATTGAAATGAATTTCATTTCATTAAATTTCATTTTCAAAACATCAGAGGATGTTGTTTTCTCAATAGGTTTAAAGCAAAACCTACTTACTTACACTGGTTATCCCCAGAAATCACATAATAATAAAGCCTAATAACTACCCAAGTATCTTGAATACGTAAGAAACTCATTCTACAGTTTTTATCGCATACTAGACTAAAAATAAATTACTCCAATTTTTCCCTACTTCACTTTTTCGAGCCAATTCCGCTTTTGCCGTACAAAAACCGATTCAGTTTTCCTATTCGCAAAATGTATTCTTCCATCCTTTTCATTTTTGCAAAGTAAGAACAGGTGAGGAGATAGATTAGGGTTGCCAAGTTTTTCTTTTACATTCCTAATAGTCTAGTATAGATAAAAGAGTACCTTTTTAACGCCGTCTGGGATCCAGGATGAGAGAAAACGGCGCCAATTACGAGGACAAATGAGCTAGGATGAGGCAACTTTGATACAGTTTTGATACACTAGTTTACTTTGAAACAGTTTCATAAAGGTCATTTTTTATAACTTTGCCTTGGGGTACCTACAATGTTTTAAATACAGTAAAGTGTATGCTTTATAAGTTAATACATTCACGTACCTATACCCTATGCCTATGCCCTACAAATTTTGAGTGCTTTTGACCAGTCATCGTAGATTTTCTAGCAAAACCGGTGCAATGACGTTTTTTTGCGAAATTATAATTTAATTACCAATCATCTCTACACTATTACTTAGTTCTAAATAGCGGTTCTAAATCAGTTTTATTTGATTTTTCGTACAAACATTTTTACTAGCCTCAAAATAATAATAACCCTAGCACTTCATCAAAAATTCTGGCAAATCTACGATCACTACTTATGGCATATAGTATTCAGTTATGTGTAAAACAAACCGCTGTAAAAAAAATGTGATTAAAGCTAAAAAGCGGGACTTCCCTTTTTGTTTCCAATATTCCTTATACCTATATTACATACCTATCCTTGATTTGAACCCCCGAAATAGCAATTCCAACTCTCAGTTGGCCAAATTTCCATACGACAATTTCAAGTAAAATTCAATTTCTTTTAAGTGGCAACCCTATGGTCCCATCGTAAAGGTGTTTGGAGCCGTGTCTCTTAATTGCATTACTTTATTCAAATTAAAGGGCTAAGGTCGAAAGAAACGCTATTTGAAATGCAAATTTGGAATGGAAACATAGGAGGCTTACTTTTGTGGCCTAAGTAAATGAGCATTTTTTTTGTTTAATGTTTTTTTCCTTGGAATATCTACCTGCGTAAATAAGGGAGTTCAGAAAGATAGACTAAGGATCAAGCAAGTAGGTAAAACCGAATGGTAGATAGATAGATAGATAGATTGCTTTATTTTTCGAAAAGTATACATTAACATAACATAAACATAAATAATCTTTATTGTAAACCTCAAAATAAAAAAAACACATAAAATACAAGATACAAACAGAATAATCAGAGGTAAAACAATTGGCGGTCTTATCGCTAAAAAGCGATCTCTTCCAGACAACCTGTGGGAAGCGGAAACCATTGAAAATAATCAGAAATACGTAGGTGTTGCAAATTCAAATCAAATAGCTAAACAATACATCAATTTATACAGGTTTCTACTTTCAAATCATTTTATGTTGGAAACTGCAAAAGACATCACTGCTAGCTGTTTAGGATGATTTTGCAAGAGAACTGAATAATGTATGATACTGAATTTGAAGATGAACCTACTCGTAATGATGACGGTCATTTTTTTATCGCCAATATTGATAATTATTATCCGAATAATAAGTAGAAAACGATATTTTTGCATCCAATTTGGTCATCCTACTCAATGTATGTCATCCTACCCTAGCATTTTAGCTTATCTTATATCTTGAGTCAAAACTTAATTGTATTGTTTAATGTTATATTTAAGTATGTAGGGTTCGAATCCTGGTCAGGGCATTTATTTGTGTGTTTATCACAGATATTTGTTCCTGAGTTATGGATATTTATATATATCGTCGTCTAGTACCCATAACAAGCCTTATTGAGCTTACTGTGGGCCTAGGTCGATTTGTGTAAGATTGTCCTACAATATTTATTTATTAAAAAAAAAAGTTTACCCAAATATGCATGTGCCCTATTTTGTAACTAATTAGATCTTTATTGAATTAACAGCTGGTTCACCGCGATTCAGGCGAAGCCTAGTGCGGAGACCCCTGAAACTGTCTGTAATTTAAGTTATGTGAAATAATGATTTATCTTCTTGTCATTTCCCATATTAAGTTTTAAATTAATTTTATGTGAATAGTAAGTAAAAAATCAATAAACTCTGTTTCGATCAAATAGTACCGCATGGTAATAATAATGATCAATTACAGTCAGAATAAGTGATTCTGGATCATCCTGTATAAGAGCTTACACCAGATATAAGAGGTTAATTCAATTGAAATACAATACATAAATATAAATGAATACCGAGTGTTTTAGCCCTAGACGAATTATAACGGGAAAGAAACTCGGCGGTGCTTATTTTTAACCGACTTCAAGATTTGAAAAGAGGAGGTTCTCAATTCGGCGTGTATGTTTTTTTTTTTTTTTTTTTTTTGTTTTTTTTTTTTTATGTTTGTTACTCTATGGAGTTATGACTCCGTCATGTCTGAACCGATTTTGAAAATTCTTTTTTTGATTGTAAGTATATATATACAGATTGGTCCCGTTTTTATCAAAACGCAGTTCTGATGATGGGATCCATGAGGAATCGAGGGAACTCCTCAAATCTTAAAGGCATACATATAGTGATTTTTATATTTTTATCAACAAAACCATCATTTTCATTCAAAACAGTGACATTGGATGAAGTAGAACTGCTGATGATGATCAGAACGGAACTCTTCAACGACGCATAGTTCACGTTTGGCGATTCGTCCTCTTCGCTGTGTTTGTTTAGCAAGTTTAATTGTCAGAACAAATGTTCGTCCAGCTCAAGTTCTGATGATGGGATCCATGAAGAATCGAGGGAACTCCTCAAATCTTAAAGGCTTACACATAGTGATTTTTGTATTTTTATCAACAAATCAAGCATTTTCATTCAAAAGAGTGACATTTGATGAAGTGGAAC
>OX352305.1:3625201-3675010 GCA_947086415.1 Pammene aurita
GTATGGTAAGGTATGGTATGGTAAAGTATGGTGTAATAAGGTATGGTATGGTATCGTAAGGTATGGTATGGTAAGGTATGGTAAAGTATGGTATGGTATGGTATGGTATGGTATGGTAAAGTATGGTATGGTAAAGTATGGTATGGTAAAGTATGGTAAGGTAAAGTATGGTATGGTAAAGTGTGGTATGGTAAGGTATGGTATGGTAAGGTATGGTATGGTAAGGTATGGTATGGTATGGTATGGTATGGTAAGGTATGGTATGGTAAAGTATGGTATGATAAAGTGTGGTATGGTAAAGTATGGTATGGTAAAGTATGGTATGGTAAAGTATGGTATGGTAAGATATGGTATGGTAAAGTAGAGTATGGTAAAGTATGGTATGGTAAAGTATGGTATGATAAAGTATGGTATGGTATGGTAAGGTATGGTAAAGTATGGTATGGTATGGTATGGTATGGTATGGTAAAGTATGGTATGGTAAAGTATGGTATGGTAAAGTATGGTATGGTAAATTATGGTATGGTAAAGTATGGTATGGTAAAGTATAGTATGGTAAGGTATGGTAAGGTATGGTAAGGTATGGTATGGTATGGTATGGTATGGTATGGTATGGTATGGTATGGTATGGTACGGTATGGTATGGTATGGTAAAGTATGGTATGGTACTTTACATTACCATACCATACCACCATACTTTACCATACAGTACTTTACCATACCTTGTCCCGCCTTGAGCGTTCTGCCCTCCTAATTGTCCCTATGGGTATGGGGAAGTTATAAATAAGGAGGCAGAAAAACGGTCAATTAAAAAATATTTATTTCCGGACCAGCTCACTTGGTAAAGTGGTAAAATGCGTGGTATCGTGCTAAATACAACTAAGACCGGATTCTACAAATCTCCTGCAGCCGAAGTACTCCCCTGAAGGTGCCAAGTTGATAGGCGCGGCGTTTTCTCATCGGCGCTTAGTTCAGCGCAACCGGGCAATTACGTGGCACTGAGTCAGGAAAGCAGCCAAATGCGTTGCAAGAGGTTGGCGGCAAGCAGCGAGCCACAAAATGTCACTCTGGACTTTGGACCCTGGAACGCGTCATCAAACAAAGCATTACAAACGGTCCAGAAGTCTTTGTGAACGCCAACGGCAAGCGGGTAAGCACTTTGGTAGTTGTGTTGCCGTGGGTGTTCATAATTCAGATATGGAGATTACAAAAAGGCGAAGCTAAAAAGTAAAATAATGAAATTTAAATGCAATTGTTTTTTAATAACAATTAGAGGGTGGCTTAATAAATGGACATGATGATTAGCCACTTTGCATTTCCTAGTTATGAACAAAACTATTACGAAGAAGTGATATTAATCTATTTTAATCACTATTGTTATGAAATGGTTATGATTTCAATTAGGCAAGTTAAATTTACAACATTTAATCAGCGCTAAATCGTACTAAGCTATTGGCAAATAAATATATCCACTTACCCAGTTTGGGGTACCCTTATACACATTATTTAACACTACAGTGCTTTTATATTTATTGAGGATCACGTAGGGACGAAGTTAAAAGATCGATTACGGTAAAATATCTTTCCGTATCAGAGATCGGTATTATTAAGCGACGTGCGTTCTACTCAATTTCCAGGGCTTAATGAACGAGCGAGCGGCTACATGCGATGACACAGCGCAAGATCAGATGCATTCGTTCATAGATTCGCGAATGCGCCAGGTAAGAACATTAGAACGAGTGAATGTTATTACGGCGGCGCGATATGTTTAAAACGATCAGCGTGTTGATGATTTTGTAATCCTATTTATTATTTATATAAGATAGTATTAACGTAAAACTAGTATATAATATAGTTCGAAGTTGTAAATATTATTTTTATTAGGTAAGTAGATAGGTTTAAGTTTGTATTTTTATTAAATATGTACGTATAACGTTACATATACCCCCCGCTCCATCGAAGGGGTTTTATTCTTAAAGAAAACCCGATTGGATTGCTATTAGCAATACACTTACATTCAATCATCTCTCAAATTATTCACTCATACTTCACCTAGACACAGAAGCAAATGCAACTTTTAAAGTTGACAACGCGACCTTTCATTCAAAAGGCATGTGTGATATATTACACATATGACTTATACTAATAACAAGATCCTAATTATAGGGTTTGCACTTTATCTAAGGCTGCTGGCTAACTTGAGGTCTTTTACATGCCAGACCCCTAGATTTTTTCCATTCATATCCTCTAATACGTACACAAGAGGAGACTTCTTTTCAATTATTCGACACTTTATAAATTTAGGCGCTAATTTCTTACTGAAGTATTTGTCTTTATCGCTTAATATATACGTGCGTTTTAAGACTATGTCTCCAACGTTAAAATCTGCAGGTTTACGCCGTAAATTATACTGAGCAGTGTTTTTTACATGTGCCTGCCACAATGAAGCTTGCACATCATTAAACACAGAAGCCAGACAACCACGGTTCTCTACGTAAATATCGCGCGGAAGGAATAATATTTCGTTATCCAAGTCATTATCCGTATAGTGCGAACCACACAAAACAAGTTCGCGACCATAAACAAGAAAAGAAGGTGTATAACCACCGATAGCTTCATTTGCGGAGTTATTTATGGCAAACTTTATTTTAGGGATAAAAGTGTCCCACGTCCGGTGATCGTCTTGGACAAACGTCGACAAACAGGTAATAATTGTCTTGTTATAGCGTTCGACGAGATTAATTTGCGGGGTATACCTAGGCGTGAAGAATATGTTCGGGATTTTATACCGTTTAAAAAGAGAATCCGTTGCTGTGCTAGTAAACTGACTGCCATTGTCAAGGAAAATTGTCTGGGGAACGCCATGAACCAAAAATATGTTTTCCTCTAAAATTTTAACTTCTGCATCGGCAGTTGCACGACGTAATGGGAAAATATCGCAATATTTAGAGAAACAGCACGTGATAACAAGAATGTAGCTGTTTTGTTTGCGTGTTACGGGTAACGGACCAATAAAATCTACAGAAATCATTTGATATGGGCGCGAGCACTGTTTCGGACGTCCCATTTCTCCTAGCGTCGTATGATTTTGGGACTTGTACGACAGACAGACAGAACAAGAGCCTACAAACTTAACTACATCTTGGTGCATACCAGGCCAATAATAGTTTAGTGCTAACCGCCGATAGGTTTTAAAAATGCCAAGATGACCAGCTGTTGGTTCTGAGTAATTTTGGTCTATTATTTGTTCGCGAAATTCTAATGGCACTACTTCCTTCCATTCGAATTCTGAAGTAAGCTGTTCAAATTTTGATTTACATAGCCGAAACAAAGAATTATTTTTAATCTGAAAATTAGGGAAGTTAGTTGGATTATTAATACAACCATTATAAATCTTTTTGTACCAGTCATCATTTGTGGTCACAATTGAGTTAGAAAGAGAAATAGCATTGACTGGGACAGCGCGAGAAAGGGCGTCAGGAATAACGTTATCGACTCCGCGGCGATGCTTAATTTCGAAGTTAAATGAAGATAACCGTACTCCCCAACGTGCTAATCTCCCAGTAGCATTCTCAAGCGATAAGAACCATTTTAACGCAGAATGGTCAGTGTACACTACGAAAGTCTTTCCGTTCTCGAGATAACAGCGCCAATGCTCCAGTGCAGTTAAGACGCTAAGAGCTTCGCGTTCCGTGATGCTGTAGTTCTTCTCGGCGTTGGATAAGGCTCGACTCATATAAGCTACAGGATGCTCTTTACCATTGAGAGTCTGTGTTAACATAGCACCAACACCATAATTACTCGTGTCGCAGTGAACTTCGTAAGGCGACGAGTAATCCGGACAGGACAGAACTGGTGCAGATACTAAGGATTCCTTTAATGCGTTAAAAGCTGCATCAGCTTCCTGTGTCCATTCAAATGGTGGTGACTTTTTGCCATTCGAGGTAAGCTTGTTCAAGGGACCAGCTACCGTACTAAAATTGGGCACAAAACGACGGTACCATGTGGCTGTGCCAAGGAACCGTTTGACTTCCTTTTTATTTGTAGGAGTGGGGAAATTAATTATAGCCTCAACTTTTCCGGGATCAGTGCGTAAGCCACGAGCATCGACCACGTAACCAAGGTACTTCAACTCACTCCTAAAGAATTTACATTTTTCAAAGTTGACAGTGAGGTTAGCTTGTTTTAATTTGTCCAAAACGCGCAACAGACGTGAGACATGTTCCTCAAACGATGAACTGATGATAATAATGTCATCAAGGTACGCGAATGTTTTGAACTCCATATCACCAAACAATGAGTCTACCAGACGTTGTTGTGTCGCAGGCGCGTTGGTCAACCCGAAAGCAGTGGTTTTGAAACATAGCGTGCCCCTACCGGGTATAAAAAACTAAGTTTTGTCGCGATCTTCAGGCGCAATAGGGATTTGCCAAAAAGCTTTTGATAAATCTATGCTTGTAAGGTACTTAGCATCGCGGAGACTATCTAAGATTTCCGTGACATACGGCAAATTATAAGCGTCGCGCTTAGTGACTGCATTTAACTTACGGCAATCGAGACAGAACCGAGGTTGTCCATTCTTTTTGTTGACGATGAGGACTGGAGATGACCAAGCGCTTTCACAGTACTCGATGACATCTAATGCCAGCATTTCGTCAACTTGTTCCGTTAGGATACGTTGCTTCTCGGGGGACATTCTATAGTATCGCTGTCTAATAGGTTGGGCGTCTCCGGTATCTATACGATGGACAATGACGTTTGTACGACCCAAACCTTTTTCCTCAGTCGATATTGACCGAAACTGATTTATCACGGTATCAGCAATTACCTTTTGAGGATGCGTCAAATTGTCATATGAATGAATATGCATGTCAGTGGAGTTAACTTTGATTTCTGACATGGGGCTGTTTGACAATTTAACGCTTCCTATATATTTTGGGCACAGATTGAAAGCACGCCAAAAATCTATGCCGAGTAAGATAGAGTTTTCTACCTCAGGGATAACATAAGCCTTAATTATGTGGTATTGGCCTTCAAATGTTATGGGTAAATTCATGTAACCAATACATTTCAAATGGTGACGACCAGCCCCTATCATTTCAATGGCATTAAGATTATCGTGAAAGGTGCAGTCTGTTAAATCTTTATGAGAATTATTGCCTATTATGGTCACCGCAGCTCCACAATCTAACAAGGCACAGGCTTCAGTATTGTTGATTTTAATATTAACGTAGGCTCTATCATCATAATCAGGTTTAGACTGCAGAATTGTAGAAATTCTATAAGAAGTGGAAAATATTTTTATAAAACTAAGCCAAGTTTCCCAATCCTCTTTATTAAAATTCCCACAACTCTGCTCATCTAATTTTTTGTATTATCAGTATTATTGCCTTTAGAACATACTGGACAATCTGGTGTTTTCACATCCTTCAATCCGCACTTGAAACAAAATACGTCCCGTTTAGCTTGACACTGACGAATGTGATGTGAATTGTTACGACACCTTGGACAGTACGGTTGTTTTTTCTCTTGTTGGATACTGTGTATGTAATTTTGATGCTGTATTTTTTGATGAGTGTTTTGATTATTGTTTTGTTGCCTAAAATTGTAATTTTTATTTTAATAATTTGTATTTGAGAAGTTTTGCCTATTAAAGTTAGTGTTATATTTATTATTGTTGTTTTTGTTGGAATCTGAAGTGTAAGCAAATTCAGGTGCAACTGTAGCTGATGTCACTTTAGGAGGTTCTTGAAATTGTGAGAGACGTGCCTGAACACTTTCATAATTACGACACAAGGTACTCAAAGTCTCAATATTCGAAATAGAAGCAACTGTTGCTAGAGTGCTTGCGTAGCAGGGCCTTATATTGTGAAGAAGGATCTTCAATTTATCTGCCTCTGAAGAAGGGCTAGACAGACGGGAGAACATGCCATCCATGATAGAGAGATAGATGGTGATGCTCTCACGTTCTCCTTGAGTACGTGCGCGAATTTCCGCGTCCAGCCTATAGTCATAATCCGACTGGTCAAAATCCTTCTTCAGTAAGGCTGCTAGTTCTGACCAAGAACCTACCTTATCTTTTACGGAACGATACCAATGCAAGGCATTGTCTTGGAAAATCTCTGTTGAGTAATTTAAAACTTTACTCGCAGGAATATTACGCGCTAGTATAAACTCATCAACACGCTGAATAAAAGAGCGCACGCAAGTTTTGCCGTTAAATTTTAATTTAGCCAGATCAGTTGAGGTACGGTCGCACGTCACCGAGATCACGTTCTGCAACTCCAGCATGGCAGGTCCTGATTCAATGGAGATGCCGGAAGCAGTGCCCGAGGTACTTGCAAAAGGTTTATTTGCCTGAAGGGTCTTGAACTTTTTTGTAAGAATGTCGAATTCTTTGACAACCTCATCGTATTCTCTCTTAATGTCATCGCTACGTGTGATCCTCGCAATACGGTTATGTAAGTGGTTCAGCATGTTTTAGGTTCTCATCATCGCAGGTGCAAAAGGGTCAGTGACATGTAAATTTGACTGAATTTTAGTGAGAACCTCCAAACAGCCCTGAAGGTCCTGTCTAGGTTCGAGTGGAGATTCTAAAATGTGCTCTGAAGGAAATTCCTTGGATAGCTTAATAATTTGCTTGCGCATTTCCTCAACGGATGGCGCAGGAGTGGTGCCTCTGATGCGCACCTCATACTCCAGCTCTGATTTTTGAAGAGACAAGAACTTCACGGATAGCATGGTGAACCAAATAAATATTCCGGGTAAGTGGTACTAAGCAAAAGCAACTACTTAAAACAATAATCAACTCGTTCTCCGCTCTGTTACAATTTGGATGATGAAGGTGAACGTTTGGTTTTTTTTTTGATTGAAATTAGTACAAATAAAAATAAAATAGTTAGATGCAACTAAAAAAAAAGAAAATGCTACTAATGTGTACTAGGTATAGTATTTTTAAAACAATAATACAGTACAAGAGACTTTAAATTGAGCACAGAAACACAGTTATAAACGTAGCCAGGTACGTTGTATAAGTCCAAAACTTAAGGTTCTATTTGGTTTTACACGCAATAAAATGATATTCATATAAATTGGAATGTATAAAGAATAATAATAATAACTTTGTACACCTCAGTAGCAGAAAAAAAACCCAAGAAGAAAAGAAAGCAAAATAAAAATAAAAACGTTTCACAAAATAAACCACAAACAAACACTAACTACAAGCTACAAAGAAAAGCAGAATCCGGTATGTATCAACCACGTGTAATGGGCGCCAGTGTCCCGCCTTGAGCGTTCTGCCCTCCTAATTGTCCCTCTGGGTATGGGGAAGTTATAAATAAGGAGGCAGAAAAACGGTCAATTAAAAAATATTTATTTCCGGACCAGCTCAGTTGGTAAAGTGGTAAAATGCGTGGTATCGTGCTAAATACAACTAAGACCGGATTCTACAAATCTTCTGCAGCCGAAGTACTCCCCTGAAGGTGCCAAGTTGATAGGCGCGGCGTTTTCTCATCGGCGCTTAGTTCAGCGCAACCGGGCAATTACGTGGCGCTGAGTCAGGAAAGCAGCCAAAAGCGTTGCAAGAGGTTGGCGGCAAGCAGCGAGCCACAAATGTCACTCTGGACTTTGGACCCTGGAACGCGTCATCAAACAAAGCATTACAAACGGTCCAGAAGTCTTTGTGAACGCCAACGGCAAGCGGGTAAGCACTTTGGTAGTTGTGTTGCCGTGGGTGTTCATAATTCAGATACGGAGATTACAAAAAGGCGAAGCTAAAAAGTAAAATAATTAAATTTAAATGCAATTGTTTTTTAATAACAATTAGAGGGTGGCTTAATAAATGGACATGATGATTAGCCACTTTGCATTTCCTAGTTATGAACAAAACTATTACGAAGAAGTGATATTAATCTATTTTAATCACTATTGTTATGAAATGGTTATGATTTCAATTAGGCAAGTTAAATTTACAACATTTAATCAGCGCTAAATCGTACTAAGCTATTGGCAAATAAATATATCCACTTACCCAGTTTGGGGTACCCTTATACACATTATTTAACACTACAGTGCTTTTATATTTATTGAGGATCACGTAGGGACGAAGTTAAAAGATCGATTACGGTAAAATATCTTTCCGTATCAGAGATCGGTATTATTAAGCGACGTGCATTCTACTCAATTTCCAGGGCTTAATGAACGAGCGACCGGCTACATGCGATGACACAGCGCAAGATCAGATGCATTCGTTCATAGATTCGCGAATGCGCCAGGTAAGAACATTAGAACGAGTGAATGTTATTACGGCGGCGCGATATGTTTAAAACGATCAGCGTGTTGATGATTTTGTAATCCTATTTATTATTTATATAAGATAGTATTAACGTAAAACTAGTATATAATATAGTTCGAAGTTGTAAATATTATTTTTATTAGGTAAGTAGATAGGTTTAAGTTTGTATTTTTATTAAATATGTACGTATAACGTTACAACCTCACCATACGATACCTTACCTTACCATACCTTACCATACCATACTTTACCATACCATACTTTACCATACCATACTTTACCATACCATACTTTACCATACCATACCATACCATACCATACCATACAATACCATACCATACCATACCATACCATACTTTACCATACCATACCATACTTTATCATACTTTACCATACCTTACCATACCATACCTTACCATACCATACCATACCATACTTTACCATACCATACCATACCTTACTATACCATACTTTACCATACCATACTTTACCATACCATACCATACTTTACCATACCATACTTTACCATACCATACCATACCATACCATACATTACCATACCATACCACCATACTTTATCATACCATACTTTACCATACCATGCTTTACCATACCATACTTTACCATACCATACTTTACCATACCAGACTTTACCATACCATACTTTACTATACCATACCATACATTACCATACCATACCACCATACTTTACCATACCATACTTTACTATACCATGCTTTACCATACCATACTTTACCATACCAAACTTTACCATACCATACTTTACCATACCATACCTTACCATACCATACTTTACCATACCATACCATACTTTACCATACCATACCATACTTTACCATACCATACCTTACCATACCATACTTTACCATACCATACTTTACCATACCATACTTTACCATACCATACTTTACCATACTATACTTTACCATACCATACTTTACCATACCATACTTTACCATACCATACTTTACCATAACTTACCATACCATACCTTACCATACCATACTTTACCATACCATACCACCATACTTTACCATACCATACTTTACCATACCATGCTTTACCATACCATACTTTACCATACCATACTTTATCATACCATACTTGACCATACCATACCATACTATGGTACCATACCATCCTTTACCATACCATACCTTACCATACCATACTTTACCATACCTTACTTTACCATACCATACTTTACCATACCATACCTTACCATACCATACTTTACCATACCATACTTTACCATACCATACTTTACCATAATTTACCATACCATACCTTACCATACCATACTTTACCATACCATACATTACCAAACCATACCACCATACTTTACCATACCATACTTTACCATACCATGCTTTACCATACCATCCTTTACCATACCATACTTTACCATACCATACTTTTCCATACCATACTTTACCATACCATGCTTTACCATACCATACTCTACCATACCATACTTTACCATACCATACTTTACCATACCATACCTAACCATACTTTACCATACCATACTTTACCATACCATACCTTACCATACCATACTTCACCATGCCATATCATACTTTACCATACCATACCATACTTTACCATAACTTACCATACCATACCTTACCATACCATACCACCATACTTTACCATACCATACTTTACCATACCATGCTTTACCATACCGTACTTTACCATACCATACTTTACCATACCATACTTTACCATACCATACCATACCATACCATACTTTACCATACCATGCCATACTTTACCATACCATACTTTACCATACCTTACCATACCTTACCATACCATACCTTACCATACCATACTTTACCATACCATACTTTACCATACCATACCATACTTTACCATACCATACTTTACCATTACATACTTTACCATACCATACTTTACCATACCATACTTTACCATACCATATTTTACCATACCATACCATACTTTACCATACTTTTCCATACCATACTTTACCATACCTTACCATACCATACCATACCGTACTTTACCATACCATACTTTACCATACCATACTTTACCATACCATACTTTACCATAACATACTTTACCATAACATACTTTACCATACCATACCATACCATACTTTACCATACCATACCATACTTTACCATACCATACTTTACCATACCATACTTTACCATACCATACTTTACCATACCATACTTTACCATACCATACTTTACCATACCATGCTTTACCATACCATACTTTACCATACCATACTTTACCATAACATACTTTACCATACCATACCATACCATACTTTACCATACCATACCATACTTTACCATACCATACTTTACCATACCATACTTTACCATACCATACTTTACCATACCATACTTTACCATACCATACTTTACCATACCATACCATACTTTACCATACTTTACCATACTTTACCATACCATACGTTACCATACCTTACCATACCATATCTTACCATACCATACCTTACCATACCATACTTTACCATACCATACTTTACCATACCATACTTTACCATACCATACCATACCATACTTTACCATAGCATACCATACTTTACCATACCATACTTTACCATACCATACCATACTTTACCATACTTTACCATACCATACTTTACCATACCTTACCATACCATATCTTACCATACCATACCTTACCATACCATACTTTACCATACCATACCATACCATACCATACTTTACCATACCATACCATACTTTACCATACCATACTTTACCATACCATACCATACCATACCATACCAGACTATACCATACCATACCATACCATACCATACCATACTATACCATACCATACCATCAGTACACGTCGAATGAGCTCAAACAGCATGAGTCTATGATGCGCCAAACCCGAGATCCAGTAGGGATCTCCAGGGTCCAGCATGAGCTCCAGATTTTGATACCGGTGCCATCTGCTCATCAGTACAAGTCGAATGAGCCCAAACAGCATGAGTCTATGATGCGCCAAACCCGAGATCCAGTAGGGATCCCCAGGGTCCAGCATGAGCTCCAGATTTTGATACCGGTACCATCTGCTCATCAGTATTAGTCGAATGAGCCCAAACAGCATGAGTCTATGATGCGCCAAACCTGAGATCCAGTAGGGATCCCCAGGGTCCAGCATGAGCTCCAGATTTTGATCCCGGTACCATCTGCTCATCAGTACAAGTCGAATGAGTCCAAACAGCATGAATCTGTGATGCGCCAAACCCGAGATCCAGTAGGGATCCCCAGGGTCCAGCATGAGCTCCAGATTTTGATACCGGTACCATCTGCTCATCAGTACAAGTCGAATGAGCCCAAACAGCATGAGTCTATGATGCGCCAAACCCGAGATCCAGTAGGGATCCCCAGGGTCCAGCATGAGCTCCAGATTTTGATACCGGTCCCATTGCTTATTAATACAAGCCCCCGAGTCCAGAGTCAAAATCGAAACAAAAATCAAAACCTCGTAGCTTAACCTAAATTTGCGTTTAGTTAGGTAAATTATTAATGTCAATTACCAATTCAATCAACACTAAAAATTAAATCAATGTTTCAATTTTTGAGAAAGACTAAAAATTAAATATCTTCAATTATTAGTTATTCGCAAAGGATTAACACGTTAGTTACAATTAATTTCAATTCTAATTGAAATCAATTTGCACTAAACTATTAGTGTTCAATTTTTACTAACGTGTTTCAATCTTCAATTTTTAATTTTCAATTACACTAACGTTCGGCCAACACTGCTTTATACAACATACAATAATGTTTATCATGTCTTCAGTACCTTAGTTATCACAAACCTCCAGCGGCCAATGGCTGATGTCATAACCTCTAGGTCATCCAGCTCAAAAGCTTTCGCTAAAATTTGTCGAGTATACGCTTCGAGATCGTTTTTGTGCCAAGAAATGAATAATATTTATTCCGTATTTATTTATCTAAAAATCCATCCTGTATATCATCAATAGCGTTCTCATCCCACTAAAGCATGATGAAGTGACAGCGACATTCTCAAACGCTCGGATTCTCAAAGGAATAAACTGGCAATTAAACACACTAGAGGAACAAGTGAACGAGCCTAATGTAACAAACGTTGCCAACACTCAGGGATCCTACAGGTACAAGGGTTGCTACTTTATATCCGGAAACAAAAAAACAAACAAACGTACACGGCTGAAAATGGTTTTATTGTTTTTCAAAGTATTCCCCTTGATGATCTATGCACTTTTGCATTCGCGTGAACCAATTTTTAAAGCACTTCTGCCACTCCGCCTGAGGTACCTCCATAACGTGTTGTTTGAATGCGTCGACAGCATCTTCAGCGGTCGAAAATCGTTGACCGCGTAATTTATTCTTTATATTTGGAAATAAATAAAAATCGTTGGGTGCCAAGTCAGGGCTGTACGGCGGATGACCCGTTAATTCCACATTTTGACCCTCCAAAAATAGAGTTGTTTCGCGTGACGTATGACAGCTGGCATTGTCATGATGAAGAATGATTCTTCGTCGCTGGTCAGTTTTACGAATTTGTTCAAATACTTCCGGTAAGCAAATGGTCGTGTACCACTCTGAACTAACCGTTCTACGGTTTTCTAGTGGCACTGTAGCTACATGGCCATTAATACCGAAGAAGCAGGCCACCATTTGTTTCAATGTACTTTTTGCACGAGTAACTTTCGTAGGGTTCGGCTCATTTTGAAACAATCATACCGTTGATTGTTGCTTCGTTTCGGGATCGTATGCATAGATCCAGGATTCGTCACCTGTATAGATGTTATAAACGGCTTTTGAGTCACCACGGTTATATTTTTTTAACATTTTATTGCACCATTCGACGCGAGCATCTTTTTGCTCTTTTGTTAAGTTGTGGGTTATCCAACGCGAACAAATTTTTTTTACAGCCAAATAATTATGTAATATGCTATTAATGCTGGTCATAGAAATACCCAGAGTCGCCTCTATCTCGCGGTACGTAACATGTCGGTCGTCCATTATAAGTTTTCGCACAGCCTCGATATTTTGTTGTACAACGACCGATTTCGGGCGACCTGCCTTAACTTCGTCCGTAAGCATACTACGTCCACGATTGAACTCACTAAACCAGTGATACACAGTAGTTTTAGATGGGGCTTCATCACCAAAAATTGAAGTTAGTTGATCTATGCACTGTTGTTGCGTTAAACCACGCCGAAAATCATAATAAATCATAGCGCGAATATTTTCACGAGTGAGTTCCATTCTTGCTGCGAGATGACATTTAAAACCCGTCAAAAACAAAACACGAGCGTTAATAAGAAAGAAAAAATATACCGGCCAGTACTTAAAAAAGTTCAAATTTTACCATGGAGGTCAAATATGCTATTTAAGAAGATTGTAATCCCGGTTTCCGGATATATAAATAGCTACGTACCTATCTATTATCTTACGAGTACCACAGACATACTATCTAGACAAATAGTGGTCAATGGTCACAGGATAATATTGTGTCACTTTTTCGGAAAAGGTGCCATGTGGCAACGTGCGCTTACGCCTTTCTTGCTCGAATACATAGACCAAAGAGGAGTATACTTGTCTCTGGCCCTTATAGACTGGAAACTGGAAATTATTTTTTTTATATGAAAACCACCCTTGTCCATGGATTTATATAAAGTGGATCTAATTCTTCAGTCACAAAGTGAGGCCGAAAGTAAAGGTTATCTAGGGGACTGTGTCTCGTTTTGACTAAGGAGGTAATGACGTCATCAGAGAATCAAAATGTCAATATGTGTCAAATGTGAGAATTTTGTAACGAGTGCGAGTGAAACACCGCCCCCTACTATTATGCCCTCTATCGTTTTTACGGCACCGTTGTACGAAATAGGTGTTTATAAATCTTATCTACATATCTCCGCCATGGGAGTACGGAAGCCTATTAAAAATTAAATGTATTATCAGTATAATGAATCACGGTCAAGCCAGGCGAAGTTTTTAATATAGTAATATGTGTGTGTGTGTGTTGTGTTCCTGCTGGTGAGTAAGGTTGCCAAAGAGCTCAAAGAGGACCCAGTGTGTTGACGATGAGGGACCTTCTTGTTCCTTTAGTCGTCAACACAGTGAATTCTCCTTTTTGTAAAGGGTCGGCAACGCGCATGTGACTCCTTTGGAATTACAGGCGTCCATAGGTTACGGTAGCTGCTTACCATCAGGCGGGCCGTATGCTTGTTTGCCACCGTCGTGGTATAAAAAAAAAAAAATATATATAATAATAAATATAATAAATATTATAGAACAATCTTACACAAATCGACCTAGGCCCACAGTAAGCTCAATAAGGCTTGTGTTATGGGTACTAGACGACGATATATATAATAGATAAATATGGATAAATACTTAAATACATAGAAACATCTATAACTCAGGAACAAATATCTGTGATAAACACACAAACAAATGCCCTGACCAGGATTCGAACCCGGAACCTCCTGCTTCGTAGGCAGTGTCACTACCGACTGGGCTAGGAGGCCGTTTGAGCAATTTTGAGCATGGTAAGCAATGTTGCAGCAGTTGACGCTACTAAATATTTAAAAAATATTGTCTGTTGTATACTCAACCCAGTTTTAAATTTATTACAAACTACAGACAGACTCGAGAGGAGTTGGGCAACAATTGTACTCCAATTTAAAACGAATTGAAAGTTAAAATAGTTTATTCTGAGAGTTATTATATAGTATCTTCAACGGTATATGTAGTGAATCTTGAAGCAAATCAAATTATTTTTGTTCAATATTTTTTGATTTGCAATTTTTTAATTAGTTACACTACTATATATAAATTGAAAATAGATGTCATATACTTCAGAAAAAGTGACCAAACCCTCCGGTATCCGAGGCCAGATTTGAACTGGCGTCTTCAGCTTTTGCGGCTGCCAAAGCCGTCACTTTTTCTGAAGTATATGACATCTATTTTCAATTCGGTATATGTAGTGGTCATTCGCTATTTAACTTGCTTTGAAACCAATGATTTCTACAAAAAGGGAGATATGGTACCAGGCGCACCACGATTGTGTGCCATCAAATATAGGTTCCGGGACCTATATTGAATTAGTCGTGCGGCAGAGTCTCTGTCACACTTTGTGCAATGCGCAAAATATGAAGGTCTCTCTTGCATACCCGTGTTAACTACGAGTATATAGGTGTATCTCTTTTGCCCATGATGCACATACATTATGGTGTGTAGCATATTTTACAAGTGTGTAGGTGCTGGACCACATTTTAATTTTGTTTACTATGAACGTCACTCATCTTCTTTTTTGTTTATGTCTATGTTTGAAACATAATTATTTAAATCATCAGTGTGTAGAGGTATAAATTTAATCGAGCGCTGGTGGCCTGGCGCTAAGACGTCAGAATTTAAATCCAAAAGTCGCGGGTTCAAACCCCGGCTCGTACCACTAAGTTTTTCAGTACTAATGTACGAAATATAATTTTATATTTACCAGTCACTTTTGGGTGAAGGAAAATATTCGTGGGGAAACCGGATTTAATCCCAACAAGGCCTAGTTTCGCCTCTGGGTTGAAGGGTCAGATGGCAGTCGCTTTCGTAAAAACTAGTGCCTACGCCAATTCCTGGGATTAGGTTGCCGAGCGGACCCCAGGCTCAATAGAGCAAAAAGCTGGGACAAAACGCTACGAGGAAGAATAAAGGTATAAATTGAAATCTTTATTTGACTGTGTTTGTGACCCCGTAATGCATCTATGTAATGCCAGAAATGCGTATCAGCTTATTATTCAATTATCCGTAAGCAATTAGCCGGCCCGTTTAGTCGGACATTACCATGTCCAGTAATTGTCAATGAGTGCGCGAGCGCTGGCGACTTGATGGCGACAATCCAGGTCTTGAGGGACTCTATGAGGTTATCTTAATAGGATATTATCCTGTGTAAACAATATAGTCTTTATTGATCCGTCATTTAGGACAAAAGGTAAGAGAAAGTATTAAAAAAAATATTACGTCGTTGTTAATTGCAGCAGGGTGTAACGTCACGCGAAAGTTTTACTGGCTATACCTATATTCATCATTTTTTGTTTAATTGATCAAAGATAAAAGATGTGTCTAATATTTCTTGATAATCTTACTAACGGACTACATATTTGTATATTTTTCTCTACTCGTCGACTTTAATTGAGATCGACTTTAATCGAGCTTCAATTGAGACTTTGTAGACCAAACTACTAGCGCATACTTTTCGATGGAGCTTTTATGTCAATATTTTAGCATCGCCGACTATGCCAAAATGGATTTTTATACAATATTATAGAACACTCAGGTGCGTGCCCGCTCGGCGACGCCACAATCCACCGGAAGATTGAAGTTACTCAACTATATAAAGGCAGCAGATTGTGAGGCATTCGTCGAACTCAATTCTTACCGGCTTGCCTATTTTAAGCTCTCGTAGAAAAAGTATTGTATACAATAGTGACATAATTAAACTTTTCAAACTCGTACCATACTTAGGCCACTCAACTATCTTTGTGGCCTAAACACGGTACTAGACTGAATAGCTCTTCATTATGTTACGATTGTATAAAATACTATTGTGACAGTGGGACAGACGTATTAAACTAAACCATTATTATTTCACAACTGTTAAATAACTAATTTGAGGGTGTATTCCCGTGTATAAAGTTTTCACGGGGGCCAAACTATATAACTCATTTCCGAAGTCAATACTCGACTCTGCCAGTGACCACATTTTTGTACGTAATCTAAAAATGCTACTAAAGCATACTACAAAATTGATGAATTTTTTACAGAAATGCATAAGAAAAATTAATTGTTCTGAGTAATGATGACATTAATAATACAAAAATTTTGATAAGTTTATAAATAATTTTTAAATATTGTAACCTATATTTTAAGACTTTTGACATGTAAAATATCATTTTTTACCAATAAATGATCTATCTATCTATCTATCATAATAATCATTTCCATTTGTCTCCGCCATCGCCATACTGCGCGGGATCGAAGAGGGGACAGACGAGATGGGAATACTCCAATGTGAGCCATACATAGCCACTACAATCATCATTGGATAGTCTGAGTAATCGACACGGCAAGCGTCAGTAAAGAGCCCCAACGGGCGCGGCGCATTAAAAGATTAACAAACATACGCCTGGCAATGGATTGGTGTTACGTTCGATAAGCAGTTGAACACACTGCCACGGCTTTTCTGTGTTTCATACTGCCCCAAAAGTTGCCACCGTCTACGGAGGCATATTGTCAGAAACTATTAAAATCAGGCTATAAATTACTGGGATGAAATCTCGTTGAAAACTTTAAAGGCCATTTTTCACCCCGTGTTCGAATTACCAAAAAAAATTTCTAAGAAGGAGGTACATGACATTTGAAGAGTCACTTGTTTCACTCGCATGGTTGTCCCATGATGATCACTACCAACATTCATTCATCGAATCTAAAGATAGTGTTGTATAGATGTAGAGAGGCACATTAGAGACATCTGTCTCCAGGCAGTGTATGCCTGGGGACTAGGGTTTGCTCTCGGTACTCGTTTTCTATGCAAATCCAGTAATACACCATACAAAATCAGAACCGGGAGCATTCCCTACTGGGGACCGAAGTCATGAAGAAATTTTGGAACTTCGTAGGCGCGATGTAGGTCTTGTATGGGCGCTTCAATTGCTTCATATATGTTGCACTCGTGCTAGAAAAGCTGCCAATGTGTCGCCATTAGGTTGCCATTGATTGGAATTGTGACGCGACGCTGGAATTGATAGCTGACAGAGGAGACGAAACTACAGCGTCAATTATTTATGCGAGAGTGTGGTTAAAATATGTCACAACTTGGTCCTTCCGCCTCATATAATCGAAATGTATAGGGACGGGCCATACTATGGATATATAATCAGCTCTCAATACTTAGATATAAAAATTGAGACCAAATCTAATTTCTACAATAATAGGCTCAAGAAACTTTAAACCACGAAAGCCTACTACTCGGTTGAAGAATTCATGACAGCGAAAAATATTGATTTGTCGACGAAATAGGCAAGATGCAATACTTTTATTATTGCTTTAATTTAAAAGTATTGCACGTAGGATACACCAAAAGTGTATTAAAAAATGAAAATACTATAGTTTATAGCGAAAATTTAAATTGTGAGTTTGTCACAATTTAAATTTTCGCGCCTAAACGGAGCTACAGTCCCTGTGACGTCACTCATGTGTGTCAGTGTCACTCGCCATAGTCGTGATATTTGTTCATCCTTGGTTCTATGGATGGCAGAAGGTAAGGATAACAATCTCTATGGTGCAAAAGTGTCCCTCAAAAGGCGTTAAATTTCGTCTTATGAGATTGTCATCTTTTACTATACCATCCATAGTTGTCAAAACAGGAGTGACGTCACCAGACGGTGACGGTGAGTCACAGATGATTGGTGGATTAAAATACGTTCTGTTTCACATTACTTAAAATCGTTATTATTGTTTGAAATTACTATAAATTAAAGTAAAAACGTTTTAATACTTTAATAATTATTTTATGTTTTGTCAACATTTTGATTACAAAATAATGGTAAATATTATAGCTGCATCTTCCCTATTATACCTAGGTACCTGAACGCTTATTAGTATGAATATTTCTAAGAATGACATCTGTCTCGACTTCATGTTGTAATGCATTTTTCGTACACTTTATATAATTATAATTATTGCTTGCTCCTTTTACGTGACACTACGAGTAGATATAGATTAGAAATATGACATGTTTTCTCATATAAATACGTAAATTGTATTATTGCGGAAATTATATTTTATTGCTGTATTATTTATTTAAATTGTAATGAATTCGTAGTTCGACTTGAATGCTATTTTTATTTTATGTTTTACTTAGAATATATTTTAATTTATTAGTTTTAGAATATCAACTATGTTGCTATGCCCTGACAGTGTAACCATGCATGTACTTAATACCTGTAACATGTTAACACCTTAATGTAACCATGGATTCGAGATGAATAAATGAAATATTTAGGTAAACAAATGCTTGAAAAGACTTAAAAAACTAGACAGTAACATTTAGCTCCAAACAGGAAGTTAAAGAGTCGCAAAAACGTGGGACGCCCTGTATGTTCTGCGCCTAATGCCGTTACCCTTTAACCACCTCGTTATCCTAAATGGACAAATAGTAACACATACTCGTAAGTCCATGGACAATTAAATGACAGTTCCGGCTCTGGCGAATCCTACACCGAAGACAGAAATTTAACTTAATAAATATGACATTGATTCGATAGGTATTAGGTACTTGCAGTTTAAGTTAAAAACCTTCAATTGTCAGCACGACTAAATATTTAATTAATTAATTTAATTATAGACGAGAACTTCTTAACTATAAAACTTTCGTGAGACTCTGACATACATATTAAAAATATTTATACTTAACGGGTTAAGCACGTCATTTAAGTCAATTTTTGCTCGACATGTTTCGATCAATTTACAATGATCAAATCTGTGCCTCCAGTGTAAAACAGTTAAAGTCGAGTTTGTCCAAATTATGGATTTTTCTACCATAGTGTAAATTTGACAATACTGCATCGTTTGTTTCGACTCTCATAGCGCTAAGACAACTGGTTGCTGGGATATCGTTTGTGTAAAAGGGTTAAACTAGTTCAAAATATACTACAACTCACAACTCTATTGTTAAAAACGATTTAATTTTACTTTATCTTATTAAGAATAGTGGAAAGTAAAAATCTTTTTACAAATTATGGTTAAAGTACAGTTTAACCATTTTGCAAAAACAACATTTGACATGAATCCTTACACAGCCTAGGCGTATTTCGTAAATAACGGTCAAAATTAGGTTTGTTTATTATTCACAAACAATTTTAGGGATAAGGTGATGTGTAAAGTGGTCTTATTTTACTTAGTTCATTTTACACAATCAAGTTTAGCTAAATCGTTTAAATAAAACAGATAATGTTTATTTTGATCCTTTCCATATTTCATTTATAGTTGATTATTATGGGATAAAGTATATTTTACTCACTTAACGCAATGCTATTTTACGGTTGTATTGGGAAAAGTAGTGTTAACGTCAAGAAATATTCTGTTTGGAGTTGTGTAAAACGGCCAAAGTCAATAAGATACGCGGAGGTACAGAAGGAGGCTGAAAACGGCGCGTACGTTACAAATTTGAGTTGGCGCGTACATTACAATTTTGAGAATGATGAGTTTGCAGCAATCGCACGTCCTCCGCGCTTTTACGAGTATTACGCAGTTTTGTGCTTTGCAGCCACTTTCGGAGATAAAGATGACTTTGACCATTTTACACAAAAAGAAACTAAAAATTAGTTCTCTATGTACTGTGACTGACACAGATCAAAGTTCATATATTTTTACTCGTTAAGTGGGTAATCAGTGAAAGTAAGTAATATAATAATTAAGGAGTATAAAATCGTTAGCACGATAGAATTGAAGACTTAGAAAGAGCTATAAGTAGTAATTATAACCAAAGAGCGACTGTCCAAGTAAATGAAGAAGAAATTGACGAAGTTAAGATCGGAGAAAGTCAAGCAGGACTGCATACTGGCACGAACACTAATTAAGCAAATAAATGAAGCCATACTAATATTATAAATGGGAAAGTGTGTGTGTTTGTTTGTTTGTCCGTCTTTCACGGCAAAACGGGGCGACGAATTGACGTGATTTTTTAAGTGGAGATAGTTGAAGGGATGGAGAGTGACATAGGCTACTTTTTGTCTCTTTCTAACCCCCCACTTCCCTAAAATGGGGGGTGGAAGTTTGTATGGAGCATTACGGGGGGCAAAGGGGAACCGTGTTACCCCGAATTTAACACGAGCGAAGCCGCGGGCAAAAGCTAGTAATAAATAAATAAGTAATACTGGGAGGCAATTAATGCGGAATAGGCCCACCTATTCTTGACTGTGGTATTATAATATCAACCACTGCATCGTTAACAACCTTAGATATATGCGAACAACAAAATCTTTATAAACGCCCACGGAGTAGGAGTACTGCAAGAAATTGTTAACAGAGTCAATGAGTGAAAAATAGTAATTTTTGGAGGTCCAAATCTTGTGGAGAACCACAGGTTTTTATTGAAATTTAGGATTCAGTAACTAGAAGATATTCCTTCAAGATTGCAAGATTATAGTCAAATAAATTAAAAGTTATTGAAGTGACCCAAAATGGATTATATCCCGTGACCGGAGTACCGCTTTTTGTTCTGCAAACTTAGCGGACACACTTTCGTAGTGGATTGAATGTTTGCAGGCCGATTCCATTGTATTGGCTAGTGATCCCGATTTATAAGGTCTCGTTTGCTCGGCCTTAACTAAGATTCATTTTTTTTAACAAAGTAACATGTTCCAATAAATTGACATTATTCATTATGATTCGTTTTATGTTTAACCTGAACATGAGATTTGAAATTCTAGTTCCTAAAATTGTTTCTTTACACAACTTTTAAGTAAAAACATATATTTTCAACACTATATAAAGTTCAGTTTAACCCTTTGACACAGTCATTGTTGTTGTGAAAAGGGATAAATTTTTTTTTAAAGCCTCTATTTCTGTTAATTTCAAGAAATTTAGGTTAATTTAGAAACGAAGCTGTAATTAGTTTCTATAACTTTCTGGTTATGAAACAAAAACATAATTTTTCTATAAAGAACGCAAAGAAAAACAGATTTGAAACGTTTTATAGCCGTACTGTAAAATTCCATTTTTTGAGTTTAATCGTTATACACTGGAGGCACAGAATGATGATGATGTTCGTGAGAATGATTATCGTAAATTGATCGTAAAATCTCGAGCAAAAATCGACTTAAATGACGTAAGTAACCCGTTATAAATATTTTTATTATGATAAATTCACTTGTTTATGGTCTAAACTGAATACCCTTCTTCATAATTTTCTTAAATAAAACATAATCAAATTAAGTGACGATATATTTAGAAGGAGTTACATAAGTACTTACTGATAGATATAACGCCAAAATTAGTTTCAAAAGAAAGTTCCCAAAAACAATAACTTTAGAGATATTTTCAGCAGGTATGTAGCACACCTTAAAATAGAATGTTCCTAATTTACCAAAAAGCCAAATTCTTGTTTATATTGCATGTATTTCAAAAACTTCCGGACGCCCTAAAGTACAAGTAACGTTAAAGCTTACTTAACTCTTTCTTGTTCGGTGAGTTGATTAGTATCTTGAGTTTCTTGGGAACTCGAACAAACTTCTTTGTAGCTTTAGGCCTTTGCCTGTTTAAGGGCGATTCTACCGTTTCGTGTTAATTTTCCTTAGAATACAAAGAATTAGAATATTAGAAAAACAGACAATTCCGGTTATTATCACAAAACCTATAGAAATATGATGATGATGATGCTCCTCCTGACCGACTTCGGCCACAGCGACTGTTAGTGGAATTCAGGCATTTGAGGGTTGCTGCTCTGCTCTCTGGTGCGCTATTATGTGGCTTACGTATCCAATATTATAACTAAAGATACGAGCGCACTTCGGACATATCAGCACACCATTGATATATTTGTACAGGGTTGCTACTGGCGGTCGAGGCTTTAGGTCATCACGCTTCTTGTCGAGTTCATAGCGACGTTCAGTCTCGAAGGTGTTAACTCGGTCGTGAATGAGGCGACGCCATTCGGTCCTCCGCGCTGCTTCCCAATCATAGGGCTCTATATTGCATCTTTTCATATGCCATTTCGGAACATCCTTGTATCGCAAGTACTGGCCACCACATTTGCGCTTACCATTCTGGAGTTCCGAAAAGAAGATGCGCTTCGCCACGCTTCTGACATGCGAGACACGTGTCCGCTCCACCGCAGCTGCCGCCTCATCAGATACACCTCAATGCCTCCGACATCAGAAACATATATAAAATGTCTAGTACGCTTATTTGGTAGTCTTGTGCTGGTCTAATTTTAATGAAGCGCTTTAAGCGCTGTATATTTCCGCGTCCTACAAGACTCTTCCGACATTTCTTTTTGTATAGAAAACATCACGTGACGCTCCGAGAGTCACGTGACGCTTTCTATACAAAATGAAGTGTCCGAAGTGTCGTGTAGGACGCGGAACATTACAGTGGGAACCATCCTTTATCTGTCCTTTGTGACTAGGTATTTCCTTATGGGTGTCTACAGCAAAAAATCTTAGTGCAGCTTCACAAAATTTCGCATTTATATATTTATTTCAAGTATTATATTTTTATATATTATACAGGGTGTTTGCTTCATCGTTTGCCAAAAAAAAATGGCGGATTGCTGGGGTCATTTTCTATCACCTTACGCCTTCTAAAAAATTCTTGGGCACACGTATAATTATTTTTTGTTTTTCTTGTAATTAATGAAAAATCTTCAGGGCCGATATGCTTAAACTTCATTAAAAAAAAAGTAAGTGGTAGAGAGATGGGATTTTTATTGCACCGTGATCAGTATGGTTGCACGGCTCGAATAAGTCAAACTTACTAACACGTAACGTCAATTTTTTTTTTGTTGGCCCTCAAATGTTTTACAACGTGTAAAAATTTAGTCAAAGGTCAACTTTGATTTGCAATGAAAAAAAAATTTAAAGAGACAGCGGTCTTGAAACTGTTTAAAAAAAACTGTGTTTTGTGTTCTTTCTAACGATGTACAATTATCTCAATAAAACCTTTCTTAAACTTCATTGTTTTTACGTTTTAGTAACGAACGCAACGGTCAAGTTATCGAGATTCAAACATTGACACTGTTCCCTTTTGCTGCCAGCTTTGAAGTCCCCATTTTCTTTCCACACACAGGTTGGTTTACAGGTTGTAAAGATTTAAAACTTATCTTTCGTAAAATTGGACTTCAAGGTCAAGTTCAACTTTCACAAACTTGAGCATAAGCGATTAGGCATGATAAGATAAGAAACAATCTTGAAAACAACACGTGCGAAGCAGGTAAAGACTGCTATCTCTCTCTTACACAGCACAATAAGTGCAGTTGTCTTTCTGTGTTGAACTGAAAGATGACGTTGAACTTGAAGTCCAAGTTGACAGGTGATTTTTTGAGATAATTGCACATAGACAGAATGAACACAAGACACAGGTTTCTTTTAAAACAGACTAAAGACAGTGGTCTCCTCATTCTGACTTCTTTCTAACGCGATGTACAATAATCCCAAAACACCTTTCATGAACCTCTTCCGATTTTGGGAAATGAATGGCATCATGGAATTGTCGACATGCAATAAAAAAACTTCTCTGGAAACCTCTAGCTCTTTTCACGTGTGGGTTTTCATTTAATTTCAAAACAGAGATTAACAAAAACAACAGAAAACTAACAAAAAAACAACAGTACAAAGATCGCAAAGGCTTCAACCACAAGAGACAGTCAAATCACGACTAAAGTCGATATTGATACCACCACCACCCCCCAGGTTCGTCTTTGCTGTAGGCCTAGCACATGAGTGTATCGACAGTATCTCGCGGTCGAGATAGACATCTATCACTGTCTAACTGTATTCATCAGAAAGTGACAGATGTTTATCTCGACCGCGAGATACGGTCGCTACACTCACGTGCTAGGCCTACTGGGTTCATGGGTTAAACGTCGAGTAAAAAAGAAAGACAACTGTTGTTTTCAAGATTTTTCTTATCTTATCATGCCTAATCGCTTACGCTCAAGTTTGTGAAAGTTAGCACAGGTTCAAGACCGCTGTCTCTTTAATTTTTTTTTTCATTGCAAATCAAAGTTGATATTTGACTAAATTTTTACACGTTGTAAAACATTTGAGGGCCAATAAAAAAAAATTGACGTTACGTGTTAGTAAGTTTGACTTATTTGAGCCGTGCAACGTTACTGATCACGATGCAGTAAAAATAGCATCTCTCTACCACTTACTTTTTTTTTTAATGAAGTTTAAGCATGTCCGCCCTGAAGATTCTTCATTAATTACAAGAAAAACGAAACAAAATTAGACGTGGGCCCAAGAATTTTTTAGAGGGCGTAAGGTGATAGAAAATGACCCCAGCAATCCGCCATTTTTTTTTGGCAAACGATGGAGCAAACACCCTGTATTTACATAGATCTGTATTAAATATTTTTTATCGTGCTAATATTAGTTTATTTCTCTATAATAATAACTAAGTATTTTATTTAAAAATGGAGGAGTTAGAGACTATTTAGTATTTTATGTGTGCCCTTACCTACTAATTACTGTCCTTATCGCAGCCCGAAAGAACATAATAAAAAACTTAGATATACATACTTTTTTTATCTTTTGAAACAGATATAGTTTGATTAGTTATTATCCTTATATTAAGTATGTTTGTTTGCATGTTGTTGTTGTCGCGAATAAATGTTTTCTATTCTATTCTATTCTATATTCTGATACAAGAATATAAATTAGAGTTACAAATAAAACATACCTATTTAAAATAAAACTAAACTAAAAACTAAAATTAAATAAAAACCTAAAAAATATCACAAAAAATGCGCCCCTTTGGCATGTTGTCGAAAATGCTGGCAGTATTTCCCCATTGTATCGCAATACTAATTCGTTGAGCGACGAAGCTGCCAGCTCTTCGGTCACGACTTGAGTCGACGATCTGCGTAATTATTATTTTAATAAATTATTCTAATTATAGTATGAACTGATATGTTCTGGGTCAAAATGAAACGCCCTTTATTTGTCACGTCTCCCTTAAGAATCTTCTGAAATCTCTGAATTAAGTATCTACATAACTAGTTCAGTAAGTTTATTAGATTGTATTCAAATTTATTCTCACTTGCCATAAAAATAGGCAACACAATATTACCATAGTAGGTAACAGAAAATAAATATCGAAACTTATCTCATTAGTCAGTCTGAAAACTTCAAATCGCAAATATTGAGAGTAATGTTTGAAGAATAATACAAGAAAAATAAGTAAAGTAGGCAAATACAGGGTGTTTGGTAACCGGATGCAAAGCCGAAAGTAGGAGATAGCCTAGGTCATGTAGAACATTTTTAGCCATACTTGTCTTAGACAAATGTTATTAGTTTTTTTTTTATTTAAATTTAAAAATTTGTCGGAGAAAACTGCAAAACTTCAGACTAAATCGATAATTAGTACTTTTTTTACTGCAGGTAGATTTTTTTTTGTTTTATTTCGTATTGTGCAATGTCTATCAAACACTAGAAAAGTGATTTCAAACATCTGTGTCTAAAGAAAACAAGTTGACAGCGATTTAAAATTTTAGTTACATGAAAATGTAAACGATTTAAGTGATTTCAAAGTACGAAAAAAAAAACTAAAATAGCCACGAATTTTCAAACCATTTTAAAAACATGCTTGGCTTTTACCCTTTTATTTAAGCTATCAAACACGACTGTAGCTACTGTATCCTTGAAAATAAGCCACCTAAACCAACTGGGTAGCTAAAATGTTTCACTCTACTTGTGATACTTGTGGTAGTTGTGGTGACGAATCTCATTATGATTTTACAATAAAACATTGGTTCTGAATACTAAGTTGGCGTTGACTTGACATTTGACTTGTTTTAAAAGGGTTAAGTGTACTGGACAAAACTACCACATGCAATTTTAACAAACAAAGGCTTGCGGCGGTGAGAGACAAAAGGGACTGATAGCGGCAGGCGGCGGGCGATAAGACAATCATGTCTCAAGCCATTTTATCTTTGAAAATAGGCTACCTGTACTAATAAGAGGGAATGTTTAGGGTAAATTAAAACAAAAGCATAAAAGATAAGTTATTTATTTTTACGATCAACACATTAAAATTACACATCATCGCTCGTTTTCAAAATGTGACCCGCCGTTTCGAATACAAGCACGAGCCCGTCTTCTTACTTCTGTGGTGGTTGTTCCGAATATCATTTCTTCCCTCATCCTTTCGAACGCCGCTTCTATCCTCTCCATCAGCTCTTCTACGGTATTAATGACCTCTTGTGTGTAGACTAGCTCCTTAGCTCGGCCCCAAACGAAAACATCCAATGGTGTCAAATCAGGTGACCGAGCGGGCCAAGGGATTCGTCCGCCTCTGCCGATCCAACCGTCCGGGAAACAGTTATCCAGATGCTCCCTTACAGCCAGAGAGTAATGGGCGGGACAACCGTCGTGTTGAAATGTCACTGCACCGGGCAGCTGGTCTTCGTCAATAAGCCTGGGCAAATCGTTTTGTAAAAATTCCAAATAATTTGCCCCATTTAAATTATTTGGCAAAAAATGTGGCCCAATAAGGACTCTGCCGATGATTCCAGCCCACACATTGACGGAAAACCTTCTTTGGAAGGACACTTGCTTTTTCCAATGTGGATTGTTGTTTTTGTCAGCCCATTGGTGTAGGTTATGGAAATTTGTGATCCCCTCCCGGGAAAATTTCGATTCATCGGTCCAAAGAATGCTTCGCAAAAAACGTCGGTCTTCGATATCCGCATTGAGTAAAAATCGGCAGAAGTCCACTCGGCGTGCAGGATCTCCTTCGTCCAAACCTTGAACTCCGATGCCGCGAAAAGGATATTTTCCCTCACGATTCATTGTGGCCCATACTTTCCATGTGGACAAGTTCAGATTACGAGCTACCACTCTGATGCTCGTATTCGGATCCTCTGCAAATGCCTGTAGAACGTCTTCCTCCACTTCAGGGCGATTACGTCCTGGATTCCCTCCATGTTGCACAGCAATACCATTCTCACGTAGCCTTCGGAATGAATTGTAAAACACTCTCACATTAGGCAATCTCCGGTTTGGAAAACGCTCTTGGTACATCCGTCGGGCCATCGCTCCATTACTGTCAGCTTTGCAGTACATGTAGATAATGTCGGCGTATTCTTCGTTCGTAAACTCCATGTTTACAATGAAGAAGTCGTAATTACACGTGAAGGAGCGCCTACGGCAGCTACAACTTGACACGGTAAATTGAGATGAGAGCGGGAAATTAAACCACAATGAACGTCTAATCGCAACTGAAGTTGTAACTAGACTAAATTACTAGTTTTTGCACAAATACTCATGTAGCTAATCAGTTTATCTTTGTCAATAAAGCACAAAACCGATCATCTTTGTTTAACGCCGCTCACCGCCTGCCGCTATCAGTCTCTTTTGTCTCTCACCGCCGCAAGCCTTTGTTTGTTAAAATTGCATGTGGTAGTTTTGTCCAGTACACTTAACCCTTTTAAAACAAGTCAAATATCAAGTCAACGCCAACTTAGTATTCAGAACCAATGTTTTATTGTAAAATCATAATGAGATTCGTCACCACAACTACCACAAGTATCACAAGTAGAGTGAAACATTTTAGCTACCCAGTTGGTTTAGGTGGCTTATTTTCAAGGATACAGTAGCTACAGTCGTGTTTGATAGCTTAAATAAAAGGGTAAAAGCCAAGCATGTTTTTAAAATGGTTTGAAAATTCGTGGCTATTTTAGTTTTTTTTTATCGTACTTTGAAATCACTTAAATCGTTTACATTTTCATGTAACTAAAATTTTAAATCGCTGTCAACTTGTTTTCTTTAGACACAGATGTTTGAAATCACTTTTCTAGTGTTTGATAGACATTGCACAATAAGAAATAAAACAAAAAAAAATCTACCTGCAGTAACAAAAGTACTAATTATCGATTTAGTCTGAAGTTTTGCAGTTTTCTCCGACAAATCTTAAAATTTAAATTAAAAAAAAACTAATAACATTTGTCTAAGACAAGTATGGCTAAAAATGTTCTACATGACCTAGACTATCTCCTACTTTCGGCTTTGCATCCGGTTACCAAACACCCTGTATAGACGTAGATTTAGGCAAGTTTTGTTGCCAAGAGAAGTATTTTGAAAAGTGTATCTGCCTGTCTGTTTTTACGTCTTTCAAACTGAGATGAATCCAGGTACATTTAGTTTTCTTAGTTAAATTTAATGCCCATTTTGTGCAGGTATTATTTAAAGTTAATCGATTATTGTTTAAATAACTGCACATGCTATGAAAATAGCTAGGCATATAGGTACGTACAGATGTGATCGCCATATCTGTCTGACGGGTATACCGGGCGGGCAGATTAGCCAATGTATTGCACTATTCAGATCTGTCCGCAGACAGATCCGTGCCCAATTCCTGCCCTACATTGACGAATCTGCCAGGTATACCCGCCAGATAGATCCGGAGATAGATCCTTTCGCACTTACATACATGGTAAAACGTTACCACATAGTAACAGGCGATGAAAACACTACCATATTAGACTATAGACCATAGACATATAGATATAGACCTGTCTATACGTATATCGTCATCATCATCATCATCATCAGCCTATTTTAGTCCACTGCTGGACATAGGCCTCCCCCAATGAGCGCCATAGCGCCCTGTCTTCAGCTTGCCGCATCCAGCATCTGCCTGCAGTCTTTCGCAGATCGTCATCCCACCTTGCCAGAGGGCGTCCTACACTACGTTTGCCGAGTCGCGGTCTCCACTCAAGAACACGTTTACCCCAGCGGTTGTCGGTTCTTCGCGACATATGGCCGGCCCACTGCCACTTCAGCTTGCTAATTCTTTGAGCTATGTCGATAACTTTGGTTCTCTGTCGGATGTATTCGTTACGAATCTTATCCTTCAGAGAAACTCCGAGCATAGCTCTTTCCATAGCTCGCTGAGCGACTTTGAACTGGTGGACCAGCCCTACCGTGAGTGTCCACGTCTCAGCTCCGTAGGTCATTACGGGTAGGACGCACTGATTAAAAATTTTCGTTTTCAAGCATTGCGGTATGGATGACGAGAAGACTCGGCGTAGTTTCCCAAATGCTGCCCAGCCTAGCTGGATCCTCCTTTTGGCCTCCTTCTCGAAATTGTTTTTACCTAACTGCAGGATCTGCCCAAGGTAGGTGTACTCAGAAACAATTTCAAGAAGGTGGCCATGTACGACGACCGGTCCTGGATCAATGTGGCCATTGATCATGACTTTGGTTTTATCCAAATTCATGCCAAGACCGATGCGTCGCGAGGCTGAAGCTAGGCCGTCCAGCATCCGGGTCAGCTCCTCTAGCGACTCCGCCATTACGACTATGTCATCAGCGAATCGCAGGTGTGAGATGTAATCGCCGTTTATGTTTATGCCCTTACCTTTCCAGTCCAGCGTCTTAAACATGTCTTCCAATGCGCTTGTGAACAGTTTCGGGGATATGACATCCCCCTGTCTCACCCCTCTGCGCAATTGGATGGGTTTAGACTGCTGGCCCTGTACTTGGACACTCATAGTGGCGGCTTCGGAGAGACATTTCAGCACCTCGATATAACGATAGTCTACTTGGCATCGCTGTAAGGATTCCAGAACAGCCCAAGTTTCCACGGAGTCAAAGGCCTTCTCATAGTCCACAAAAGCGAGACACAGGGGCTGATTATACTCTTCGGACTTCTGTATAATCTGCCTCACTGTGTGAATGTGGTCTATGGTGCCATATCCTCCGCGGAATCCAGCCTGTTCCGGTGGCTGGAACTCGTCGAGTCTTCTGGCGAGACGATTCGTGACCACTCGTGAGAAAAGCTTATAGACGTGGCTCAGAAGTGTGATGGGTCTGTAGTTTTTAAGGAGGGTTTTATCACCCTTCTTAAAAAAGAGCACCACCAAACTCCCGCTCCACGCCTTAGGAGTTCTCCCACTGTGAAGGACGGTATTGAAGAGGTTCTGCAGCTCCTGTATAACAGGAGCTCCTCCTGCCTTCAGAAGCTCTGAAGTAATACCATCCTCACCGGGGGCTTTTCCATTTTTAAGCTGCCTCAGAGCTAACACGATCTCGTCTTGACTGATGTCTGGCAATTCGTCGGTATAGTGGCGTGTCAGGGTGGCTCTTGAATCATGGTCGTCTCGTCGGGAGTGGGGGGCATGTGCAGAGTACAGCCGGCCATAAAAATCCTCTATCTCGGCGGAGATCTCCGGCTTCGACAACACGGTCCTCCCGTCGTGCGTTTTTAGCTTCGTCAGGTGGCTCCTGCTAAGCTGCTGAGTGAATACTTTGGACCCTCGGTTTCGCTCTATCGCCTCTTCAATAAGGCGTGTGTTGGAGCTCCGAAGGTCGCGCCGTACCATCTTCGCAATTCGCTTATTCAGGTCTGACCTCTCTGACGAAGTCGCTTGGGTAGTCTCCCGTCTTCTTGTCATCAGCCCCAGAGTCTCATCCGAGAGTTTGGACTTCTTACCAGTACGCTGTTTTCTGCAGAACTTGATACCCTCGTCCCTCAGCGTTTCGACCAGATTGTGTAGGGTCTCGTCGGCGTCATCAATGGGTTCCAAGGCAACAAATCTATTCCCGAGAAGCTGCTGAAACTCCTCGGTGCCCGCGACGATTTGGATTTGGTTAGGCCGGAGCGTGGACTTCATCAGACGGTTTCTTTCAAGCTTCAAGTTGATATTCAGAGAGCCTCGGAGCAGTCGGTGATCAGATCCGGTATTGAACCTGTTGATCACTGAGACATCTCTGAATATGTGCTTGCTATCCGTCAAGATGAAGTCGATCTCATTTTTTGTCACAGTGTCGGGGCTCTGCCATGTCCACTTCCTTTGAGGCTGTTTCTTAAAGAAGGAGTTCATTAAGAATAGCTCCTCTTTCTCAAGGAAGTTGACAAGCATTTGCCCCCTGTGATTCCTAACTCCATAACCATGCGGGCCTATTCGGGATTCGTTGCCAGTCCGGATTCCCACCTTGCCGTTAAAGTCCCCCATAACAACGTTGAAGTGAGCCTTTGTGGTGTTGTGCAAGGCTTTGGATATGTCTTCATACATATCCTCCACTTCATCATCCGAGTGTGCCGAGGTCGGTGCGTAAACCTGAACTACCTTCACGCTATACCGCTTGGAAAGCCGAAGGATCAGGTACGCTACCCTGTTCGACACACTGGAGATTTCTTGAACGTTGCTAGAGAGGGCCTTATTGACGAGAAAACCTACGCCACCCTGGGATGTTTTATCACCCTCGCGAAAGTAGAGAAGATGGCCTGAGTCTAGGGTTACGGTGTCCTCCCCCTCTCTACGGACTTCACATAACCCAAGAACATGCCATTTAATGTTCTCTAACTCCACTTCCAACTGCGCTAGATGATGGTCAAGCCTCAGAGTGCGTCCGTTGAACGTAGCCAGGGTCAATTTCGGAAGTGTGTGGTAGCCTGTTGTAGCCCGGGGATTCCTAGCACCCCCTGCCCCGCCGTTACCGTGGCCGCTACCATGGCCAGGAATAGCGAGGCGGCCGGGAACTGGGGGCCATTTCTTGGCTGAACTTATCATAAAGGGGTAATGCCCATAATCCCCACGCTGGGCATGCGGGTTGGGGATCGCAGTTTGGTGGTGGGATTTTTCTGCAGGGGCGCTGCTGCCCGCCCCCCGGTATGTCCCTTAGTCGCCTCTTACGACACCCACGGGAAGAGTTGGGGTGGAGCAATTCTAAGCCGGCACCATACGTATATCGTATCCTAGGCTAATATGGAAAGGCGGGTGAACATGGAACTACAAATAACAATTGATACCTAGTTTGACTACGGAACCCTCGTAAAATATTCTCGAATCCAATGACTGGCAATCAATAAGTAGGACAATTTGGAGGCGGTCCAAAACTTCGACAAAGTATACGGGTCTGATTTCCTTTGAATAGCAATATCTGGGTCTTATGGCCTCGTTTTGGTGCCATTCATATTTTACTGCAGATAATTAGAGTTTGGAAGTGTCTTTAACCTCTTTGTGAAAGCTGAAGTACGTAACAATATCATACAAAAAGCACAAAAAATATATGTAAATAAAAAAAGAACGGTGATTTATTCTTACATCCACTGATGTAAGAATAAACCATGTATGTATTACACACTTGTAACAAAAATACTGGTGATCCGTTTGAGCCCATAATTGGTATCGTATTGCGACTAAAAAAAATAAGAGATAAAAATTTTGGACGCGAAAAACAATTTTCTTTTACACCTTGTATTAATAGGTTTTCTACTCCAGCACAATATTCAAGTGAAATACTATTTACGTGTTCACTAGTTATTCGAATTCATAATACTAGCCTTCGCCAGCGACTTCTTAAAACTTTCAACCCGGACTTCACCTCTTAAAGGTCAAATTTCTAAGAATCCGTATTAATCTGGGCACAGAAAAACATAATAGTATTTCATACAGAATGTCGTCTTCCCTACAAAATCAGCGTTTGACAGAACTTTGACAGATGAACGGTGACACATGACGTCTCCATACAATTTTACCTTTCGATGTAGGGTTGACACGTACGCAATTAGTATTAGTTGCTGGACCTGCCCCAATCTGCCTCAATCTACCTAATCTATCAGTAATTTTAATACAAAACTAGATGAATGTACCTTATTTGCCCAATATAATTATCATTTTAGTACCAAACTACTACTATAAACTACTTAAATATCTTATGTGGTCATGCCGCAAATAAACGAAAGAGATTTTGACAACCCCGAAAACGTATCCGATACGTTCCAAGGCCGTAGCTGTCACTTCGTAGACATGGACACCCTTGATTTGGGGAGCCTTACAATATTTGAGGAATACGAGTATGTATGTTCCTAAAGAGGGAAATAAATGGTAGATTTATCAAATATCTCAGGTTCCCTTCCTTCATTTTTACGATGTGCATTTTTACTGGCAATACTCCAGTGGGGACAGATAATAAAACTTCAGGAGCCAAGGCTAAAGCTTTACGTCTCGGGGTTTGATGTCCAGGTAGGTTTAATAAAGTGTCGTAAAAATGCTGAGGTGTTCACTTCTATGGCCCTTTTCATGTGGTTATGGCTAGTCATAGAGAAGTGCTATGGAAATAGTGACCCTTTCAATTTACAAGCGGATTTAAAGTCATTCTACGCCGTAACGAAGTAATCGAAGTAAACGAAGTAATTTTTATTAGTAACTAATAATGTAATATTATTAGTTACTAATAATAACTTGGTTAGGACCCCTTGCGGGTAAAGGCCTCCTCCAGCTCTTGCCATTTTGTCCTGTCTTGTGCAATGTTAGGCAAATCTGTTTCGATCTTCCGAAGGTCATCAGACTATCTGGCGTTGGGCTTACCGCGTCTGCGCTTGCCGTCTGGTCCTTTCCACATTGTGGCCACCTTTGTCCATCTCTCGGCGTGCATTCTGGCCACATGGCCGGCCCATTTCCATTTTGACTTTAAGCTTCTTCTTCTTCTTCAACCCTTTTTCACCCACTGTTGGGTATAGGTCTCCTCATAAGCACGCTATTTTCCACGGTTTTGGGCTTGTTGCATCCAGTTCTTTCCAACCACTCTTGCAATGTCGTCGGCCCACCTTGCGAACTGCCCTCCGGAATTACGAGTTCCTTGCCAAGGTCTCCACTCGGATATTAGTCGGCTCCATCTGGTATCTGTTGTACGGCTCACATGCCCAGCCCACCTCCACTTTCTCTTGGCAATAACCTGGGCTATATCAGAAAGTTTGGTGCGCCTACGGATCTCCGTGTTTCTGACTCTGTCCTGCAGTTTGATTCCCAGCATTATACGCTCCATTTTCCGTTGTGCCACTTGGAGTTTATTAATAAGGTTTTTTGTGAGGGTCCAGGTCTCTGCCCCATAAAGCATAACTGGCAAGATACACATCTCGAACGCGCGTTTTTTAAGTAAGAGAGGCATCTTACTTCTAAAAATGTCTGACAGCTTACTAAACGCAGCCCAGCCCAGTCTTATACGGCGTTCTACTTCCCGATCACATCTCTTCTCCAAGTTACACAGCTGGCCTAGGCAAATGTATCGATCTACCTGTTCGATCTTCTCATCTCCAATCTTCATTTGGTAACCGTTGGTATTCCCGCACATGAATTTGGTGTGGCCGCACTTTAAGCTATGTTCTAATGCGTCTATTATTTTAGTATATGTAGTATAGTAGTATTTCACCCTGTATAGCAGTATTAATATTTTTCTATAATATTATAACAATTTAGTTCTACCATTGTACCCCTCTCTTGTTGCCTAATGTAGTGGGTATTAAAAGCGACTATCATAAATTTGTCCCAAACATATTATGATGACATGATATTATTTTGACGGGCGCTTTGTAGCCTTGTTTGTGGACGCCATACATATTTACTAACACTTAAAATGGAACCAAGCGAGTAAAAGAGACATAATTAAACTTTTATACCATTTATACGGGGTGCGAAAGAGAGGAGCATGAAGTTTTTTGCTTGAAGTTCTATTTGATAACCATTACAAAGGAAATTAATCTTACTCCTAGCGTTTGTCCCAGCTTTTTTGCTCTTTTAAGCCTGGGGTCCGCTCGGCAACCTATCCCAGGAATCGGCGTAGTCTTTACGAAAGCGACTGCCATCAGACCCTCCAACCCAGAGGGGAAACTAGGCCTTGTCGGGACTAGATCTGGTTTCCTGACGATGTTTTCCTTCACCAAAAAGTGACTGGTAAATATCAAATGATATTTCCAACATAAGTTCCGAAAAACTCAGTGGTACGAGCCGGGGTTTGAACCCGAGACCTTCGGATTGAAAGTCTGATATCTTACCGCCCGGCCACCTTCTGTAAAGGAAATTAATGATTGTAAAAAATATAAAGGAATAATAATTTATTGTATGTATGCAGAATAGCTCTGCATTTATTCGGCCGATATTCATTCAGTTATATTATAAGGAAAAAAAATTACGGCTTACATTATACTTATTAAAATTATAATAGGTTACACACGTAATTTAGGTCGATTAATCCTCGATATATTTCGATAAATTTAAGATGATCGTTATCACGAGCGCCCTCCCGCGAGCTAAAATCTACTTAAATCACGTGAGTAACCCGTTATTAATGGTTACAAAAACCGGGTCCAAACCGGAACATAACTTCATGAGCTCATGTTTAAACATTTAAAAATGCTTATTCGAATTTAAATTTCGCAAATGTTGGCTTCCCCGCTACACCATTTGCATAATTTTACACTACTTTGCAGTTAATAACTCGTATGTACCGTTTTTGATGTTTTATTTCGGGTCAGAATTTTCCGAGGAGAATATTTTCAGATCATTATGTAATTATTTTTGGTAAATATGCTCGAAAAATAGTTTTGTCCTGATAATAGACATGGATTATTTACCGTAAAACGGGGTAAGAAGGGATGACGTGGGCAGTTGGGTCGTGAATGGGGAGAGTGGAGATGCTAGAGGGGTGAGTTGGTGTTTTTAGACCAAGGTTGTTAAATCGCTACGTAAATATAATATTCTCTTAACAAGTCAAGCTATTGCAATGTTCATAATCCAAAAATGTCAATACTAGCAATTTTCCTATCTCACTTTATTGCTATCCCTACTAACCCCAACTACGGGGTGAGGTGGGATTACCCACTATTTTCTGTTTATCATTTAAATTATCAAAGTAATCGACAGATAATAAATAAAATATTAAAATTCATACGACCGGTCTGTTTTTATGTATAAAAACCGGCTAAGTGTGAGTCGGACTCGCGCACCGAGGGTTCAGTACAAACCTATAGGTATATGGGGGTAGTAACTTCAAAAGTAATTAAAAAAAAATTACATGATGTAACAAAAAATTTACGGTTTTCGCAATTTTTCCTTTATTTGTGCTATAAAACGTTGCTTCGTACCAAATTTCAAGATTCTGAGTTCACGAGAACTGTAGGTTTAGATTCCCTTGCGAGTTTCGAAAATTTGCGGAAATTTGCGGCATTTGATTGCGTTGGCTTAGAAGTTTGATTTTTTCACAGCTCTAAGGGACAGTAGACCTGAGTATTTGATATAAGTTTCATCCTGATACCTCCACGCGTTCCTGAGAAAAAGGGTCTTGACAGGCAGATGGACGGACGGACGGAAGGACTGACAGACAACAAAGTGATCCTATAAGCATACGGCCCGCCTGATGGTAAGCAGTTACCGTAGCCTATGGACACCTGCAACCCCAGATGTGAATCATCTGCGCGTTGCCTACCCTTTAAGAACCTATAGACTTCTTTTTAGGATTCCGTAGTCAACTAGGAACCCTTATTTTAACGGCCTCCTAGCCTAGTTGGTAGTGACCCTGCCTATGAAGCAGGAGGTCCCGGGTTCGAATCCTGGTCAGGGCATTTATTTGTGTCTTTATCACGGATATTTGTTCCTGAGTTATGGATGTTTTCTATGTATTTAAGTATTTATCTATTATATATATCGTCGCCTAGTACCCACAACACAAGCCTTATTGAGCTTACCGTGGGACTAGGTTGATTTATGTAAGATTGTCCCATAATATTTATTTATTTATTTATTTATTTATTTATTTATAGTTTCGCCATGTCTGCCTGTCCGTCCGTCCGTCCGTCCGTCCGCGGATAATCTCAGTGACCGTTAGCACTAGAAAGCTGAAATTTGGTACTAATATGTATATCAATCACGCCGACAAAGTGGTAAAATAAAAAGTGGAAATTTTTTTTTATTAGGGTACCTCCCCTATACGTAAAGTGGGGAGTGATTTTTTTTTTCATTTCAACCCTAACGTGTGATATATTGTTAGATAGGTATTTAAAAATGAATAGGGGTTTACTGAAATCATTTTTCGATAATGTAAATATTTTCGGAAATAATCGCTCCAGAAGTAAAAAAATATGCGTCCCCCCCCTCTAACTTTTGAACCATAAGTTTTAAAAATATGAAAAAAATCTCAAAAGTAGAACTTTATAAAAACTTTCTGGGAAAATTATTTTAAACTTGATAGGATGAATAGTTTTTGAAAAAAAATTACAAAATAATTTCTGAACTAAGTTTGTAATTTAACCGTATAAGCAGATGTTTATTGTACCTGTAATTTCTACAAAATTACAATGAAATGACTTGCTTTCAAATATAGTAAAAACGGTGAAATTCGGTTCACGCAATAAAGAATTATTCCATAAAAATCATCTTCCATACTTTAAGCTCGCGCGCAATAGTTTACTTAATTTGCCGATAGATGTCGCTGTACGTGGAACTCTCGTATCATATCCTACATGGCGGTGTTATTAACTCTTAAGTGGGGACACTTACTGTGACGGACGGAAAACTACGGAACCCTACACTGAGCGTGGCCCGACACGCTCTTGGCCGGTTTTTTGAAGAACATCATACTGTAGCCCGCTGGGAAAACCTCGGCAGGGAGTTCATTCCACAGCCGCAGCGTTCGAGATATGATAAATAAATAAATAACATGCCACATACATATAAAAATAAACTTTTTCCAGGTTTGAACTTCGGTTTTCTTCCTACTCACCCCATTATACGGTACCTATTTTTTCGTGATAGGCTTCTCGCATCGCAATGGAAGTATCTAGAAGAAAAGGCCCAGAAAAAGAACGCAGTTTAATGCGCAACGAAACTTGCTATACATACCATATTACTTGATACGGACGCCTGGCAGCTTGTCATCAATGGGGGGTAGTGTAGCAGGGTTGTATTTCTAATATAGATATAGGTGCGAGGCTGTTTTTTAATGGATTATATTTACGTAGCTCCAAATTCCCGTACCGTTACGCGAAAATGAACCAGAATTTTTTCCCTAATTTTCCGTAACCTTATCCATTCATCCGAACAAAACCGCAAAATGCTAACAATTGTAATTTCGACAAACCGACATCGCTAATCAGGAAACATCGTCATCAAAGGCCCCATTAGCGGATGCGGTGTTTGGCCTGAATTAATTACTTATGTTACGCAATACAAGTACAATATATGCTGACTGGGACAATCCTAATTTAGATAATGACAAGCAATGTTTGAGCTTCAGATTGAATATAAATCTAAATATATAAAAGAAGAAACTGACTGACTGACTGACATATCAACGCACAGCCCAAACCGCTGGTTCTAGAGATTCCAAATTTGGCACGTAGGTTCCTTATAAGGTCTAAGGGTGCACTAAGAAAGGATTTTTCAAAATTCACCCCCTAAGGGGGTCAAATGGGGGTCCAAAATTTGTATGGTGAATCAAGATTTGTTAGATTATTTTATTCGAAACTTCACAGGAGTATTCCTAACGATAAATGAGTAAACACGTGTTTCAGGTTTTTTGAAAATTCAACCCCTAAAAGGGGCAAATGTGGTCACAAAGTCTGAAAATCAACCTGGGTATCGTATCCTTTTTGAGTACTTATAGTACGCGGGCGAAGCCGCGGGAAAAGGCTAGTCATCGATAAAGATTAAATAGTGTCAGCATCACAATCCAGCTATTTGTCACCCACTGCTTAGCACGCCATCTGTACTGGTCCGGAGCCAATTGGACTCACAAATGCAATTTAACAGGCTACATGAACTGTGTTCTGTGTTTTTGATTAGATGTCATTTTGATGGCAAAAGAAGTTATCGATTGTTGTCTGTGGAAATGTTTTTCCACGGATGAAGATTAAAAAAAACCTCTCACGTGTATACTTACTTCCCGTAATACTAACGAGTAGATCTTGTATGTACATTAGTTAAATAATTTGAAACAGAAAAGAACCGACTCCACTTAGACTCCACCTTTTCAAAAGCAAATGCTCGAGCTGCTATAAAAATACTCAAATATTTATAGGAGTGCCTATAATAGTTGAAAGGTACCCTCGATTTCTCCAGGATTCCGTCATCAGATCCTGACCTGATGACAATGGGCCCAACTGTGAAGTGTACGCTTTGAAACAAAAAAAGAATTTTCCAAATCGCTCCAGCCGTCTTCGAATAATCGGTGAACATACATTTAAAAAAATGTGAAAAGCGTAAACTGAAAATAAAACTTCACAAAATTTAAAATCCCTGTACCTATGTTATAAACACAGTTGCAACAAATGCATCATGAATTTGCAACATTTCTACCACACAGACAATAAACAATAAAATTCAACAAGGAAGATGGGACCAAATTTCCATATATCACTTGTGTCACGAACCTTAGTTCGAAGCATTCGTGCAATGTTGACACTGTATAAACATACTCCCAACACTATGTCTAATAACACAGATACCATAGATTGCTGACGACTAGATAGATCTAAAGCTATTTAAAGTGGACCAACGATCCAGTCAAGTTGGTCGAACTAAATTTCCATATATCTGTCTGACCTGACGAGCCTTAGTCGTTATAAGGAGCCTTCGTGTAGTGTTGACACATAATAAACCTATACCCAACACTATTACTCAGATAGAATAAGCTTTCTGGCCCAGGCAATTCCTATTGGACGGGATTTTTTTTTTTGTATAGATCAAAGTGTCAGGAATTGATACCAATAAAATTTATAAGTGAATATTGGGCGCTACGGTGCCAAAAAAAATGGTAAAAATGGTAAAAACCAGTTTTTCGCTTCTAGAGGAAAAACTACAGCTCGGACAAAAAAAGTTAAATGTAACAAATGTGCACAATAAAAAAACAAAGAGAATGAGCCCAGATAGAGCAAAATCGGTCCAGAGGATCGTCCGCAATTCGCAAAAAAACATGTTTTTTTTGCAAATATTGTAAGTTCAGTAACTCGCGTTTCGGAAGTGATGGAGAGCTGAAATTTAAATATAATGTCAGTTTTCTGGTCCTCTAACTACAGTTAAATGTTCAAATGAAAATGTTGTAATGTTTTTGCAAACCGTCGACTTTTGCAAAAAGTGACCTTTTTTTAAATCGACTGGGAGGGTATTTAAATTTTCGAAAAACGTTATAATTTCGGTTCCTGTGCATTAAGGAGGAGTTGAACTACAAATTTCCAAATTTACAGATCAATTGAGTACATGCATGAATTAATTTTATTTTTTTATTTAACTGTTTGCATTGTTTTAACACTAGTAAAAACAAAAATTCGTTAAAAAAGCTTTTCGTTATTTAATAAAAAAATATTGAAAATCTTAAAAAAGTTTGAGCGGTTGAAACGCTCATAATTTTTGGCGCGAAAATGACAGATTGTGATGACGTCACATCTCACAAAATTTTATAGGTTAGTATCAAGTTAGTATGAGATTAGTTCCTACTTCAGTTGGTGTTTCAAATATTTCAAAGTTATATTCGCTTAAACCATGGATGAAACTAAAAAACCCTTATATACGGGTATTACCTAGTGCATTGGCACTTCATGCACATTGGTGCATGAACAATATAATAAGTGCACCCAATAAGGTGTTTTTTATCTGCCGAAAGACGTGAAAACTTGTAAACCATGGTGCAAAATGATGAGAAGACTACGACTTTTTATTTCTGTGAAGATCGCTTCAACGTAAGTAAATAACTATTTATCTTGTATTCAAATATATTTATACCTAGTTAGAGTAATGTTGTGTCTACAATTACATATACATATACCTTAATAACGTTACTTGCAAGTGTAGGTGCACTGGGAACGGTGCGTACCTTAAGAAATCATTATATAATGTCTGCTGCGAATGCAGAAGACGCTGGTTCGATCTCAGCCCTGGGTACCGGAGGCCTAGGTCACATTTTTCCTTTGTAAATTCGCCATCAGGTATATCGGTGTGGTCAAGGTGTTCACAAATATCTGAACAACGCCTATATTGTCAAGGCGATAAAGTGCATGTAGAATGATGGCGACTGTATATGACATACCTATATAAGTTTATAATTTATATTCTATGTACTGCTGCATTTTTTTATACCTAGTTAAGGATTACCTACCAACAATAGGACCATATTATTACGATATTGTACCAACTACTAACATTAAGAAAGGTTTTTTTGAGACTTATTTTCTTGTACAGATTAGTAAAATAAAAATATGTATTCATTTCAGGTCGAAGAGGATACAGAAAATGACATTCAACATAAAATAATGAAGGAAAGTGTGGTAAAAGTTCCACTTTGATTAAAGAAAGGAATTTTGCTATAGGCTCCGAGAGCTCCACATGTTGAAGCCCCACGCTACAGTAGACCATAGTTTAATATCTGTATTAGACAAGGTAATAATGGTAGGCTGTGGATAAGTAAACATGCAGGTTGTGTTTAATAATAAAAAGATTTCTATTTTACGTATGTTTTATTTTTATTCAATAATAGGGGTAGTAGGTAGGTACATGTAAGCAGCTAGAAAGATAGTGTTAGAAATAGTTACTAGGTGTTAATAGTTAATAGGTTAGGTACTGCACATAAATCTTAATTAACATTACTTGATACTAGCAGAGACTAGTCTCTGCTAGTAGCTTTTAAAGCATTTTTTCAAAAGTATATTTGCTGCAGTTGTACTAAACGTATTAACATCCCTGACGAATCGTTACTTCGGAAGGTTTATTTAGACATTCTTTTCAAAAAGAAATTATCTAAAATTTATGACGAAATTTCAAACCAAAAGCTGTGGATATCATTGGATGAAACGACTGACTGTTTAGGTAGATATGTAGTCCACTTTTTAGTGAAACCTTTAAATGAGGTCCGCCTGAAACCATATTTAATTGCTTGCAAAATGTTGGAAGTAGTCAACGGGAACTCGATAGCTCAATTTGTGATTGAATGTTTAAAAAATATGTGGGGTGACTCATACGAAACCAATGTCGATAATGTCTTAGTTTTGTGTTCGGATAGCGTCGCATATATGTTAAAAGCAGGACGTCTTTTAAAACAGGATCTAACAAATATGAAACATGTAACATGTTTAGCTCATGCCCTAAACCGCGTAGCAGAAAAAATACGTTCAGAGTATTCCGATGTAAATGACTTAATTTCAAACGTGAAAATTTTTTTTTTAAAAGCCCCCAATAGAATCAAATTTTTTAGAGAAAATAATCCTAATACACCCCTTCCACCAGAACCAGTCATAACTAGATGGGGCACTTGGCTGCAAGCAGCGACTTACTACGCCAAATATTATAGTGAAATTAAAAGAGTAGTAAATATGTTAAATAGTTCTGAAGCTGTATCAATTAGAAACGCTAAAAAAGTATTTAAAAAACAAAATTTAAAAAATGATTTAGATTATATCGACGAATATTACAAAGTCATACAAATAGCTTTAAAATCATTGCAAAACACAACACTATCTTTAGAACAATCTTTCGAAATATTTGACGAAGTAAGGGCGGTGATAGGGTGGTGTTCCTCTGATCCAGTTAAACAAAAACTTGAACATGTTATAGCTAGAAATCCTGATCTTGGTGTTATTAGAGATATATCTGATGATATAAAAAAGGGAGAGGAAATAGAAAATGAATTATTATTGTGCTACAATTATAATATACCTTTAACTTCCGTAGACGTGGAGCGGTCGTTTTCTACGTATAAGTGGATTTTGGACATTAAAAGAAATAATTTAAGTATGAATAACATTGAAAAGATGATGGTTATTTATTTCAATGCTGAACAAGCTAATACAAATTACCAGGACGATTGTAACGCGGAAACTGAGGATTCCGATTGAAAAAAATCTAGATATTTTATATGTAGGTATAAGATTGTTATATAGATTTTATTCTTTTTGACTGATTATCTGTGATAAATGTTTAAGAATGTGTTGTTTGTATGTATAAAAATAAAAGTTTCTAAATTGTTTATGATTTTTTCTTTTATTTATTTGTTAATGTTACCTTTTATGTTTGTGTACGGACACAAGCAGAAAAATAATAATAAATCCGCCACAAGGACTATTCGAATATGGACAACCACATATTATGCCTTCTGGAGAGAGTGAATTACTTTTGTATGTACTTAAGTACATAACCCTATACGTAAGTACTTGTTTCCTTATCTTTCTATATATACCATAGTAGTACTAGTAGCTTTCACTATTTTGACGCTAATACGCCACTCTGACAAGCATTGATAATGAATAGGAAAATACAGATTACTAATTTAAAATATATGTCACATTTTCAGATTTTTTATTATAATGTTAACTTTATGGCTGCAATGTAACCATTTTTCATCATTACGACTATTACTTGCAGTGCCCGGATGAATATCGAATACCCGGAATCCAAATAAAATATTATTTTCATCCGGTTGTAACCACTCTATATTATGTCCTCTCGCGAACTTTAGGTATTTTAGCTCACCTAATTCCGGGCCCTGCTTATATAACTTATGGTACGCGTTTTTCAGTTTATTAACATGAATAAGTTCGCGGGAAAACCACTCAGGGTACTGCTGGTTGGGCTTATTTTTTATGGGCTGCTTGAAGGGGACGCATTCGTTAAAATAATTGTCTAGAATAGTGTAAAAACATCGAGTGCAACTGTTTACATCGCCTATATCTCGCAGTAGAGTCCATTCCGAATTAGCGATCATTTCATACAGAAGAGGGTAATTTGCTTTCCGGTAGTTTCTCTCTTGGGCCCGGGTATCATCGGTGGCGCGATCGGTACTAATACTAAATAGGGTGGGAATTGAGATTTCAATATTAAGAGGATTATGGTGCTGCTCCGTCGAGACCAAGGACAACAGTTTAAGTAGCAGTTTCAAAATAATGACAAGGTTACTTATAGGTTATTATTTTGGATTTCCAGTTTAAATCATTACACATAAGTAAGTAATAGATTAAAAGTTATAATTACCTTGCAGTTTTCGCTCCTTTCATCTTGGCAGGCATTGACATTGTTATTATTGGTGAAATAGGACGACATCATAAATGCATTATATTCGGCAAATTGTCCAGTTGCGTCTTTACAAATCCGCTATCCGTCATTGTACCTGCGTTGTTGTAGCCTGCAGTATCTGGGTGACATAGTTGAGTTGAGGATAATGACATTAACTTGACAAGTTGACATCAGCTCAGCACAACTGAAACTGACTAGAGTAGAGCAGAGCGAGCGAGCGTTCGTTCAGATACTAAGCTTTAATCTACTTATTACAGTGTATAATGCATATTCTAATCATCGGATTACTTAAAATATACCATTTACCAAACACATTAAAAAGTATAGTATCATCTTACTTATGCAAACTAGGTTAGTTCTAAACATAGCCTGATTATACTATGGTTCTAAATAAAACTAGCTTGACGTATTATTTGTAAGGAACCAATGGAGGACATTTTATTTAGGAGCAAACTTATTGAAACCCAATGGAAACCCAGCATAATGCTTACCTCAAATTCGTCTTTAAGTGCCGATATTTGAATTATAACCGCAAAAAGCTGCTAAATCACCACAGAAACAATTTTTAATCAGTTTTCGTCTAAATTCAGTGTCTGCCACGAACAAAATATCAAATCTGTCAAGTATGTGACGTCACGAGTACGTTCGACCAATAGCGTTGCGTTTAGATTATTAGGTTTTTGCGCGAAATTTTTACACTTTTTAAGTATTATTTTAAGCAAATAAATGTTAACTAAATTAAAAAAATGTGTTTGTAGCATAATATTATGGCAATAACCATCGTAATAAAAAATATTTCGTTAAAATTTAAACTTCATGCATGTACCTAATTGACAAAGAATAAAGTTGTTTAAATAATCTATGAATTTCAGGCTCTTTTTGCGCGCGCGGCGGCGGTGCACTATGGCCCAAACGCCCGATCTAGCTGGACAAAATTATTTTACACTCATAGGCTAGAATTTATTATTTTTATTATTATTTTGCTATAATTATTGTGAAAAAAGGGTAACCAGTGTAAGTTGACCTTTTTATAAGAAGAATTACTAGGGCAGAAGAGGTCAGCTAAACTTGGTTTTTATTTTAAGAGAAATGAAGCATTATTGCAAATGGCACCTAAAAAATAAATAATTAAACTTAAACTATGAAGCATTTTTTTTCTGCTTTTCTTATTTTTTTAGGTGCCATTTGCAATAATGCTTCATTTCTCTTAAAATTATTAACCAAGTTTAGCTGACCTCTTCTGCCCTAGTAATTGTCTTATAAAAAGGTCAACTTACACTGGTTATTTTTTTTCACATTAATTATAGCAAAATAATAATAAAAATAATAAATTCTAGCCTATGAGTGTAAAATAATTTTGTCCAACTAGATCGGGCGTTTGGGCCATAGCGCACCGCCGCCGCGCGCGCAAAAAGAGCCTGAACTTCATAGATTATTTAAACAAATTTATTCTTTGTCAATTGATCTGTAAATTTGGAAATTTGTAGTTCAACTCCTCCTTAATGCACAGGAACCGAAATTATAACGTTTGTCGAAAAATAAAATACCCTTTCTTCTCCTCTGGACCGATTTTGCTCTATTGGGGCTCATTTTCTTTGGTTTTTTATTGTGCACATTTGTTACATTTAACTTTTTTTTGTCCGAGCTGTAGTTTTTCCTCTAGAAGCAAAAAACTGGTTTTTACCATTTTTTTTGGCACCTTAGCGCCCAATATTCACTTATAAATTTTATTGGTATCAATTCCTGACACTTTGATCTATACAATTTTTTTCCCGTCCAATAGGAATTGACTGTACTTTTTATGATTTTTCCGCTAATTCTATCTGAGTAATGGCGTATAATACTGAGGCCGTGCCGTAGATTGCTGGTGACTATATAGGGTGGAAAGATAAATCGGGCCCTGGAGATAGCTCAATTCGCTCAAATTTCTTTTATTTTTCCTAAAAACTAAAACTGCATTCACAGTTTTTTTCTTAATTTTCACTTTTTTCCATACTAATTGTATGAAAAATATTATTATTATTATTTATGGGTTTTCGTGTGCCCTAAACTTGGTTGGTATTTAGAAGTTTTTATCCTCGTTGGAAACAGGATCGATTGGCATCAATTGTCATAAAAAATATTTATGGCAAAAATTACAAAATAAATACTTTTTTGAAAACTGTACTCTTTTCCAAAAAATTGTAAATGCAGTTATGTCCCTTTAAAGAAATTAAAGAATGTTTCCTTTCAGTGAATTGAGCTATCTTAACGTTTTAAGGTAGTTTTCGTCCAGGGCCCGACTTATCTTTCCATCCTGTATATAGCTAAAGTATTCAAGGTTGACCAACGATTCAGTCAAGATGCTCGATACATTTCCAATATCTGTCTGACGAGTTTTAGTTTTACTTTGTTTTTTTTATACCTCGACGGTGGCAAACAGGCTTACAGCCCGCCTGATGGTAAGCAGTTACCATATCTATGGACGCCTGCAACCCCAGAGGATTCACATGCGCGTTGCCTACCCTTTAAGAACCTCCTTTTTTGAAGAACCTCATACTGTCACCCGCTGGGAAAACCTCGGCAGGGAGTTCATTCCACAGCCGGAGTGTTCCTGGGTGGAAATTCCTATTGTGTTGTGCTGTGGCCATAGGTTGCTGATGGCTAGATAGAGCTAATAGGCTGAGAATTTTGAGATATTTTTGGGCTTGGAGGCAACAGTATATCTACAGCCTAGGCCAAAAGTGTTGAGCACCCTTGCGATTTTCATACAAAACTCGAAACGTTAATCCAGCGTTTCTATATTTGTTGAAGTTATTTTATCAATTAATTCAAACTGAACAGGCATGTTTTGTTGAAGTTAGTAGTAACTGCATAGAATATTTGCAATTTGTGACCTTAAGTTTTCATGTTTTATAGGTACCTTGAAATTGTTATTAAGTGTAGTTTTCTAGATATATAAATAAAATATAACTTTTTACGTCACCGTACATTGTTATTAATAATAATAATAAATACTCTTTATTGCACACCTCATACAGTTACAAGCACAAATTTTACAATTAGATAAATTTAGGTAGAGGTAACAACAGGCGGTCTTATCGCTAATGAGCGATTTCTTCCAGACAACCTTTGGGTAGTGGAGACTAGAGAAAAACAATAAGCAGTAGGTGGTGCATAGACACAAAAGAGACGAAATAGATAACACAGCACATTCATATGAATATACATACTTAAATAAATACAAAATAAACATACATATACGTACATATATACATATATAATACACACAGTAAGAAACAACAGTGTCAACTTAAAAACCTAAGGAAGAGATAAATAGTATTCCTTAAGTTGCGATTTAAAGCTACCGATAGATTGCGCGCGTTTTATGTTGAGAGGGAGAGAATTCCACAAACGAACGGCCTGGAACGTAAATGAGCAATTATAAAATTTGGAAGATGAAGATGGCACTTTTAGGAGCAATTTTTGAGAGGATCTAATAGAATTAAGATAAGAGAAACGCTCTTTGAGGTAGCGGGGAGTTGCAGGGTTAAAAAGTATAGAAAAGAGTAAAGAAAGTATGTGAGAGTTACGGCGGTGACGGATAGGGAGCCATTTGAGTTGAGAACGAAAACTAGAAACATGGTCGAATTTGCGTAATCCGAAAGTGAACCGAATGCAGGCATTTTGAATACGCTCAAGCTTATTAAGTTGCTCTTCGGTTAGGTCTAAATAGGAGATATCTGCATAATCAAGAATGGGGAGAAGTAACGACTGAGCAAGCGCAATTTTAGTAGCAATTGGCAGGAAATTCCGGAGCCGTCTGAGAGACCCTATGGCAGCAAACATCTTCCTGCTCACTTCACTCACCTGAGGCACCCATGATAGACAACGATCCATGATTACGCCAAGATTTTTTGGTTATTATTGGGAAATAATACTTAACATCAAAACTGTAAACAAAAAACTGCTATGCTCAACACATCTAGCCAAGGCTGTATATTAACATTTAAATATTATGTTAATATAGATTGGTAAATTATTTCAAATATGTTAGTGAGGCGGTAGATGGCGCCGTGCGTGCGCGGATTACGGGTACGCTATTTTGTTTAGGCCAAGTTTAGGCATTGTCAGTCTGCCTTAAAGCGGAACCTAGTAGGAAGTAATCTATGGCCTCAGCTAAAAGCTTGTGTTAGTGCGTCCCGGGGAAGTTAATTGGTAATTCGAGAACTCTTCAAAGAGATGGCGTCATGGAAACGTGGGATAGTACATAACATGCACGTGGAACTATGATAGCAGGGATCGGAAAACTGTATTTTCTCCATACAAAAATACCAGTTATTTTTAACCGTTTACCTACGGGTGGCAGACGGAGTCGCCACTAGCAAAGTCATTCCTGATATGAGTACGGGTGGAGACTATAGTAATTTTGGCATATTTAGAGGGGTATATTTAGGATGTTTATCACGTTGTTTTACCGCAAAATTTGATTGATATGAAAATCCCATAACATTCCATAATTGACACTTATAATACGAAATATTTCTAAGAATCCTTAAAGTAGAAGGGCGAGCTGAAGAAATAGATAAGCAATATAGGCATATATACCTGCATAAACTCGAAAAACAAATACTATTCTTCGTCAGTCAGATACTAAAAATATACATAGGAAGTCATTCTAGATCCTGTTTTCATTTTACAGTATTTATTGATGCGCAAACAAATAAAACCAATCGCTCACTGCAATTATTAATTTCCGGTTTCAACATTTCTAACTGCAGGAAATAAAAGTTACCAGCGATCGGCACTTCCGGTGATGACTACAATTTTTTTAAACAAATAAACTGGCGAGCGAATAAAATTGATGCAGCCGAACTGTTGAAACCGGTTTATGTTTTAAAAATATTTTTAGGTTTAGGCGGTTGAATGATTTCAGAGTTTAATTAATA